>OZ035953.1:6341142-6941142 GCA_964034955.1 Orchesella flavescens
AACCGGTCCTTTCTGCTCCCCTAATTTGAGTGCTCGTTGAGTTCATAAGGCCTTATTTTTCTTCACACATCAAAATAATTGCAAAAAGTCTGTTTGGTGGCCTTCAGCATCTCCGGATCCTCAACCTCACTCCAACATCAACATGACATCCCAAATGGAATTGGAGAATTCTGAACTTGACGACTTACTAGCTTCTATCATTATGCCCGATGATGATGACTCCACCGACCACCCTCCATCACCAACCTACTCACCTAGACAAACTCCATCTCCTCATTCTTCAACCTCAGTCCAGAACGTAAGCAATACAGAAATGAAACTTAAACTCCTTCTAAACAAACTAAAAACACCGAAAGGGTTAACCATATGGGAATATCTCAAATCCTATGATCGAGATCCAATTGTTAGGGAATATATAAAACTACTGTGTAAAGCAAAGACAAGTCCAGAAATCCCCGATAATAATATTCTCGCTTCACTCGAAACTCCTCCATTTGAGCTCCCAACTAATATACAATCAGATTGTTTAAAACTATTTCATTCCTATTTTCAATGCCGAAATCATGTTAGAAATATGACAAATGCAGTTCAGCATGATGTGGCAGTTACATATCCAATCTGTAGATTAATGACCCCTCAGTACAACACAATTCCTTTATCCGACCTGGAGGAAATGAGAGATGCAAAACAAAACCTTGTCCTTTCTTTACAAATGTCTTCAGCAAAAGGAACAGCTTTTAACATCGAGCTTATTTTATTAAAAATATACAGTCGTATAATTCCCTTTGTGAATGAAAAAATTGTTAATGAAGAGGATAGAAAATCTGTATTTACTTACTTTCTTTTGACATTATACACTGCTTCCCGTACTAATTTTCACAAACAGAAGACAGTGAGAGCTTTAGACTGGGAAACAAAACCATCAAAAATCAAAAGTACTTGTGGCTTTCCTAGCTGGAGAGTTAAAGGAGACACTGTACCTCAAAATATAGAAAATAGGTACGCGAATAATCTAGTTAAGCGAGTAGAAGAAGGTAAATTTGTTCTTAATTCAATTAGTGTCTTGAAAGATTTTGAAGACAGTTTCAAACCCAAATCTTCTACCCCACCATCACAACGCCATGTTCAAATTCCAAGAGAAACTGAAGATGGTGGAATTTCAAAAGGCAAAAGTAGAAGATTTGATAACAAAAAAGGAGTCAAGTCTCGTTCTTTTCCCAATCACGAACGCACAGCCCGCAAGCGTGATCCTAATCCAAGAATTGATAGAAATCGAAACATTCCCATTTCCAATCCAAATTCAAACGAGTTTATTGAGTCAGATGTATTATTAAAATGACAATCAAAGATCAAACAAAATATGCCTGTAAAAGAGAGTCAAAATAACAAGCGTAAGTTCTTAAACATGAATTCAATTTTTACATTTTATCAACAAATCTCAAAACGACAACAGAGAAAATTGTACAAATTGTACAATTTCTGTGATACAGACGATGATCATATTCACAACCTAACAGGTTCTTTGAAAATTCCACCCTCAATTAAATTATGCCTTAAATTAGGCCTCAAATACAGCCTCTCTCTCAAACCTAATTACTTAGATTTGCATAAAGGTTTAAAGGAAGGTATACGTAAAATAGGATGGCACATATTTTTCAATAAAGACAAAAACGAAGGCATGGACTCAAAAGCAATTTTAATTCATAAAATAAAAAAAGCAGTATGTCCATCTAAACTGCAAAGTCCAATTCAGAATTATCTTTTCAAAGAAACTTTTCTAAGTAACTGTATAACACGTTATAAACAAACCACCCAAGACTCCAACAAACTGCATGAATACCTAATTCAAGATCTTAGGTTATTTATTACCACTAATCAAGTAGTAATTAAGCAGAGTGACAAGAATGCAGGTATTTGCATAATGAACAAGGTGGATTACCATAATGAAGTTATTCGCCAACTTAATGATACAAATACATACAGACCCTCAACTGCCGCTGAATATCATTACGTAATGAGTGATCTGGCAGATCGCGTGAAACATCTAAGTAAATGGTTATTCAAATCAGTTAAAATCCGTTCTATACTTCCTTACACACATAGTCCAGCCAAATTTCATATACTTCCGAAAGTTCATAAGAAATTTGAAAAATTCCCTCCTGGTAGGCCTATTTCAAGTACAATCAAATGCTATAATAAAGGAGTATCAATGTTACTGGATAAATTTCTTCAACCACTCAGTTTATTTATTCCAAATTTAATCATTGATACGCCACATTTGCTCCTTTTACTGCAAAATATTAAA
Source organism: Orchesella flavescens (assembly GCA_964034955.1). Lineage (NCBI taxonomy): Eukaryota > Metazoa > Arthropoda > Collembola > Entomobryomorpha > Orchesellidae > Orchesella > Orchesella flavescens. The sequence goes on from OZ035953.1 coordinate 6,343,448, forward strand.
CTTGAGCCCAATCGCAAGTATATTCTAGTCACTGCAGATATCAATGCTATGTACCTTGAACTTCCGATTAATGTTTGTAAAAAAAGTTGTCTAGCATTTTTCCAACGCTATAAATACTTAGCCGAGTTTCCATTTGAAATTAACTACGATGAATTAAAAACTCTTTTAGACCTCAGTTTAGATTATAGCTTCATCGAATTTGATGGTGAAATGTATTTTCAACATCGTGGAATCCAGATGGGAAACTCCGCTAGTGTTTCAATAGCCAACATAACAGCCGCTATGGAATTAGAAGGCCTAAACTCAGAATTTATGAAATTTATTGGTCGATTTATAGACGACATTTTGATGATAATTGATGTAACTGATTTTGATACAACCATTGCTGAGTGGTTAGATAAACTATTTACACATAGTTTCCTCAAATTCACATATGAATTCAGTGAAAAGAGTGTTAACTTTTTAGATCTTACTATCGCAATCAATGATAATAACGAGTTAACTACTTCCTTGTATCGTAAACCCATGTCCAAGCATGAATTCCTTCATTATACTTCCAACCACCCTCGTCATCTGCTTAATTCATTGCCATATTCATGTGGACTACGTATCGTAAGATCATGCACGTTCGTTGAAGATCAAAATAAAGAATTGGATACACTGTTTAACAAATTTCTTACCCGTGGGTATCCACAAAATATTATTGAAACAGCAAAATCCAAAATAAAAACTAAAACTAGAAAAGACTTACTACGTCCCAAATCAAATATCTTGATAAAACATTTAGCTATCCACAACCCAAACATTTTAGATAGCTACAATGTACTTCCTTCACAACATAGTATCCCAACTAATTCAGTTTTTATTGTATTACCATTCCACAATAATATCAGAGGTCTTGGTAGAATGACCAGAGAAATGTTAATTTGTGAATTAATGAAACGTCGAAGTAATGCATTCCGTAAATGCATTTTAGATCTGAATTTACGCATCACATTCTCTTTGTCCAACTCCGTCAACAAGTACATATCATGCATTGAAACGTGAACAATAAAGTTTATGTATGAACCGCGAAGTTATTTTGGCCCTCTCTCTTTCTTTCTCACCTGCCGTCAACTCAGATCCAAACAAACACACAACATATACACTTTTACTCATAACATACTTCATTTTAGATTCCGATTTATCCACAGTATAATATAAATAATTTAATAAAAATATTTAGTGGTTTAAACTATATAATATTTGTAAACATCATTGGAATTGTAAGTGGTTTTTAATTAAGATATTTGTCAATAGATCAACTAAGAGTTCTTCAACAACATTATAATACTGAGTATTTATGATTATATTATTTTGATTTAAACCTTATACAGTAAAACGTGTAATTTACACCAGAGCTTCAATTAAACTAATTTCACGAGCTCAAACTTTTACCATCTCGCTAGCAGGTATTATTGATACTAACAGTTATTATGTAATATAATTTTATCGACTAAATTGACTCCGTACTTGTATTCTTATTTTATCTTTAACTCAACCTAATTTTAATATGTCATAATTATGCATTGTCAGCCACTACACATTTGTATGTATATAATATTTATAGAAAGCTGATGAAGGGAACAATTAAAATACCGAAACCGGTCCTTTCTGCTCCCCTAATTTGAGTGCTCGTTGAGTTCATAAGGCCTTATTTTTCTTCACACATCAAAATAATTGCAAAAAAAAACATAAATCACTAAGTAAGTTATTAAAACAAAAATCACTCGTGAGTAAAATCAAATTTTATATTTTATTCTTAGTAATAACGTTAATGGCTGGACCTTCAAGGTAATTTAGAGTCTCCATGTACTCTTTGATCTTTGGCAGAATTTCAAATCTTTTCAGAAATCCTTCTAAATTTTGAAAGTTTGCGAAACAGTTGGGATCAAACTTTTTGAACTGGAAAAAAAGGTTCATAAAGGAAAAATTACACGTAGGTAACCTCGTTTCCTGCAATCCAGTCGTTGTCTTTCATAAAGTTTGGGAGGTGTCCTGATCGCACTTGTTCAATTGCTTTGTATTTCTTGTGCCATTCCTCTTAAAAATAAAACTCGTTCAATCAAATACATATCGTAATTTTATTGCTCATTTTTCATTTACTGTGTAGCCATAAAGCATTTCATTGAACTCAATGTACCACAGGTCATAAACGAAGTTGTCTACCATATCCAAGTTCATCTGTATTGCATTCATTGTCCCCAAACGTTCTGGTTTTCTTGCGCGACACAAATACTTGAGAATAGCACGACCCTCAGTTATTCTCGTTCAACCATCAATCAATTACGGCAGCTAAAATTTATTAATGTATTCTACATCATTTACATGCTATTCAACGTAGTACCTTTTGACAAATGAAAAAAGCAGTTGATTTTTTAGTACGTTTGGATAGTCGAGACCCAATTCCTCCGTATCTGCATACCAGTTGTCGTAGGTGAGTTCTGGAGTCAGCTCATAATATTTTTTATCAAAGTCTACTTCAAGATACGAAAGTAAAAACCAGATTGGGTGACCCAGCTGCAAAGTTACAAATTATGTCATTGCACATTTTTCATAATGTTATGTTTTTTTGGTAAAATGATTTTTTATTATCAATTATACACTAAGGCCTCTTATTTTCCAGTGTCCCAATAATGGTTTGGTAGCAGCCATCCTCATTCCTAGTTTGAGTTGAGGTCACACACATTCTCACTTGAAGAGACAAAAATGAAATTGAGACTGTGAGTTGATGATAGTGTGTAGCGTAGTATAGAATAGCAGCAAAGTGTCGCTTGGGAAGACTACTATTATGCGAAACACTTTTAATGATTGAAGGTTTAATTGAGATCTACAGTTAGATTTACAGCAGAAAATATGTTATTCACGGTATGGGATGTGGTTCGGCAAAAAAGGTCTAGGAAAAGAGTTCACTATTATGCAACTTTTTCTAGCATACCCTTGAAACAATTTCAGTAATGTAGAAGTGGATGGTTTTCTTTGAGAGGCACATAAGTATATGCAAAAGTTGGTGCTTACTTGATACCTGATACCAGCAGCAGCGATGAGATGTTGAATTGGTTATAGTCATAGTGTTCGGGTCCTCTTTGTTTACATGTTTGGTTGCATAAGTGCTCCTCTACTTGGTGGTTGTATTCTTTCTCGGGTAGAATATTACTCCACACACAGACAAAGTAGAGCCATATAGACACAGCTAGCTGGCTTGAGTATGAGCAACGCAATGAGCAATTCAATATAAAAGTATGTCGTGTTGGTGAAAAGGGAATCTTTCATGTGCATATTCACTTGACAAGCAAACTCGTTTCTGTCAATGTTATATGCAATTGCAATTCATGAACTGGGTTTTTTTAAAAAATAAACGCACAATTATTACATCCATGAACACCATCATACTGAACCGAACTGCAAATTGACCTATCCACCTTCCGATTGTAATGTACAGTCACGTCCGGAATCGGAAGCAGTACTCGAGAAGCAAGTGAAATTGATATTCAAGCAAATGACATCAATTTCATTCAGACTGATGCTCCAATTACGGTACTACTCAGCTTATTTACTTATGAATTAATATCCACAAAGAAAGGAATTCAAGGAATAAAGATTTTGTTTCGTAGTTTGGTAACTCTGGTGGCCCACTCATAAATTTGGATGGGGAGGCGATTGGTATAAATTCCATGAGACTTATGTCAGGAATCTCTTTTGCTATTCCAATTGATCACGCCAAAACCTTCTGGAGCGGATTGAGCTCAAAAAAGGTAAATTTATTGAGTGAGGGATTCCGTTTGTTTGAAACTTGATGGTTAATCATCAACATTAATTGTGTTTTCATCTAGCTGCTGGAAAGATGGGAAACGGTACGTGGGTCTAACCTACTTACTTTAACAGAACTAATACGAATGGAGCTACAAACTAAATATGGGATGAAAGGGTGGGACGTATTTACAAAAGGGAATGGGAGCTGGATGTTAAGTTCCGAGCATGTTCATGACCTGATCAAAGTGGATGAGCAGCTCATTATAGATATTACACGTGGGCTGAAATCTTTAAGATTCACTGTTGTGTCAGAGAACGTTGAACGATGATGATGAAGACCCTATCAATTTATTACTTTCTTGTTGGCAATGTTACTTAAATAAAGTTAAATTAAATTTTTTCATTTACTTAGCAAACATCTCAACTCAACATGCTTACAAATACGTTTCAGGGGCAAATTGACACTTAATGATTAAAAGTATTGATGCTCAGGTTAGAGATAGCTTGACTTGTTCATTGTTCTGAATGCACTGCTTTCGTTTTTCGGCGTGTGTAGTAAGCGAATTATGTTGCAGGCTCATCGAAAGGTGAAGAACTTGCTGATTGCAATCCACTAAAGCTTATGGACCCGATGATTCCATACGTAATTTACTTAAAAGCTATTAAAGTAGGTTAGTTTGGAGTATAAAACATCAGGTTGTAAACCAAACACAATCTTTATTCACATTTATACACAAGGGAGCTTTCTGGCATTAAAAAAATAATATTGAAATGTGTTGCTCATTATCATCAATACACGTTTACTGAACGTCGTTTCTGGATTTTCTGAACTGAACTTTTTCGCACATTTTACAACCAAGCACTTTACTAGGGATTTAAACACGCAAGCTTCTTTCTTATCTCAAACTCTTTTCCACATTTGTACAAGTCCAAACCACAAATTTTATGTCACAAAAAGATAATCCATGGCTGATATGAAGGTAATGAAGAAGAATATGAGCCATTGCTGGCTGGACACTGATTGTACCCTGCTCACCATTTTTCTTTCTAATCTTTCTAGTTGGGTGGGAATAGCGTCAACCTCCACAACAAATTCTTTCATTGAGATGAGTTCCCCATCTCTAGTATTTAAAACAAGTCTTTCGCCCTTGTCAAGGTTCAGCTATGCTGAATAAAAATGGAAAAGGTCGTGAGTGAGACTGAATACGTTGAACGTATGAGTTCCTTCATATCCTTCGTTTTTTTGATTCTTCATAACAATTATAACGTGAGGAATATTTTTGGGCAAAAGCTACATCCTCAAAGAATGCAGTGTCCACCCGTTTGGTGGACAGTTAAGTTAGGGATGAGACCGTCGTTCTGTTACTTCCCTCGGCATTGGAAGAATTTTCTTTTTATAACAGAGGAAGAAGATCACAAGCCAATCTAGTGCTGCCGGGTCAGGGGCACTGCCTATCAGGATTTTTTCCGAGTTTATCAAGACTAATCCTGTTGGTTTTATCCCAGTAGCGGATCACAGGTAGCAGTGGCTTCACATAGGGGTAAAAAGTACAGAAATAGGAGAGAAGGCGACATCTCCGGAAGCACGTGGCTTGGATGCAAAATCAGGCTGAATGTCCTGGCATGCCAAAAATAAGTTGTAAGAATGGCATTGAGCCAATTGATCACAAGGACGGTCTCTCCTGTTCTCGATACCTAATTTTTTTGTAAATGCAGATGACTTGGAGAACCCAACCCCTAGAATAGAATATAACTATAACTACAATGCAAAATGAAATCCGGGAATAGAATATAACTGTAACTACAACTAAAACGTTCTAGTCGCCAACACTGTGCAACACGCGCCCTGACATTCTCTCTTCTCTTCAAAAAAAAATAACTTGATTTGAATGAAACCAAACAATGAACAAAATAGACAATGAAAATCGTAATTTATAAGGTCAAAAGATCTAAGTTCTCTTACAATTTACTTTTCGTTTGACATTGACACTTAAAAAATGGCAAAATTGTGATGCTGATGTTGACAGTACGTGCGTGTTGTTGTGTTGAGATATAAAGCAAAAGCAGGTAGAGCAGTAAAATGCATGAAAAATGTTTTCCCACTACGAAAATTGTTCATGATAAGTTAGTAGTGCATAATAAAATTATATAACATTCATTATAGTCATCGAAGGCGTTTTTTATAAATAAAAATATACGCATAAAATTATCATTTCTTATTATTAAGTTACGTTATCATCAAATCATGAGTTTGCATAGAAATTCTTTGCAAACTGCCATAAATCATATCACACTAAGAATTATCCATTTAGTCTGAAGATTTAACCAACCAAGAAGATGAAACCATAATGCGCCAGAATCTCCTAAAGTAAGTCAGGTAAGTTTTGATGAATAAACAAGTTCTGTTGCTGAATCTGGACATACAAAAATTGGTGATGCGTTATCATTTATCATTATCGTCTGCTACTTATTCTAACGAAGGGAGTGGAGTGGGAAAACGCAAAGCCATCCGTAGCATTTCTCAGCTGTAGAATTTTAATATTATGGGAGCATATATATGCTAGCAAAGTAATGCATACGTTTTCCTTTATAAAGTAAGAAGGAATATTGATTGAATACTTGTACATAGTGATTAATTTGTAATTTTATAATTGTTAGGAACGTAACTGAGCTCATATGTTATAGTACAATAACGATTATGAAGTTTCTCCAACAGTGATTCCAAAGTTCACATGAATATACCATTCTAGCCTCAGCCAGCAAGGATGCTCTCTTTTTAATTCATGAAAGCTGGTTTGTGAAACATTTTACATCAACTTTAGCTCATTTTCATCTATACGACACCTTGAGCACACAAAAACCACAAGCGTTGTCTAATAAAAAAAAATCACTAAATTTCATAATCAATAATGTCCATTTCGGCACTATTCTATTCAGCAAAATTTCTAAAATATATCACCTTTTGCATGATGTTTTAAGACTTTGCTAAAGAAATATGAGAAGTTCATTGCAATAAGCAGAAAACTTGGACACGGTCGCATTCGTTTGCATCTGTTCATTTTATCATAGGTCATAGCCGATGCATCTCGTTTTTGTTTTAGAAAACTTTTTATTTCACGAATAGAACTGCGATGAAAACCAAAAGAAAATGCGTTTTGGAATTTCTATGACAATGTTTTTGAGATACTTTTTAGTATCTGATTCTCAGTCATGTAAACTATGTAATACATACATGCATAAATATTTCTCAGTCAGTGTGAGTCACAGCTCATTAAAACTCCATCATAAGTTTTACATGTATTCTACGAGGATTAAAAGAGCTGTACTTACATTAAAAGCATATAGTATATATATATAGGGAGATGAGCATTGAGTATAATGCATGGTTGATTTGATGATAATGTGAATGTGCTTGCTCTAGTGGGCTATCCGTTTAATAGGGAAACTTGTGTTGTCAACCATACCAAACATTACCGTTTCTGTTTTTGAGAATTGCATCTGCATTTCTGAGCTGGCAAATGGGCATGAGCTTCTCAAAATAAGTCAATCTTTATTTCATTTGAATGTTAAGTGTTATTTTCCACTAATCCTATAGTCATCAACAATAATGAGGTAGCAATATATTATGCACGAGATGGCTTATGAAAGACAATATCAGTTTGAGACGGATTAGTTAGATATCATTCCACTTCTTCTTTTGTGCATGCTGTGCAGCGTAATATTCATGATCAGTATATGCATGTAAATGTATATAATATGGATTTGATTTGTGAAAGCAAAAATCATTCATACTCCTTCTTTCATGTATGAGATAACACTAAAATTGAGAGACTTCATCAATTTATGATTTCTTTAATAATCATATGAGACCTAAAATAGCTAGCAGACTTATTTTGTTAGAATTTGGATGGTAAATAGAAAAGCTAATTCGGAAGGTCATCATCAAGAAATTTTGAAAACAATTAACGTTTCCCCTTAACATCAGAGGTTCTGCTTCACTTTTGAACGCGTTTCTTCCACAAAATTTCCCCCTTGTTCTCTTACTTTTGCAAGATTCTCCTCCACTTGCCTGCCGTTATTTCTCTCGCACGCTTTATGGCTTCTTGTGTATCTGTTAACAAATAGAAGTTTCATTTTTATCAATTTTACTAATAACTACTCACTTCACAATCATAACATGATTATGATTACTATGTTTTTACGCAAGAATGTAAAGCGAAACATTATAAGTAACGTATATTGTGTATACTCATATATGTCATACCTAACGGCTCTTCAATTCCTTTCGCTTGGATGCAAAGTTATCATCATCATCCAGCCCTCAAGCCACGAAGCTGGAGACCAATCCAACCCTCAATTTTGAGTCACGTATTACTTTCCCATCAAAAGGCATGAGAGAATAATACAATAAAAAAAAATTAATCTCACTAAACTATATAAGTTTCATTTAGATGCTCCCCTGACTTTCCCATTTGCATAGTAAATATACCCAGGAAATTGTTATTATTTGTTAGCATTAATCAATTTTTTAATGCGTCCCTTCACCTCTCTTCATTTGTCCTTTAAAACCGTGGTGATGCAAGTAAAAATGTGGTATTTAGAGCTAATTGATAATTGGCTATGTGCATTAAAGTAAGTAATATTTACGATGGAGTAAAATAAATATGCAGAAAGAGCATGTGTCAAGTAGGTCTTAGTTTTGAACTCTGATTACAGCATACCACCATCCGCCAACATTCTTTTTGGCTGACGCTATGAGTGAAGGTTGCAATGCATGAATATTTGCAATAGATCCTACATATGTAAGTATGTGAAGAACGGAGACTTGTGATGACGATCACAATTTGCTTTGCTCAAAACATGCTCAGAACTGACTATATGTGTTTTGTGATTGTGTGTCATAAACAAAAATTATCTACACTATTAAAAAGTGTCGCAAAACAAACCACAAAAAATGACACAATGCTCCCACCGTAAATTACAATGGAAAGCTAGGCATCCGTGATGATAGTGAGGAAAATAGCATTCTCTCTATAATGTGTTTCAAGAACCTTTGAACTTAATAACGTATTTGTACATTAAAAAATAAAAACGCATCTGAACAGTGTCCTTTTCCAAACCTATTTTATTTTATACAATTACTGAAATAGGGTAAAAAATGCTGATCCTTTATTTTTCGGACTGGTGGTAAGCCAACCTAATTGGAATAATATGCTTATCATTAGTTTTCATCGTTCACTTACTCATTTGAGTAAAGGTTTATTGCAATCTGTGTCAAAATGCATTACTCCTGAGTTACTTGTCGTTTGACCTTGTTTTTATGGTGTTGTTGTAGCTTTCCGTTTCTTTCCACTATTATTCAAGCTCAATACTTTATAACAGTAGAGTAATGATGATGTTGATGTAGATAATGCGTTGCGAGCTTGTAAAATCAGATAGATGCATATGACTGCTGCACTTCAACTATTTGCATAACAGTTGTGATACATATGCTTCCATATAGATACTGTTTGTTAAGGATGGAGTAAGCAATAGAATCACAGCATGTGGCAAAATTCCTTCCGGTTTTGCAATGTTTTGGAATTTTGAATTCTTTTAATGAAATAACGCTACTTGAGATAAGATAATTACCATGATTCTGTTTGATTTGCAATTAATTGATTAAATTCCCATTTTTCATACTAATCCACTGAATTTAAGAAACCATATATTTTCCAACCAAAGCAGCATAAAAAAGTTCAAATAACGACTTACCATAAAAAAAAATTTTGATCTCATAAAAATCTAAACTCACAGTCATCAACATAAAATATTACTTCCATTGCCCAATTTTCACGTTACACGTCGGCTGTGGTGTTTTACTCATAGCAAAAATAAGAAGTTTGTATGCACAATACAAACCTATTATTTTTATATAAATACTAATATATATTCACATATATAACCATATATGTGGTACGTTATTAATTTTTTAGTAAAAAAATCTCGCCATCTGCGCCGCTTTAGGGCAAAACGAGCCCATATATAGTTGGACACATTGACGATAAGTATGATATTACTGGTACACGTCCACTTCAGCCTAAAAACTAATGACATCATAAATATTAATATTTGTTTCAAGTACTTTTATATTCGATAATCTCAGCATTTTCGTACATATTTTTGTATTCATTTTAATTGTATTTCTTCCACCTCATGGGTAAAAATGAAGCATAAATTGGTTTTAATCAACGCAACTTGTTCATTTCTGCAACATACTTTTATTAATAAACAATTTTAGATTAATATCATCGTACGAAGAAATAGATAAAACTGGATTTTTAGTACATTTGATGCTGCTGCACGTTTATCAGTTGATTTTAAATTTAAAAGGATTTGGTTTAGATTCGAGAATTGCTTTTTTAAGAAATTTATTTTCAAGGCGAATGTTTAAAAAATTCTTTTGCTTGGTTTCGTACAAAAATAACAAAATCCAAATGTTTGAGCTCTCATCCCTTTCTAATTTGACGTTCTTTACCATTTTGTTACGTACCAAAAAAACCGACGTGAGTTCATGCTGAAACAATGTCAACCAAAACACCAGATAAAAATATTTACAGCCCAAATTGATGAAAAGTAGCAGAGCATCTCTATTAGCATCTCTGTACTTGCTTCAAGACCACATAATTTAATTATTAATATCCAAAATAATTTACGTACATAAACGTTACGATTGTTACGCATATAAATTTATGAGCAAAGTAAGAAGTGTTTGAGAAAGAGAACCGAAAATGAAAGAATGTCAATACAGGCAATCCATATCTTGTTTCATAATTGGCCTAGATTGATGTTTTGCTTTGAGAAGAACTTTTGCTACGAGCAAACACTTTCTATAAAAACTGGTGACATTTTTTAGGCTAAAGCGTAAAAAAACTTGTTAGAAACAAGGCGAGGCATCCATATCATGTGGTTACTCATGCTATCCTCGATCTACCTCATTTGTTTTGTTTATTGTAATTGGGCACGCTAAGCATTCCAAACTAAAGTAAACAGATTCTCAATCCTCTGCATAATCACATCACAGCTTTTCCAATGTTTTTAGTGACGTATAACGGGCTCATGTCGTAGCAAAACATATCTCATGTACATTCATTAATACTCCTACAACATTATTTCATTTTACGAACCGCGTTGTATTTAGAAGGAGCAACTTTATCTACAAAACTCATGATCTCATAAAACATTATCGTACACTTATTAGTACGACATATTCCCTGCTCCTGTTATCTACACACATTGTGTTATGCTAGGAAACGTTCCATGTAGATATTTTTTTCTTTTATGCAATTTCATGAGTAATAAGGACACCACGGACAAAGGTTGGAATCAGTCCGTTGTACTTTAGATTTATAAAAAGAGCATTAATATAAGAGAGCATGGTTATGTTCCATTACACAACGTAACTTCAAAGAGCATTCACCTTGACACCACAAAACACTCTAAACAAAAGAAAACCATGAATATATCGTTCGTACATGGAACGTATTTTTTTTGGCTGCAAATAAATACAGGCTAATAACATTCACGGGGAAAAAATACCAAAACGGTATATTCTTCTTAAAATAGTTATGTCTATAATAATATCTCGTTGAACTTCAGCTTCAATACATAAAAGCCACACGGTACAATTACATGTGTTGCAATATAATAGTATGATAATACAAAATACAAGCATTAAAGTAGTATTTCCATCTTAATTGACGCTCGAATCCTTTTATTACATCGAGGGAAAGCGACAGAAAAAGTTAGGCATTACTAAACCCACCCAGGTACATCTTCGTTATGGAAAGTATCATTCATATGGGTTCCCTTGCTATCCGTGATGGAAATTAGTTTTTAATTTGGGATGAGATATGAGAAACAACGAAGAAACATCAGCAGCGCCACAAAAGTTACCTTTTCCAAAGCACTTGGGAATATCACCGTCTACCAGCATGGATGTAAAAGAGCAAAGCTTACTTTCCAACATAAAGACACAAACGTGGTTTTTCATTTTACACCCAGGCTAAACGACGACAGTAATAAACCTGTAATGATGGACAATGTGTCTCCAAAGATTTAGTAGATGATTACAGTGTGTAGTTTTAACTTTTGCACTCATTATTCTGCTGGTGGGTGTTAGGTACATGAAAGTGAAGCATTTTTTATCGTAACGACTTTTCACACATCTAAATTTGAACCTTCTTATGAGGGTATGTCATTTTTATGTGTTTCGTCGTCAAAAGCCATAATCATTCTGCTCCACTTCATGCATGCATGTGACAAAGGAAACAGCCATATATTATCAAATGTTAAAATTATTTTACTGGAGGAATCTCTAGGGAAAATTATTGATGCATACCTGTAATAAAGTACAATTCGAATTCTTTAACATTAAAATCAACATCAAGAAAGCAATCAAACTTAAGTCTGCATGAAGTTATGAGATGAAATAAAATAATGATGAAAAAATTAAAAAATCCTGGTCATATCATGTCCCGGAAAAATTAAGTACAATTGCGTAGTAAGCGTTATCGTAAAAACGTCTATAACTAATGGTGAAACATTTCGTCATTACGATTCTAATTTTTTTTCACAATTCCCCAGTTGATGTTCTTACATTTAGACGAGAATATTGATCCTGATGCGAGAAATCTTATTACGTTAACTAAACGAATTTCCGCTACATCATATCGTCTTTGCATATGCACTATGGTGTAAAAACTGGTGAACTGTATCAAAATAATTGTTAACCTACAAAATGGGAAATAAAAATGGGATTTTTGTATCGCAAATGATAAGAATGCTTGCATAAACGTTTTTTTTAACACTAATGCGGTCTGTGGGTATCTCACACACACAGCAGATTTATAGGTTTCTTTAACTAATTTCAAAATTACTAGTTCACAAAGCATATTTAGGTAAGCAAACTAATTGGATAAATATATAATCATTTCGACAAACTCAAACCCAGTCTCAAACTTGAGTTTGTTGTTGCAAACTCTCAAAGTTTGTTGAGGTCATGCTAAAAACATGAATATGTAGAATAGTTTTACACAGAAGCATTAAAATGATTATCTACTACTGCTCCACATTATCCTTTTCAATTTAATTACTACCATTCTCCACATTTATTTAAATTGTAGCTCCTCTTCATTGTATCTGCAAAAACGTCCAAAACCAAGACTGATCAGTACAAGTCATGTAAAATGTAAATGGGAATGAGATTAGATTTTTACTAACCACCAATTTCAAGTGCTGGATGGGATGAAATATTTTGTTTTGTTACGATAAGGTTCAAAGTCAACATGGTAATGAAATAAACTCGACAACTCAAGATGTAATAATGGACCTTTATGCTTATCTGATCTGAAATCGTATAGCTTGTGTCAAGGGTCCCGCTGGGGTTATCAAAAACTTCCGAATATGGTATAAATGATCCAATATCACCAGTAGCTTCATTTTGTCGTATCACAACCCATACCTTGATCTTTGACTCAGTTCCCGATAACTGATTATGCCCATCTCAGAACTTAAAGTCATTTTTGACGTTAGGTATCGATTTCTGCAATCAGAATTCAAAAAAGTTAACCCGTTCAAAATTTATCCTGCCCCCAGACAGACGGACGACGGATGACTAACAAAGTGATCTTAATATGGACATATAAGTCCATAAATAAAAAGTGAGCTGATAACCAAATAGAACAATTAAAAAACGTGAGTAATACAATGAAAAACAGAAAGTTGAGTGAGTTACATTTGTACAGCTCTCTGATTTTGGCACTAAACTTGGGCATACAAAAAAAATATTTAACGACTTGCAATCCAGTCACCAGAGATCATAGCTGACTTGACGTGGAAAGGTTGGAGAAGCATCTACAGTGAATGGTTTTTAAAATCTACACAGCCGTGGTGTTTTATAATAGTTTTGTATATTACATTACCAGCTGCAAATCCTGAAAGAAGAAGAGTATATGGTAGAAGTAAAATACTTTTTTTTACATGTATGTCATTACTCATTACTAACAACAAATTTATTAATCCCTACATGGATGTGTAATATAACATTTAATGCCATTTAATAAAATGTGAACACATTTTTAACATACGAGATTACCAAAATTTCTCATCTTGGACAAAATGTTTGTGCACAAAGTTACCAGACAATTAATTATACTTTATCCTAGCAAGTCGACGAGGCACGCGAATGCCAATCTAGTAACGTATTGAAGTGAAGTCAGATGTATTGATGGATAATGGTGGGTTGACCAGTACCTTGCTGGCTATGCGGTGTTATGTAAATGCTTCTTTATAAGGTGGAATTAGCGTTGATTTTGTGTGTGATCAAGGGTTGGTATGTAATGCAAAGTTAATTTCCATAGAAAGGGCAAGGCATGAAGAAGTTGTCACAATCCGTTGTGTAATCTAATGTAATATGTAATCCCACAAGCGTAGCAAATACACAATGCAATGTAATCTCGGAATGCTTATTTGCTAGTGCCAGAGTTGTAGAAACAACAAAGAATACCTTTATTAATGAGGTGATATATGCACTTCTGCTTTTTTAAATCCTAAGAATAATATATAACACGTTTTTGCCACAATGTGTTTCTATGCTTTACATTCAAAGTGTTTTCCAAAAATTAAATGCATGTGCAATGTTTTTTTTGTTTGACGATGCATACCAAATTTCTAATATTAACTTTAAAACAGAATCTGAATTTGGTAATCATTATATGTATTAAATATACGAGCATGCTATGTACGTATGGATTCATGTAAATAATGAAATGGTTAGCGACCAAGAGACATTTTCAGTGAAAGATTTTTGTAGTTATAGTTATAACTTATGATGCCCATTTATTAATTTTTTTAACTGTCAACTACGTAAATTGTAAGTAATACTTACACAAGAAAAATGTATGTAAACCCTTGCAAATAAAGTGAATTTACTTGAAAATTAAAATCATTCATTACGAAAGTATGTGATCAAAAAGAAATTAATGTCTAAAAATATTATTCATATCCTACCATTTAAAACATTACAATTTTGAAATGCTTCTAAAATTTATAGTAGATGGGCATCAGAATATGTAAATCAACTCCGGAATTCAATGACTCCAACGAGCAGCCCAATCGCATGGTCCATGATGATGATAATTATCATTGCCTGTAAAACAATCAACAGAATCCATAATTATATGCAACATTCGTAAAAAGAGCACTACTGTATGAGCTTATTCCAAATGAAAAATTTCTGCCGTTTTAGAGAATTGTTGAATATGTAACACATAATTCCATATTTTTACAAAATTGTGCACATACTCACAAAAGTTATTGAAATTTCATATATTATTATGACATTTAAATGCAAAGGCTTACTCGGACTCTCCCACATGGCGTCGGCGGATGTGATTGTCCCGGTCACGTTTGGTTGAGTAATTTTTGTCGCAAATCCCACAAGTAAAGGCACGTTCATTGATGCACCTTCGGAGATGATCGAACAAAGCGGTTCGTCTAGAAAAAGTCCTCTCGCAAAAAACACAGGAGAATGAGTTTTCGCCTCCAGAAACACCGTTGTTGGGCTCAGCATTCTGCATTTTTGCAGTTCATAAGTTTCTATTAAGAAACAGGAGCACGAAATAAATCAGAAAGAGTTGTGGTTTCAGTAACACTCAAACCATTAATGCTTGATCCAGACTTCAAAGAAGAACAAAAAGTGGTTGACTAAAAGAGTAAAAAATGAAGTTGCAAGTGACTCATTTCATATACTTGACGTTGCTCGTGACGAGAAAAATTACACATACATATGCAACTTCATGGATGTAAAGCATAACGTAAGGAATTTGTTTTATTGTCGCTGCCATACCATACACAACTGTGGCAGGACAAGTGTTTGCTCGACTCATTCGTATTCATGTTACTGAGCTGTTCCCCTATGTAGATTTTTCATTTGTGGAGTTATATATAGGTGTAATGTATGATCCTTGGTTTTGTTTTTACGTTTCAGTTTTTTCCATGATCAAAAGCACTGGATACACTTTCTAAAGGAGGTAACAATGACAAAGTGGCAGTGCTAATGTTTTAGGGTTCTACTGAATTAACTACTTTTATTTTGGAAAGCACATTAGAAATGAGACGACGATGATGAAATTAATAATTTGACGTGTATTCTTATATTTCTGAAAGTGACATACAGGAGGTTGATGATGATGATGATGATGTCATACATAAACTAAAGAGCCATCTGAACAAATTCATTTTGCAGAAAGCCATAATCCTTGCTGTGTATACAAACTGGATGAGTTTTACGCGAACCTTGAGCAAAAAGACTTAAGCCTTTTTGCCTTTTACCTAGCTATGACACAATGGTGTTGAGGAGTGAATGGAAGAGTTAAAAAAAGGAAAATGTATGGACATCACTAGAGTTATTTACGTTGATGTTGGTGAGGTTAAAAAGGGTTTCAACTTCATTGTACTGACCACGTTTAATTATATGCAATTATTGTGCTATTCATTTGTCATGATTATGATTAGACATTATTTATTATGACTTAAGAGTTACATTTTACACGGAATGGTTGAACAAACAAGCGCTGTCACTTGTGCAATGAGTGAATCTTGGTCGAAGCTCGCAATGCCCCAGTCCTTCTGCAAGTGGAATCCCAGTTATAAATTTGACCAAATTCTAAAATTCTTTTTCCTAGTCGACATTTTATATTATTTTCTTTCTATCGATCTGAGATGGGCCACATATATAAACGACAATATAAGGGTCAATCACGAATTAGTTTGACAGCAAAGTATCAAGTGTGCCATATTAAAATGAAGCTATTGAAGACAGTAGCGGATTTATGCTACTTTCAAAGATACAGGAGGACCCTAGCACGGTCTTTCTCGTGTCTCAATAAAACTCCCAATAAAAAATGTCACGTCTCTCACCATCACACTGTATTTTAGGTATAGCTTAATTTATGAAAAGGGATTCAGCTTCGCGTCAGCTTGGTAGTGAGTATGGGAAAACAACAGACAAATGTCAATGACGCAAGCAGAGGGAATATAACCTTCGTGTATCATATTCATACACAAATTAAGCGCAGATAAAAAGAAAAACAATCATACTTTGGACTCGTTTTGCTTGCTACTTGTTGAGATATAGTACAAATATATTTTTGTGCAAAGAAAAAACTTTGCTACCGATTAAGGAGCAAGTTTACAGTTATAAAGTATACAGTTGTGAATTCTACGCTCATACTATGAAATACAACATATTAAAACGGAGCAAACATATTTGTATTCTTCGTTTATCTTGTCCATCGGGACGTGTAATAAATTGTGGCTCAGACCAATGATATCCTTTTGTAAATGTATTGTTTTAATAATTTGTATGCCACTAAAAGCAGTTTGCTTTACATCACTAACACTGGACACTGGTAGTGTTGCAAAATAACTACTTAATCTCCCTCCCCTCTATCTATAAAAAAGAAAACAGTGGATTCCATCCACTGTTTTTTCCGCCAACACGTTTCACCTTTGTTTGAATGGCATACATACATAGGTTCATGTACTACCCATAAACAAACTAGCATCACTCATATAAAATATCGTGACTAGGCGGCAGGTAATAAACAAGATGATTAATGGCAAAATAACTAGATAAATGGATTTTTGCTTGTAAATTCGCGAATTTGAATTTTTTGTGGAAAATTCTGTTCGCCATTCCGGAAGACCACCCTTTTCCAGCTTGTCTCAGAGCAAAGGGTAGAATGTAAAGTACTACTTTGGGAAAATAATAAAAGCTGCAGAAGTAAACTATTAGCAATTTCATTCCAAAATATATTGCGTGTTGCAAAGAAAGTTGGCTCAAATCTTTGGAAGGGTTTCCGTGCACCGATGGGAATGGGAGGCTGAAGTAAATGAATTCCAGCTAGTAATACACATAAAAAGTGTACCTGCTCCTAATAGTAGGTATATCTACGATGTGAAATGAAAGTAGAAATGATATTTTATTTTCAATCGTCATTACATAATATGAAGAAAGCATTAATTTTACTTTTTGTGACATGTTTTAACAGAGAATGGATAATGTTCACTTTCTTAATATGAGAGCAGCGAGTGTACTCAATAATTTTAAGACACTGATCTTGCTACAAGAGGTTTTTGCGGAATTTATGCTTGATCTCTGTTATGTTTATGTATGTTCATGTACATCTGGTTGGACACATTCTGCAATTAGAAACAGCTACACAAACCCACTCTTTGTCAACCACCCGGCTGTTTCATTAAAACTGCAAACTTTATCAATCCGTCTTTCGTCATTCTCTGAATATTAAGATCACGTTCATTCATAAAATTATATTAAGGTTAATTACCTTTGAAACACAGATGTGCATTTTGAAACACCTTTTAAAATTGGCCTTTTGTCACCGTCTTGATAAATAAAAATTGTCTCCATTTACATTTCACTAATCCTGAAGATATATGCATTACAAATCAAAGAAGGTTACGTAAAGTCTGAATATGATAGTCGATACTCATCTGAACTGTATTATATGTTGAAGCTATATTGCTTGTGACAATAGTATGCCAAGACTTTCAAGTGTAAAAAAATCCAGCTACTTGCCAATTCACCCTTGAACTGTCATTTGATTTATTTATTTCTAGCTACTTTATCCACATGGAAGTGTTTTCATATATCAGTGTAATTCGTATGGTAAACAAACAAATCGCTGACTCGGCTTGGTCATAAAATCCATACATTTTTTTATCATCACGTATACTTTTTACCACTTATGCATATTTTAAACTTTACACAACAACAATAGTTTTCAAATTTATTAGCACACCGTTCTTTTATCAAATTCCATTTAGTTTACTAACCTGTAAACGGTGATGTGTACTTTGAAACACATTTTTAACATGGCATTTCTTCATCTTGGTAAGTACAAGTATTCCTTTCGCGTTTCGGAAATTCAAGAAAAATATACAGGCTGGTCAAATAAACAGGAATATGTTACGAAGCAAAAACATCTCAAATGACGAGAAGGATGCAAGGAAGCATTGTTTATATCTCTTGGAGTAACCTGGATTTTCCATATTACTCACGTAAATAGACTAATATATGCATTACAACTCACTACTACGAAGTAAATAGCCAAAAGTTGTATGAATGTTCTTTCGTTTCGGTTCCAAATGAATACTGCATTCATATCGTGTAGTTTCACTTGACTAGCTATACTTGTTTTTATGCTTTATATGGAGTTTCGGTATCGTTATACAGTGATCACACTCTTTGACAGTTGAAAGAATGCGAGATGTTTTATTTATATGTGGCTGCTCTTCATTTGTATTACTTCTCTCGTCTTTGGGAAGAATCTGTGGAATAGTTCAACGTAGAATTTGGAAAGCAAGCATGCAATGCCATGGCTGATGCTTCTTTTATATAAAGATAGAGTATTTTATAGCCGAATTGCCGAAGGTGCATGGAAGGGAAGCTATGAACCTCTGTAAAATCTCATGCCACATGAAGTAGTGATTTTTATATCTTGTAAACAAATTCTATCTCGTGGTAAACTAAAAATATGTATGAAAAGTAAGCATTTTATTTTCACGCATAAAGTTCTTAATAATATATATTATGTAAAAGCATAAAATTTTAAGCTCGTAGAATAATATTCATATGCAAAAAAAATGAATCAACTCATGAACAAAATGGTAGTTTGAGTATAATATTTATAAAATGGACCACATAATAATTCACAAACCCCTTGAAAATATAAAATAAATATTTTTCTACATAATACCTAATTACCATTTATTATACATAATTTCATAACCAATTACAGGTGTGTCTTCGCTCGTCATCTCTTCTTACATATTTTGTAGTTAATTTTTGTATTGTTGTATTCTATCTGTTTTGTATTTTCATAACGTATAAAGTAAATTTTAATATATAGTGACTTACAAATTAAATTATACAACATTATTCACATCATGCAGCAAGTTTTGGTTTTGACTCAAGTACTAATGAAGGCACCATAGAAATACACCAATAGAAGGGCTGTGCTCAATGCACTACATGCAATTTTTTTGTGTCCATATAAAAAATCCTACGGACGTTGTTTCCTGAACTACTACAGTTGTGTAAGGAATACCTCATAAAATTTTTCTTTGAACAGAATATTTTTTTTGAAACTACACCAAAATCATAGTAGTCAGGGATATGTGGTCCGTGGATCATTTTATATGGATTCAAAATAAAGTCGGCATGTCCAATCTAACTAAGTTTATATCTATGGAAGGCACTGATTCTAACTGAAAGATATTAGCCTAATTTTTACTTTGAATCATTAATGAGGTTGACTGGGTATTCGTGTTTCAACGTTTACACCGTCTTCAATCAATGAGTTTGCTATACAAAGGAACGTGCATTGTACACTAAAACATACAACTTATTATGTACCTTTAGGTATATATTGAAAACTCCCAGGACATCGTCTGTCTGTCTGTGTGTGCGATAACTCAAAAAACGATTTAACTTTTTAAAATTCTAATAAACGTTTTCTTACATTGTAAAATCCGGTTGTAAATAGGTCGGTCTTGCTTGCTAAATGCTTTCATCCAAAGCACCATAGATTTTTACACTGAAATCGATCTCGATTTCGAGCCTGAAATCTTTGGTAAGTCTAGTGGTTGTCACGAAGCTAATGGCGTGGTTATGCTACGTTCAACTGACGGTGTAACCCAATATGCTTATTGAAAATTTATACTTCCCATCCTTCTACATCTGTAAATTAGGGTTAAGAAATAGTTCTTGAACTTAAACGATAAAGATACACATAATGTTATCCCAAAAGCAAATTCCAAGATATTTTAACTAAACTTTGCTAACCCTTTACGTGGTTTTGCTTTTGGCTACCTATCAGACCTACCCACCAAATTTACATAGAATCATGAAACTATGAAGCAGATTAAGTCGTGTCGATTGAAGTATGGTATATTTATAAATGCAAAAATTAAAAACAAGTACCCGGTTTGAAAACCTAATCTTACATTGATGACGTTTTCCACCTAATAAATGTTTTCTTGCATTAAAATTTCATTTTTGTAAAATGGGTTGTTCCCAGAAATTACTTTATTCCGTCCATCTGCAGAGCCGAGCCCTTGTCATCTCAAAGTGACAAGTTATACGTTCAAGCAAGAGAGGATAGTACAATCTATATTTGTTTTGAAGTACGTCAATGAGTCAAACGGACTCGAAGCTGAATTTGTTCTTAATGAGGTTTAAGTGAAAGTTTAATTCAAAGCAACAACACAAAAATTGTTAAACGTTATGTCGTTTGGGCTCATTAAAATGCCTTTTTATCCATTTTATTTTGCATTTTTTCTACTACTGGACACAAAACCAAACTTTTTCACTTGTTTCTTTCTTGAGGCAAGACTCCATTAATTCTAAAATGTTTCTGTGCTACTAGAAAAATTAGTTTTTACAAAATATGTGTCTAAATCTGTGTGTGACAGTAAATATCTAGAATAATTACAAATAAGATAGCTTGTACTGAATTTGTTTATATTTTTCTAAAAATAGCAAAAGGAATTCCTACGAATTTCCGACAATGTCAAAACAGAAACCCAATACTTCATAACCATTCCATTGAATTTGGAAACTCAAGCGACGATTACCAATATTAAATTGGTTACCAGATATCATTATTATAAATAATACCGTACTAATTGAATTACACACGAAGGCCCTTTATTTATTTTTAAGCTTACGGAACTAAAAATCTCGAATACCAAGGATTCGGCTGTAAAATACATATATTTGTAAACGTTTTATTCAAATTGAAAGGTCAATCTTACATTGATTTCGCTTTCTATAAACTAAAACATTTTCTGCCTTCGCTTCGTGTTGAATATTCGGTTTTTTAGTTCAGTCGCGGTAGCAAATGATTTATTCGTTGATTTGAAGCCATAGTTCTAGTCAAGCAAAAACGTTTCCAAAAGATGGGATTATCGAACTAACTGAAAAATTGAGCAATTTCTCGTTTCAGTAAAAAACCTGGAGAACCCGTGCGAGTTTAACAGGTTTTGTTCATTGGATGCAGACAACCGGAGTATGCAACATGGAACATTGGACCCGTTGTCAGGCGAGGCTATTTCAGCAGTAGAAAATTCAGTTATTGTTGTTGACGTATTACCCCCAGAACCAATCATAATAGATTTATCTGGAGATGAATCCGAAATGCGTGGTAACTTCAGCGTTACTAAACCCTCCATCTATCTCAGGTAACAATGGAATAAACATAGGTCAAGATCCACCTGCTGCATCAGCATCTAAGCGAAGTATTAAAAAGGAACATTCTGAATCAGGTAATGGCACAAGTACAGAACTCTATTGGCTAGACCAGCTTGGAGTACTGCAAGTAATAATACTTTTGTTTGCTTATAACTTGCAGGAAATCAATCCCCTTCCAAAAACCCCAGCCCTGGTGTGACCTTGCCTAAAGTGGAAGGCGAGGCTGTTTCTGAAATAGGCAGTTTATTGTTGCATCAATGTCAAGAAGTCAGAATGCTGCTTTAAAAAAAACATTATCTGCAACCGAATGTGACTCATGCGGAGCAGATCGAGGCTTGGCAAACCCATCTTCAGATTCAGACTTTGTTATTTACGCAACATATTCAGACACATAATTTAACCATTCAGCGCCATCACAACTCTTGAGGACGGAAAAAATCATAACTTGAGCAAGAGATTATTAAAAACAAGACCGTCTCGAAGCCTCTGTTTAGTGATGTGTCAGCACCGGAATAAATTAACCAGTGGTGCAAATGAGGGACTATTTTGTCAATGGCAGTAAAATACGGTTAGTTGTAAACGTTTTATTCAAATTGAAAGGTCAATCTTACATTGATTTCGCTTTCTATCTACTAAAACGTTTTCTGTCTACACTCCGTGTTGAAGAGTTGGCCTGTTAGTTCAGTCGCGGTAGCAAATGATTTATGCGCTGACTTGGAGCCATGTAGCAAATGTATGGTTTCCTTAGAGAGCGACACAAATTGAAAACTTGTACATGGTTTGAAAACATGATCTTACATTGATGACATCTTCCACCTAGTAAAGGTTTTCTTTAATTATGATTTCCAAACTTTGTTCCATTCGGAGCGAAATCCGTTTTTAGAAATCATTTCAAAAAAAGATAAGGAGATTCAGCGTTTGATAAAAGAAAATGAAGAACTGAAAAAGTTGAACGGTGGATCTCAGCAACAAGGGGGCTCAGGGGTCGTGCCCGTTGTGGACGTGGATCAACGTACTACTGGCAACGATGAAGTGCCACTAATTCTAATTCAAGACATTTTGTCGGAGATGACAGGAGCGAGAACCACGTAATAGGGGAGTACTCGAACAGAATGGAAAGGTCGAAATCATTAGACGTTGTAGCTCACATTGTACAGAAAAAGGAATTTGGGTGCAATCTCAAAAATATTTATAAGAAACTGGTATGGCTCAGAAAGCTTAGGCTTCGTTGTGAAGAAAACCGTGCTCAACTCAATCTTTAATTAACTAAAACTGCCTGGAGTTAAATTGTGGTCAGCAATTTAATGACAGAAAATACCAAAACCGACACATTTGTTTACGTACTTTGAAAGGTCAATCTTACATTGTTTTCGCTTTCCATCTATTAAAACGTTTTCCTACTTAAGTTCGATCTCGCTGGCTAAATGCTTAATCAAAATGGATTCAAAATAGTTCTTAAATTTAAATAAAAATCTTGTTAATGCTTGAATCCACTAATTATCGAATTAATGCTCATCAAACGTGTCGATTGGTGATTTTTAAATTAAAGACTAAAAACAAATACTTGGTTTGAAAACTTAATCTTACATTGATAATATTTTCCACCTACTAAATGTTTTCTTGTATTATAATTGTATATAATGAAATGATCATTGGATGCAGACAACAGGAGTATGCAAAACGAGAACGCATCCATAATTGCTACAAATATAGTGCCGAAATTGAAAGAGCAAATATTTCATGCAATGACAATGATGATGCACAAATTCTTCGGATTTTCAAGCGCAGTAGGAACAACTGAGACATGAATTTGGTTTGAATAAGATGATCTCGTAATAAGATAATATCGCAACAAATTAGTCACCAAAAATAATATTTTATTAGAAGCATAAGAAAGCAAGTAGCAAATATTTACTCGAAACACATACAAAGTGCCTACCGGTCTACAAATAATATTACACCAACCATAAATATCAAGCTGTTTGTTCTACCTACCTACCGCCGTACCTCAGTACCAGGCACGTCCGCACTCTTGTATGAAACTGAATTGTAAAACCAACCTAAGCTTCATTTTGTCGATGAAGTGGAACATGGCATTTCCCCATTTCCTCCCACTCCACAGACAGGCATTATACAACTATTGTAAACTAGTCTTGGTGGTATGCATATGACATGATGAGCATGGCGTAGTTGGACCTTGTTTTTATGCGTGGGTGTTGGGTTGAATCTTGAGTCGGGGGGTTTCAAGTTTTATAATTGTATATAATGAAATGATAATTGGATGCAGACTACAGGAGTATGCAAAACGAGAACGCATCCATAATTGCTACAAATGCCTCATTACTTTTGCCACCATGGAACTCCTGAGTCTACACAAAATAACGCATGGCGTCAAAAACGCACAGGAAGGTGAGGATAATGATGATAACGCTAATGCTTGTGGACGAAAGTTGGCTCGCTTCCGAAAACAACTACCGTCTTCCCAAAAAGTTGTGAAGAACAAAAACCCTAGCAATCATCCTGCTGCGGAGTCCTCTGGAACTGAAAACATGAGCTCGAATTCATCGGCGAGAGCAACACAAATTGAAAACTTGTACATGGTTTGAAAACGTTATCTTACATTGATGACATTTCCACCTTGTAAAAAGTTTTCTTGCATCGCAAAACCTTATATTAAATGACATCGTTCTCGTTATACTGTATTCGATAGCAGCTTTTATGGCAATCCAAGAGTACCAGAACGCTACGAACTATGCTAAGGCTGCAATAAATGTCAACCACGTCCCTAGTGAGCAGAAAGCAAAGGGAAATGGTTTTCTATGAAAGGCTTAATTGGGTTGTATTTGTTCACGATGGATGTCAAGTCGCTGAACAAGCTATCCAAAAAGCTCAGGAATATTATGAGAACGTAAGGAAATTCGGAAAACCTGAGAATTTATTTACAAATATGATATTTAATGAACTAAAATTTTATTACACTTTTTTGTGGTTTTTACAGAAATCCACAGGAACTCCAAGTTAAGTTGGATTTGAAAACCTAACAAAATGTGGCGATCGAACCATTATTAGACTTGTGCTTGCTTGCATAATAGATACAAAATACTTGTAGTCCAAAACGAGTACTTGGTTTGAAAACTTAATCTTACATTGATAATATTTTCAACCTAGTAAATGTTTTATATTAGTAATTTTATATCTAGTAATTATTTACGCAGCGATAGCTAGTATATACAAAAGATAGAGTAGTGGGAGAATGTCCTTCCGTCCTTCCATCCTTCCGTGGCATTGCGTTTTACTATGTACATATATGTCCATAGAGTACATACAGATATGCGCGCGAGATTTAAACCTTCCATAGAATTACATGAGACTCAGTATCTACAGGTTGTTTGACATGCTGAATCAGCTGGTAGTACTAGTTTTTGAATTCCAAGAATATGTACAGAATATTCAAAGAATATCTACAGAATATGGTACAGTAAGTTTAGCTGCGTACCCTAAATTTTAACAGAATTTATTTAATATTAATCTTGGTTTGTTTATAAGGATGCGGAGATTCAGCGCTTGCTAAAAGAAAATGAAGAACTGAAAAGGTTAAATGGTGGATCTCAGCAACAAGGGGGCAAGTTGCTCGTTGTGGACGTGGATCAACGTACTACTGGCAACGATGAAGTGCAACTGGCATTATGTGGCATAATAGATTTATCTGGAGATGAATCCGAAATTCGTGGTAACTTCAGCGTTACTAAACGCTCCATCTATCTCAGGTAACAATGGAATAAACATAGGTCAAGATCCACCTGCTGCATCTAAGCGAAGTATTAAAAAGGAACATTCTGAATCAGGTAATGGCACAAGTACAGAACTCTATTGGCTAGAACAGCTTGGAGTACTGCAAGTAATAATACTTTTGTTTGCTTATAACTTGCAGGAAATCAATCCCCTTCCAAAAAACCCAGCCCTGGTGTGACCTTGTCTAAAGGTGAAAGGCGAGGCTGTTTCTGAAATAGGCAGTTTTCCAAACTCAAACTAATCCTTAATCTTTAATTTGGTTGCCATTTTTCGTTGATTACCCAGCCTTGTTTTGCTGTTATCAGGAATCAAGAAGATCGATAATTTGAAATCTTGGATTAAATTTAAGTATTTAAAGGTTAATTAAATTAGCTGCTTCCTCTTCAGAATTATTTTTTCGTTAAATATTTTAGAGTTTTTGAAGATACTACTATGCAGGGTTGATGGTAAGAGGAAAGGAAGGTCCCTTCAAAAGACCAGAATTTCGGCAAGACTGCAAAATAAGGAGGTGGGGAACTAATAATTTATTGTGCAACAGTTATCAACGTTATGACAATGGTACTGCGTTGGGTTTTACGTTTCTTAGACAACATGAATTACTGTCTCCTTTACCTGCGCGTCTTGCAATTCAAGAGAAACGTGTGACAAAATCACATAAAAGCCTACACTACCCTGACGTACTTTGTAGTTTTTGAAATATAAGCTACTAATACAGAATGTATCGAGGATGAGGATAAATGATGATTTTCTTCATGAGATTAAGCAGGAAGCTCGGTAAGACTACTAATTACTGAATAACTGGATGCTTAAAAAAACATGATGATTTCGTTAGCCGTGCTGTCCACTAATATTGCAGCACCAATCAAAATTTAATAGTAGTACCTCACCCACCCAACTGCTCAAATTGGTGCTTTATACGCTATTCTGTACCTACACTATTTTAAATTTATTCTAATGTAAAATATCTTGAATATAACTACCTATGAATATGTTTTCAGTCCTTCCTAGATAACACGAATTACTCTCACCTTTTACCTCGTGTGATTTGCAATTTATGGGAAACGAAAGAAAAAATAAGTAGTATTGATTTTTTTTATAACTAGGCAGTTTGGTAATACCACAAGGCATTCTTGCAAAGTAAATGAGATCTTATCTTAATGATAATAATCAACATGATTTTATATTTCTTGTTTAAAATTGTGTAATGTCAAAACTATAACTCATAATAATCTCCAGTTTCCTGCCCCGTCTTTGAGAGAATGTTCCAATATCCAATAATATTGTCAAAAGATGAAGTACAACAGGTGCAAATTGAATTTGTCGGAGGATGGACTAAAAGCCCTATTAGACTTTCTTTATTGCTCTGACATTGAGAAAGCTATAAAGGACTCAGATCTCGCTGTGGAATTCGTGGAGATTAGCCATGGACTTCAGATTCCTGAGCTGGAAACCAAGATGAAGGAAGTGTTGGGTGAGATGGAAGAAACGGAGATAGATTTGGATAGGGCCCTTCAAATTTTTTTGAGGTGTACCAAACTGGACCTGGATGGTTATGATGGGATGAAGGAAAGGGCTATGAAGGTCATCAAAAGGTAATTGAATTGACATGTACCTAGGTTTTAATCCCAAGCAAATATAGCGATTAAAATGTATCATTATTTTTCGTTATTCATTCTCTTTAGGAAGAAGCGTGAATTGAAGACTTCAGCGCGAATTCAGACTCAGAATTCGCGAACGTAAAAATTGTATGAAAGTTGATGCTGGGAAACCAACGCAGAAATCCAACTCTACATAAAAAATATCATTGCAAAGTGTTCAGAAGCATTCCAATATTACATGGTTTCCTGGTAACTACTACTCATATGGCAGTAACCACTATATTGTACAAATATAGTCACTGTGTGACACCATGGGCCGCATATTCCATTTTATGGACTTTGCACCATGTGAAATCCCAGGTGCAGTGCAACCGCTGTCAACACAGAATCTCAATTAAAATTATGGAAGAAATATGTTACCCTTTGTAATTTTGTTAAGATTCCAAACAATACCTTGCTGGATTTAGATCATCTTAAGACTGCCATTAAAAGCATTTTCAAGAAAGACTATCCAAAGACGACTGTGGCTCCCTTCAGAAGCTGGTACTTACGGATTAAAAACCTTATTGTACAACTATAGCCACTGTGGTATTGTCATTATGTTTATTTTTATAATATTAGGGGACTGGGTGACCTTTCATCTAGAAAACACATGTGAGGTCGATGAAGCAAATTCAACAATAGAGGATGACGCAGCACTATCAAACTTTTCTCGTTGGAATTCAAAACTGATCCTAGGAAAAGTTACTAAAGTGGACTCGTATTTGGTCGTGGATGATTCAACTAGACTAACTTAATATAAATGAATGTTAAAGATTTTTTGTTTAAAAAATGCTGAATGTAAAAAAATACAAATGCGGTAATGTGCATTTTGGTATTTACACTTCTCTCCAAGTTGTAAACAATATAAATTTTCACACGTGTGGCTTGGTTCGAACACACGAAATTTCAGATGTTTCCTTGCTTTCAAAGAAGCAATATAACATCGTACATTGGCAGAGTTTTCAAAGAAGGAAGGCAATAGCAAAAATATTGTGAAAAGTAGAAATGGTACTGCTTTACGCGTTCCTTGTTAAACTCATTCATTGAATAATTTATCAAGTCTCATATTTCCTATTTATATATTTTCTCTGGATTGAACATAATTAGAATCTCTTTGTGTTACTTCTCTTATCTTCTGACAATATCAATGTATTGATGATCATAATAGTAAATACGAGTTTGTAATTGTCGCGTATCCTAACTTCAAATCATCTTTCTTTCTCGGTTTTAATTTGATAAAGGGATGTAAAATATAGAATAGAATTCTTCTAAACTGAGAGTTTGTGCATATTCCTGTAACAAGTTAATTGAACGTAATTTACAACTAACTAACAAAACCAAAACTTGCCGTGGATGTGAATGTGTACAATTTACCACGATAAAAATACATGTTTGCTTGATTGAAACCTAAATACTATTAATATTTAACTAAACATCTAGGAAACATTGGTTTTATACTAAAATAAATTAATATTATAATTAAAACATGACTTCTTAAAAATTAATTTATGAGTAAACCATTTGACAAAATTTTGCATAGCAGCGTTGTTAAATTCGACTTATCCCATGAATTTCGTATGTGAAATGCTTACGTGATTATTGTAACAAAAGCAATATTTTTCTTGAAAAAAATATAGAAAGCATCTGTGCTGTACTATTTGCTTTTTAAGGAATATGAAAAGGTCAGTCCAAATTGTTAACTATACATAACTATTTTCTGCCCAATTCATGCATATACAATATCTATCGTTCAACATATAAAATCGATGAAATTCATGGACAAGTTTCTCCTTTAAGTGCCCAAGTAGTATAATAACTTAATACAATAATAAAGCTTCACAAAAACCTGGTTCCAGTAAAACGCTTATGATGAAGGTCAAGGTCCTGTCCAATACGAATCCATGAGTTCCGGATATTGGTCTCCTATAATAAAAAGAAATGAATGACAATGCCATTTAGATTAAGGAAAACATTCTCTTTTAATCTACCACTAACGAATAATCTAATAAACTAATCTAATAAGTAATTAAAAGGAATTTATAGCAGTTATTTTAATACGAGTTGTGATCATAATTGTAATGGGCAAACTTGCAATGGAATAGGTTAGCAAAAAATATTTTAAGCTTAAGACTACGTTGGATACGTATAATACGCTTAAGACTACGTATAAGTCAATGCTGACAAATAGTATGATCATGAATTTATACTTTACAAGTGAGCGCCACATTATCAGCAAGAAACGTGATTTTTATACTAAATGAAAAAGTGTGAGCAGACTGCTAGTACTTGGGTTTATGATCATGAACACAAAACTCATATGCTAAAAGAAACATCACAAAGCTAGCATCAAGGTTGCATCTACTTCGCTACAGTTTGAAGTAAACTTTAATGTACTAAATGCATACTATACCCCATTTGAGACCAACTTGCATAAAGAAATTATTCCAGTCAGCAGGATTGGATAGAGATTGAGTCAGCAAGATGTACTGGAAACCAGTGTGTTGTTTTGGCTGTAAAAAATGAAAAAAAAATTAATGTAATACGTTAAATTTTGTGTTGGATTTTGATTTGCTCAACTTAAAAATCAATATTTTAAGGACATTGAGAAAGCAGTTTAATTGCATAAATATTGTAATAATTATAGATGGTGAATGTCCTATAATTTATCTAGTTATCTACTAAAAAAATAGGACGATACCACCAATATTCTATTCCATTGCTTACAATTTATCCAATAGAAAGGCATTTTCAACCAACCGTTTAGCTGGTAGCAACACATTTTCCACAGTCTTGATGCCATGCATGATAAAAGTAATATGCATACAACTATGAATTTATACGGATATATTGTGTAGTAGGGGTGGAGCTATATTGGCTAGACCTAGCTATATATGAATGTGGCTTTCAAGCAGGATGAACATGAGCAGCTCAATATAAAATACGTTTGTAATGTTTCCTATTTTATTATCCTACTACACGCGTCAGAGCGAAAGCTATGCATTGATTTCAGACAAAGAAATGGATCAAATTGCGGTAAATTTTACGCAGAGAATAACTTACTACCTACGATTAGATTAGATAAGCAGGAAAAGCAATTTTGTTACGAAGTTTTGTTGTTTCTATGAATTTGACATGCTTTTTATTGTGTAATGAAATGAAGCAAAAATACTGAACTGAGTGCAAAAATATAGTTTTGCTACAAAAACACGTTTTATCTTTTCAATAATGACAAGTAATTAACGAATTGGTAAGTAATTTTACATGTATACTTGCTCTAGTACGATGAAAAGTAAAAAGGCAGCTTAGTTTAGTAACATGAGACATTTACATATGAACCCAGCGTACCTTGCGACCAAATGTATGGTAATTTGAGTCTGAAACCCCATTACATTCTCTAAGGATTCATACTAGTTTTGTTGAGTATATAGCCCTGTTTACGTTGTTGCTCCTAGTTCCATCATTATGAGTTTGGATTGGTAACACTAACAACAAACATAAGCATTAAGAATGTTTGGTAAAAATGCTCCGGTATGAATCTGATTGTTATAAATCCGAGCAATTAATAAGGAAAATAAAAATATATTTACGATTTTTTCCTTCAAAAATACATATTTACCACACCATACATATATACCATGATAAAATTATGCGTGTATGGTTTAATTTAAGGGAAAAGTCGGTATGAAAGCTGTTGCATAAACAGAAAAATAATCTGTGCAATGATCGAAAATCGTGGAATGAAACCCAGGTCTACAACTTGATTTATATAGAGGTATGTGATAGAAAAAAGTAGAGAAATCAATTATTTCTTGGTTGTCTTACCTGATTTGTGAGCATGATGGATTGAAGATTTCCTCCTTCATCGTGACAAGATATATATCTTAGATAGAACTAGGAAGAAACAAAGAACCGAAAATCAGTAAATTTGATAAGACTAGTAGAGTACAAATGGAATTCATTAACTGATGACTCACTTCAGGAAAAAATATATGCTGTTATATATAATAGTACAGCCTAAGTTATGATATACCCAAAAATATTTCATATACCACATTAAAGTACAAAAGAGTTGGCAACGAGAGTATGAAAGTTTTGGAGTAGGAGAATCCAAAGAGATACATGGAGACACATATAAGGTTGTATTGACAACTCTTATTTATATCCCTTTGAGAGAATCATTGATGTGGAAGAGGGTATGATACACACATATTCCTAAGTAGATACTAAACAATTCCTTGCAAGTGCAAGTTACATACAAAGGATTATGGGTCCAAGCAATACTAGTACACGTACTCGCAAAAATAGAGCAGGACTGAAATCAAGTAATGAAACCAGTGCTAAAATTCACAAGCTCGTATGCAGCTTATACAAAAAGAGCATGCAACTACAACTTGTACCATTACTTCATAAATGTAAGAGAGAAAGATGAAACTGATGAAAGAGAGAATATAAATGTAACGACTTTTCAACGAGTATTCATATTTATGTGACATGGAATGAATCCTATTGTTAATTATTTTCATGAAATTAAAATATGTCACATGATTCCCAATATTTTTCTTGGAATACATGTCATAATTGAAATGATGAAAGTTATTTTTGTAGCAAAACTATATTCTTGCATTCAGTTACTATTTTTGCTTCATTAATACATTTTTACATAATAAAAAAACATGTTTAATTCATAAAAACCACAAAACGTCATAACAAATTTGCTTTTCATGCTTATCTAAGTAGTAAGTTAATCTATGCGTAAAAGTTACTGCAATTTATCCTTTCTCTGTCTGGATTAAATGTATACTCTTCGCTCTGATGCATGTGGTAGGATAGGAAACATTATTAACGTGTTTTAGATTGAGCTGTTCATGTTCATCTTACTTGAAAGCGTCATTCATATACATACAATATAGCTCTATTCCCCTACTATAGGGCTGCCGTGTTTACGTTTATTTGTTTACTAAACCGTTTTTGTCCGTTTAGCTAAACCGTTTATTAACCGTTTAGTTTCCGTTTATTAAACTCAAGCAGAAAACGAAATCCGTTTAGTTTACTAAACAAAAACGGAAAACGTGTTTATTGAAATGTTTAAACGGTCTAGCAGGGTATGATGGAAGCCCATGAGAAATTTTTGAGGAAGCATGAAGTCACTTTAGGAGAATCATGGAAACATTGGAAATCATGGAGTAGCCCTGGAGGAAGCATGGAGTGACGTTTGAGGCCACAAGAAATCATAGATGCACATGTTATTTATTTACAAGGAGTGATTGGTAATTTAATTTTTACCCCATAAGAAGTAGAACCACGTTTTTAGTTGTTTAAAAAATGCAATAATTTAATTTACAGTTTCCGAAAAATCTTAATGCATACATATATAAACCTGAACATCATTTACAAAAAATTAAATTGCATTGGTTTTGTTTTACTCCTGTGTAAAAATATTTTGCCAAACCTTTAAACACATTAACATTTTGATATTATCATTGCTGAGAGACTGTCGATTATCTGTAAGAATATCGGTAGCTTTTGAAAAAAAACACTCCACTGGAACGCCCGACCCGGCAACACAAAGATATTCCATTGCCATTTTTGAGAGCTCTGGAAATTCACCTTCGTGGATCTAAAATCAAAAACATGCATTCCATTTTTCGAATGTTTAAAAATTCAATTATGAAAAAATATTGTTATGTACAATTTTTGTAAAAATTTAACCTTCCACCATCCCAACAAGCCTGGCACTTCAAGTGTTCTGTTGGCACAATTGCTTCTGCAAGATACTTTGCCAATTCATCCACAGCTGCTTTTGCTGCACTTCCCATCTGTTGTTTGTAGAGCCTACTAAAGAAGTCTCCGTCATCACTTCCAGACAGCTGCGATTCGCCTCCAGCGGTTGCACTATTCCTGTACTTAACCTGCCATTCTTGTTGGATTATTTTGCTATAGTTTGAAATCCATGATTCCGGCCACCCTGCTTGCTTGTACCATTGCAACTTGAAACTAGGATGTAAGACTAAGAAAAAATCATTATTAGTCTTCCGGTTGAAGAAAAAATCTATCCGATGATAACATAAAGTTTTATATAAAAACCCACTAGTTCCAATGACGTAGGCCTTCCCATCCGTGTCAGGGTAATATTTTTCCAGTTTTGCGTGTGCGACTTTTGCGATTTCGACTAGCCACCTGG
Organism: Orchesella flavescens; assembly: GCA_964034955.1. NCBI lineage: Eukaryota > Metazoa > Arthropoda > Collembola > Entomobryomorpha > Orchesellidae > Orchesella > Orchesella flavescens. The sequence goes on from OZ035953.1 coordinate 6,377,169, forward strand.
AAGTACTCTGTTTGGCCTTATCAAAATGTGTAAATAGGTATTGATAAATTATTGTTGCTGAGGCGACATTCGGAACCTTTTCCTTTGATATCATGAAAGTTGCTTCTTTTATCGGTTGGAGGAACTGAAGCAGGTCAGCTAAGACAATCCAATCCTTTTCAGATAACAGCAGCTGTCGCAGATCTTCCTTTCCCTGTAAAGTCGCTTGATAAGCAGCTTTGATCTCAATTGCTCTCTCCAACATATCAAAGGTTGAATTCCATCGAGTTGGGACGTCTGCGATTGGAGTCAAAACTTTACACTTTAGAGTTTCACACAGATTTTTCAGAACCTCTCTTCGCTGGGGGGATGACCGAATTGCATTAACACCCTTAGTAGATTTTGCAGACTCCGTCCATTTTTACCTGGAATAAAGAAGCTTGAATGTAATGCACAATATGATTACTTATACCAAAATCCTCAGTAATACATACTTTTTGTAAATGGGCGTAATTACCCTTTTCAAACGATTCAATTGCACTTTTGGCGGACAAATTCACAATATGCGCTAAACATCGTACTCTCTGGTTACATTTGTCAAAAGTTTGACCTTTCGCTTCCATCAGATTGGCAAAGGATGCAAAGAATGTGTCCATGTTTCCAGCGTTGTCGGTGGTTATGGTTCCAATTTTTTCGATTATTCCAAACTCAGATACCACTGGAAGCAATGCATGCGCTATGTTGTCTCCACTGTGTGGGCCTGAGAGTGCAGTAAGATCCAAAGGAAAAGTTCGCAGTATCCAATCCTGGCCAATATAACGAGCAATAACGCCTTGAAAAGCAGCTCCATTTGAACTAGTCCAGCAATCAATGACGAGAGAAACCTTCGACTTGAGTTGAACCAACTCTTGTATTATGACTTGTTTCATTCTTGCATAGTGCTCTTGAACATTTGAAGTCATAAGGGTTCTTCCCGGCATTTGAGTAGCGACAGAATCTTTAGAAATCAAGTAAACCAACTTCTGGAACTTCGGATTGTCAACGATGCTGAATGGCTGGTTTGTGTCCACAACGAATTCCACAAGGGCGGATTTGAAAGAATCCTTTGTAAGTATCATGTTAGAGTGGCCAGTTTGTTCATTCTCAGGAGCTCCTTTTGGTCGTTTTTGAGTAGACTTTCCAGTTTTTTCATCATGAATTGAACTGTGCATTAATTTGAAATGATTGTGAAGGTTTCCTGTGCTTCCATCCTTTAGCTGAGTCAGTCGTTTCCTAAAATGGGGGAGAGTAAAGTTAAGAATTCTACTATTAACTATTTAACCATATTACTTCTTAGCTGACAAACTTTAACTTACTTGCAGATGTTACAGACAAATTCCGGCTTGGGACTGCTCTTATCCAGAGTAAAGTAGGAATGTACCCAACTTCTCTTTTTGTTGTTTAACACGCCAGTTTGCAGTTCATCCATGACAGTGGTTGGGACTTCCTCGTGACTTAAACTCATTTTAACCACAATTATTAATGATTGTTCATTATTAACACATTTAAACTCAAGACAACAAGGATTTGTTCAAAACTCTATGTTGAAAATGGCATTGTCGATTCTTGTTTCTGTTCAAGCTACACCTGTTGCTATTTCTACAACTTTATAAAGCCCGCTTTGCAAATTCCAATGATAAGTCCAAAGTGATACAATTTTTATATATTAACTCAATCTTCTTGTTTAAGTTAAGCAAGAACAGAAGTAAAAGGTATAAAAATGACATCATTATCATTCTAAATAATTGCATTTAATTGCTCACACTAAGTTTAACCACAGTGTTAACATTTATATTTCATTAAAGCTCAATTGACGTCACTGTTCGTTCACGTCCAAGGTATTTCCAATGCAGTGTTTAATAAAACTCGAATGAGTCTCAATTAGCCTCCAAAACACCTCCAATACACTTCCATTATCCCTCCCCCGTCTTCACATACATCACCATCCAAGCCCCTAATATACATCAATCTCTCTATAAACAGTTCATAAACCGTTTATTAGTTCCGTTTAAACGTAAACGAAACCGTTTATCGTTTTCGTTTACCTGAGAAAACAATAAACGGTTTTCGTTTACATTTATTCCGTTTAAACGGAAAATGTTTCCGTTTACTAAACAATTGCTAAACACGGCAGCCCTACCCTACTACACAGTATATCTGTATAAATATGTATTTATATACATATTACTTTGTTCCTTTCATGAAATCATGACTGTTGTAAATGTGTTTCTACCATCTAGACAGTTTGTTGGCTGAAAATACTTTTACTATGATTTGTGCTGTTCATTAGATATTGAAGCCTTTCGAAAAATTTTATGCAATATCTGGCATCTTGCACATTTTCAGTACAGCAAAATGCGCATAAAAATTAAAAGTAAAATCATCATCCTTTGTAGATATGTATGCATGATCGTTGTCAACTTGTTTTTAAGCTGCATACCATACATATTCTTACGAATGTAGATACAAATATGCTACACAATTCTTTGCAAGTGCAAGTTACAAAGCGGATTATAGGTCGAAAAAATACAAGTACACGTACTCGCAAAAGGAGAGCAAGACCGACATACAGAAGTGAAACTATGGCTAAAATTCACAAGCCTTTATGCAGCTTACAAAAAAACATGTATGCGAATGCAACTACAACTTGCATCAATTCTTCTTTAATGCACCTTCATAAATGTAAGAGAAAGAAAGAATATACGTATAGCGATTTTCAACTAGTATGTATATGTATGTATGTGACTTGGGAATGAATCCTATTAATAATTATTTTCATGAATACCTAAATCCCACCCTATTAAAATATGATACAGAATTTGCAATATGCTAGTGCGCTACTAAAACGCAAAAACAAAACGGTTTCATAAAGAAAAAAATAACAATTACCTGCATTTTGGTGTTTTCGAGTACTTCTTTTTGCGATTCTAATCACACTCTGCCTTTTTCGCTCCACGACGAGCACTACGTACGGTAAATTTTGAATGAAGAATTTCCACAACCTACAAGAATAAACAAAAAATGGAATGAAAATTGGTTAGAGTTTTAGAGAGTAGGTTGGTTAGAGATTCTAATTCTTGCATGTATAGATTATAGATACATATATACTACATAGGGGAAGGCATATTATAGAGTAGGGGAATCCAAAGAGACTACATGGAGACACACATAAGTTTGCAGTGACAACTCTTTATGTACCATCTCTTTGGGAGAATCAATGATGTAGAAAAATGGTATGAAACACACATATTTATTCTTAAGGAGATACATATACATACTACACAATTCCTTGCAAGTGCAAGTTACATACAAAAGATTATGGGTTCAAGCAATACTAGTACACGTACTCGCAAAAATAGAGCAGGACTGAAATCAAGAAATGAAACCATTGCTAATATTCACAAGCTCGTATGCAGCTTCTACAAAAAGAACATGCAACTACAACTTATACCATTACTTCATAAATATAAGAGAGAAAGATGATACTGATGAAAGAGAGAATTTAAATATAACAACTTTTCAGCGAGTATTTATGTATGTGACTTGGGAATGAATCCTATTGCTAATTATTTTCATGAAATTAAAATATGACACAGGATTCCTAATATTTTTCTTGGATTACATGTCATTATTGAAATGATGAAAGTTATTTTTGTAGCAAAACTATATTCTTGCATTCAGTTACTATTTTTGCTTCATTAATACATTTTTACATAATAAAAAAGCAAGTTAAATTCATAAAAGCCACAAAACGTCGTAACGAATTTGCTTTTTCTGCTTATCTAAGTAGTAAGTTAATCTCTGCGCAAAATTTACAGCAATTTGATCCATTTCTTTGTCTAGAATCAATGCATAGCTTTCATTTTGATACACGTAGTAAGGTAGGAATAGGAGAGACTATTTTAGATTACATCTTGTCTGATAGCCACATTCATATACAATGTAGCCCTAGCCCTACGACACAATATATCTGAATATATATTTGTATACATATTACTTTGCTCCTTTCATGACATCAAGACTCTTGATGATGATGAATTTAGAATTTAGCTTTTAGAATGAGTTGGGCTGTTCATTAGATGCTGTAACTTGAAAACGAACCATAAACCCTATGGTTAATTAATTTTATGAATACCTAAAACCCGCCCTGTTAAAATAGGATAAAGAATTTTCAATATGCCAGTGTGCTACTAAAGCGCAAAAACAAAACGGTTTTAATTTTTCATAAAGAAAAAATTAACAATTACCTTCATCTTGGTGCTTTCGCGTATTCCTTTTGTGATTCCTGCCTTATTCGCTCCACGAGAGCTGCTTACGGTGGAGGTTGAAGGAGGAATTAATGCAATCTACAAGAAAAAAACAAAAAACACAAATGTGGAAATTAGTTTGGGTTTTTTGAGTGAGGTGGACAAAGTACATTCCGCACACAGAATGATTGAATGTTACAACACATTCGTCAAGTCATTATGGTATGTATTCTTGATTTTCATGTGTAATATGACTAAAAATATCACGCAAATTATTCCTGACCACTACAGCAAGAGTCCTAAAAAATCTAACAAAAATATCATAAAATTTTTACCTTGCATTTGTCGATTTACATTTCACTTTGACCACATAATTTTTTTTGTGGTTTTACCGAGGCACAGACACAAAAACTTATACTTTCCTTTTAATGTTTCAGATTTATAATTATTGTTGCGCCTTCTCAACTTATAATAAAACAGTATTTTTACGTTTTTTTAGGAAAACTTCAAAATGTATAACGGCCGGAGCGGCAGGGAAGGACAGTCCTTTCCCTATGCCGCCGCTCCGATGAAGAATAGAAAAGATCCAGTGGCTATGGCTATACTCACAGACTCTTTGTTGCTAGCTTCAGTCTTGTCCTTCTCATCTTGTGTCTTCTCTTCTTCATCTCGAGAAAAGAATCTTCTTCATCTAACTGCAGCGAATAGTTGAACGTACAGGGTGTTCAGAATAGAATATAAAAGAACGTTGGACTCCAGTACAGTTTTCCTCCACCCGTGAATTTTAACTTCCCTCTTTCCGCTAACGGATACATGAGGGAAAGAGATTATGAGAGAGCGTACGTGATTAAGAAAATCAAAGGCATGTACTGTAGTAAGTGTAAGTAGCTAGCTAGTCAACATGAACTTGGTCATTAGGCATCTCATCAGTCATCATCATGATGTTGCTGTTGAAGAAGATGGAAGAGCTCAACGTAGTGTGATGCACTGGTTTGTTGTGTGCTAGAATGGTCCACGTAGGTAAATTTTGGTGATGGAGAAGGAGAACAGGATAGAACGTGAATCTGAAAAAGTTATGCAAATGTATGTACTGCTTGATGACAAGGATGACTAAACTCTTTTGGTTTGCTTGTATTCTCTGTGGTGTAGATCAGGAGAACAGTGGTAGTACAAGACATTTAGTACATCTTACATCTCCCTCAAAAGTTTTTCGCGATTGAGCACAGATTGAGTTAAACTTACTCAATCAAGGCGATATAAAATAATATTTCATACATATATATATGTATATAAGTATACGTATATTTATGACATCATCCACATCACAAGTTATGATGTGAAAATGGGATGATGATATGGCAACGTGGCTCAAACTCCTCTTGTCCTTTCGTCGCATTATTTAGTCAACGTTCAACGTCAATGTTATTGAAACATTTAGTCAAGTCATTGTCTCTATATTTTATGGATTTTTGTATGTACATCATGCATAAACAAAGACGTGACATTTTAATTGGTTATTGCATGTTGAATATTTATATGCAAACTGCAGAAGCAACAAAACTCAACGTTTTAAGGTTGCAATATCCAGACAGAAGTGTTTGTGTCAAATTTGTGTCTGTATGTGTCAACAGCAGATATGAGATATGCACAGATATACAATTTGAACCTTAGTACTTCATGTCGCAGCACCAAACATTATATATTATCCAAGGTAATCCTATTTCTCGGAGTGTATGCATCATCATCCGCATTCACTTTCGCGTTACTTTTTTGTGAAAAAACATGCACAATTTATTGGTCTTCATAATTATTCTTGAGAAAAAGAACTCGCGAAAGCGGGACATTTCTAGCTGAAGGTGAAACAATGAGTGTTCAACAACATAGCTAAGTGTCAGCAGGGCGGTGGAACACTGTTACTGTACTCTGAGCGTCCGGTTCTGTACAAACAGAAACAAAATGACTTAACATTAATTATGAATATTATGACTAACGTTTTACCACGAACGCGAAGGAACCAACCTATGTATCCATCGCTGAATGACAGCTCGTTCACGTTTACCATCCTTTTGAATTATAGATGGTTATCAAAGTCAGTGTTGGACAATGATAATTTACGGAGATTATCCAAGCACCAGTTAGAAACCTGAAGGTCACGTTCAGACTCGTGTGGGTGGAAGCCTAGCTCTAGCAGTTGGGGTCCATATTTATGAACTAATTGCTCCAATACAGTACTAACTCCTGAGATCCGTGCCACCAATGTCAAAGCGGTCAAGCTTTTGAGAAGAGGTAACAAAGTTGAAGCCGGACACCTTCCAACCCAAACCCCACTTTCAGTCCCAGTTGTGTATGACGATGATAATGATGATCATGATATGGAATAAAGATTTTAAGTCTAATTTATATTCATTCTTAACTCATTTTTCCCCACCGGAGGGAAAGATTCTAACGTACATTTTTTTGTGAAACGATTAAAGTTATCTATGATTTATTTTTCCTAAATAGCGTTGTTGCTTCCTATTTACAGTTTCTATCGTGTTTTTGACAATTTGAATATCTTTAAAACTTGAATAAAATAAAGCATTTTGACTTACCAATCAAATTTATTTTATTACACGCATCTACTGACATTTTCAAACAGGTGCCTCCATTTCATTATAATTAATATAAATTTAATATTAATAAAATCCCCGTGGAACTCAATTCCGGTTTGTTTCAATAATGCTCAAATGATTATAACTAGGATGCTTAAAAATTAAAAAGTTTTACTAAAGTCTACATTATTAACAAAACATTCGCCAAATTAAGTTTTACCATGAAATTCCTTCTACTTTCATCGAATATAACACCAACATTATACGTTCCACAAAATCCAACTGGTGAAGTATTAAAATTTATAATCAACATAATTGTACATTTTATGCAATTAATATGCACACGAGGGCTACTAACCTTAACAAAACTTCCCATTATTTTAATTTAATATCATACCATATCAACAAGTCTAGAATTCGACATTTAAGCATTTTTACAATTTTTGTTTTTTACAAAGTATTTATTACAAAAATTAATTCTTTGAGAACCATTTTTTCTTTACGAAAACAAACCCAATTTACAACTTAAACAATGCAATTAGTGATAAAAACATTTATACAATTCGAGTTATTTTTTACATAAAAGAAAATAATTGACTTGAAATAAATTTGTAACTTTCCAATAACATACATATATGAGATTTCAAACGATAGTTGATGGAACTCAAGCGCAAACAAATTCATAATTTTGGTGAGAGAATGTGCACAAACAACCCATTTAAATTTATATTTCTTGGTTTGTATCAAATTGTTTCAAAGTCTTTCCCAACTGAATTAATTATCGTCTTTTGATTAACTAACAATTTATTATATTATATGTGCTGATTTGACTAAAACACGATAATAATATCAATAAAACAATTTCATGTATACCTATATTTCTATGATTTCTAATTTTTAAATCTTGAAAGAAAATCTGGTTTCCGAACGATTAAGATTCTAATGTAGCTCTTAAAGAAAATCATAAATTCCGTACTGTACTTGATTCTTAATTATATAGTTTAATTGCTTGTAATTATATAGTTTGGTGTCAGGGGGTGGTCATTACCTCGTAATTGAATAGGATTTGGGGCTAGGTATAAAAAATATAGTGGTCTTTCTACAAAGTAAATAATTGGGATTTTCCAACTAAGGAAATAAAAAATACAGTTACGCTTTGGACTTGGAAGGGGAAACTAAATGAATAAGCATGCGTTGAGTGCACACTTACTTACTTCAAATTTACAGACATATTAACTCGATATCAGGGTTCTTGATAAGTCATGCTAAAGACGAGGGGTGACGAGGATTATGATGACCAAAATGATGATGGTAGGCAGATAGAAATGACATCGGATGATGATGGAAGGACTGTTAAAACTTAAACCAATTTGGTTTCTTCTTGCTTTTTGAAAACTGGGATCAATTTGATGTGCAACGGCAGCATAAATTATGTTCTGGTCATCAGATATGGGCAAAACTAAAACTTAAAAAAACATATACGAATATATACTTGCATTACTCTGCCATTTTTATCATGTTTGAAATTTTTTTCCCGCGAGTTTTAATGAAAAACTGAACTAACTTTGAATAATTTATAACAAATGGAAATCTTCTAACCTTTTCCTTTTAATTACCAACCAGTTTGAACTTAATCCCTTGAAATTTGTTCAATGTATTGAGAAATTGGGAGCGGAGGAGAGTCGCTGATGGATTGAGGAAACTTTCGTTTTTGGTTTCTTTCGGATATTTCTTTCCTTGGTGAATACGATTCCTTCATAAGTTGCTCCATTTCTTCTTTATCTTTGCCCCGTCTTTCCTTGCTGCTACTCTGGATCAGACCTTGTTGCTTTGCCAACACACGCTTTTTCAGTTTGAGTTCAAATTTTTGTAAATCCAGGTTAGTCAGCAGCTTTTCAGTTTTTGTAAGTTGATTTTTTACTGAATTCACAACCATAAGATCATTTTCGTGCACAATCCGCTTTTCTGAAAGGAGCTTATTCTCCTTAATTAATTTTTCTATGCGCACATCCTGTTGCTTTCGAATCCGTTTCAGCATTTTCAGTTTTGATTTCAATTTTACATTCTTCATTAATTTCTTGCATGTTTGAGTCTGTAACTTTTGATTTTCCGCTTTCAACGTTTCATTTGCTTCTATTAGGATTTGATCCTGCAAATTCTCTTCATCAATTGCCCTATTTATATTTAGAGCCATCTCATACTTTCCTTGCAGAATGCTCATCTCAGTGTCAAGATGGGTTATACGGTCCTGAAGAGCAGCTTCATCCTTTTCCTTTACTTGCAATTTCCAGTTTAACCAATCAATATATATGGATTTCATGCGTACCTCGAATTCGGGCCAGCTGCTTTTCAATTTGGAAGTGGAGTCCAGAAACTCATTTAGATTTCGTTCGGCAACATTTACTTCTGTATTACCAACGTCTGTGGCTGTGATTTGACCCATTGCAGGTAAATCCAGGAGGAATGATGAAGGTGAACTCTCTTGCAAAAGGGGAAAGGAGAGTGAAGTTGTACTTTGGTGGCTTCTTGTGGAAGAAGAAGAAAATGTTGACGATAATAAAGATGAAGAAGATTCCATAGATTCATCTGGTGTTAAAAACTGTGTGGAATAAAATCGGTGTTTCCAAGGGCGAGTTTCAGTTGATTTACCAGAGTAATTTAGGATTGCTTGGTGAACTGATTTGGGAATAATGCAATCATCACTATCATCATCTGAAGAAAATGCAGGGGAAGATGGTGGTGATTTGTGTTCAATGATATTCATTATGAGATTAATTCCCGAACAGCTCGTCTATCAAATAGCAATTCAAGTCAAATCTAGTGCTCCTTAACAAATTAGTAAAAAGGATGTTGTTGATGTTGGATGTAAGTTCGACTTGTTGATGAAAACCACTTCAATTTTTTCTAAGTAACGTGTGAACCTATGGTTATCAATTGTTTGGCAAAACACTAACTGAAACAGCTTTAGAGATAAAATTAGTTGTTTAAAAACACTTGTTTGTAGCTGCTTTCGTCAGCTCTTCCAACGAATTGAAGGGAACGTGAAGAGAAAAGATATACGACGAATATCTTGCCGATTCACCCACTCACTTTTCGCTTGGAGACAAGCTCGTCAATCAATAATTTTAGGCACGTAAACAAAACATATGTGTGGGAATGGAAGAAAGCAAGAAGAAAGAGAAAGTAAGGAAATGAGGCCATCGGATGATGAAAGGGATCTGGTTACATTCGTGATGTTTATGGGAAGAGAATCGTAATGTGATGATGATGGCTGTTGAACAAGCAAACCCAATGCTCAGATAGCTCCTCGATGAGAAAGCAGAGCAGCGAAACATAACGCAACAGGCCACTAAATATGTGCGATTCAGAGTATTGGAAAGATTCTCTGCTACATATCAATATTTTCTGCTTTCGGATACTTGCATTCGTAAGTAGGGAAAAGCGTAGTACAAAGTTACACATATGGAAGTACAAGATCATTCTCACACGATTTTAAACAGTATAGGTCTCTCCCATGGCATTTACATGCATGCAATTTTAAACTTGTAAACTTTAGAGTGCAATTAAACGACTAATTATTTGTTAGACTGACTCCCCTTTTGAGCCTTGCTACACTCATATTCCGAATATGACTGAAATGAAGTGAAGGGTGGAAAGAGTTGGCTTCCACCCAAGTATCTGAGAAAAAATCCGGTGGATACGTTGGTTGTGTGGAATCTCAGCAACGCAATTATTTCGCTGCTCCAGATCCAATATCTGAACAGCTTTGGTGACTTGAGATAAATCCATTCTAAAAATAGTTTCAGATGCATTTCCTGACGGCACGATATCTCATTAATTTCAGTTATTGATCCCTGGAACCCTCAAGGAAAAATAATTTAATTATACCAAAATTCCGAGTTGGCTATGTAACGAAACAAAATAAAATTTTATGTATCTGATTTGTCGACCCCTTTTTCTTTCATTTGCGTTCTAAAGTCTTTATTCTTGACGTGTTTTGAGGTCATAACTTCATTCAAAGGACCTTCCTTGACGTTGGTAATTGCTACATCATTCACATTCTTCATGCAGAGTCTGGTTGTGGCATCTTCGGAATCATCATTATAACCACCCATTTTTAAGACAATGGCACTGCTACCTTCACTCGAGAGCCTTGGTGAGCCGGGCGGCAGAGGTGATGTAGCCAAATATTCGTCCACCAACTAATCTTCAGATTCGAATTCCTCAACAAAGAAAGCTTAGCCAAAATCTCGCCGGCTTCAAACGTAGTATAACTGGAACTCCATTGATCTCAAAAACCACAACCTGAGACTATGAGAAATTTTATATTCATATTTCTCCCACGTCTCCAAGTACGCACTGTTGCTTTCTTTCTTCCTCTCTCTCCGTTTGCAGCTTCTCTTGCTAGAAATTGAACTCTTTGCAAATCTGTTTGTGCTCCATATTGTTCAGTAACTTTGCCAGAGCAATCAATCATAGATAAGACAATTATATCGTTCATAACCCAACTGTTACGCTACTTTATGTGGTGCACAAAGCAACGAAAGCCAAGACACGTTAAACAACAGTAACAACGCAGCCTTGTGTTTTGAAAAGAAACACATTATGATTGAACTATTCAATACAGGATATTTTTTGGAATAATAGACAACTCTATAATGCAACAAAAATAAATGTAACAATACTAAAGATTTACTACCCTTACATTGTAGTATTTATTTGTATTATTTTAATGAAAGTTTCATGGGGCATCAAATTTGAGACGAGGTGAGAATCCCAGTTCAAGCTTGAAGTTACTACGAATAAAGGGAAACCACATGAGTTGGAGATATTAGGGCGGTACTTTTTGCACAGATGAGCTCGCCGCAAAAAATATTTTCACGGGCTAATTCCATATGAATGGTTTTGTAATACCAAAACAACAATAAGTGCGTCGCTTTTGCAAAAGGGTTAAAGAATTCTTTTAAATGAGTCTAATTTAAGATAAGGCAGACCCTTTCCTCCTTCTCAGCTTTTTACAACAAGCATATATCTTGATAAGGTGGGTATTATTTTAGTACCAATTGAGTTTTACAATGTCGCATTTTCAATAATAAATTATCATCGTCATAAATCAATTTGATTCGTACTTGTTCCTGTTTTGGACGAGAAGAGTCTTTTTTTAAACTTTTGAGCAGAAATTTAAATACTTGATGTTGTAGCGGAGCAGACAAATGTAAGAGTAGCAAAATATTGAAAGTAATAAAAATAACGATAACGATATAGAATGTGAGAGCGAGGCTGATGAAAATTAAAGCAAATCGTCCGAAACTGTTTACTAATATTATCAAATCGTAACTTTATGTTAAACTTGATTTGGTAGCATGTAAAGTATATTAGGTATGTGATTTACAAGCTTACATATAAAAACAATATTTCCTTCAGTTTGAAGAAGTAAAAATTCCATTCACATGCGCATATACGCAGTAAATTGCTTTCTAGTTGGTTTATTACGTTTACCGTATGATTAAGTGTGGTTCAGGAACTTGATTTAAAAGTATTTAAAAGAAACTGATTTGTAGTTTTTCATAAATTATGATCATTCGTTTTCGCCTAATTAAAAAGTTGTGTTGCACAAAAACGTTTGCTATTACTAAAATCAGCGCCCGTAGAACTTTTGCACTAAATGAAATGAAATTGAATTAAAACTTAAATATTTTAAATTCAGTACTAACATGTACCAATGCACAAGAAAATTATTTACTTATGTATAGCACATTTTTTATTTTGATTCCATAGTTTTTTCCCGTTTTTGAGACGCTCAATTTCCAAACGCGCTTTACGAAGCTCTTTTTCTAACTGCGACGACTTGTTGTTCTGTATGCAGCCAGCTTCTCTATTCACTACTTGAAAGTAGTTATCAATACGCGCAATATGTTCGGCATGCCATAAATCATTAGCCTTTTGTTCATCTGACATCGCGTAATACTTATTTTTGTCCTTGTTTAGCATGACGTGGAGCTCATCCCGAATCCGATTTCTGTGATCATCCACGGTCGAAATCTAAAAGGAATAGAAAGTCGTTGATTTAAAAAGTTACATTGGAAACAGATGAAAGTTTTAGTAAGCAATTCGCCATACGTCACAAATCAAGATGAAAATCCTATTTTAAACATACATTAGCCGCCTGTGGAGATGACAAACCTGAAGTCGTTGCAAGAGGCTGATGTTCTTGATCAGCCGCTTCAAAAGTCACTTTTCCAGACAAGACTTTCCTTTGAACTATGATTGAAACAGAAGATGATGATGACAATATAGTGAATAATAATTCCACAATTGATTCTGATCTCACCAAAAACTGAAAAACAATGAGACTCTAAAACACAAAACCAACTTTACAATCTCGATAAAATCAGTCACATTAAAAACAGTGTAGATCTTGTAATTAACCACACTCACAGAAGTAATAAGTAAAGAAATATAATTCACTTCAGAAATTTAATTCTGTTTGTGTTCTCTCTCCCCTTTTTGCCCTCAGTGCACAAAAATTACCAAAAATATTAATAGTAGATGACAAGCATGGATGATGTTTTATTTATTGAAAATTATTTAGTAGAAACTTTGTTAGATAACTTGTGAAATGTGGAATGATAACTGGTTGCATTGAAACTCAGAGGACTTATGACGTTGCCTGTGCATCTTTTTTAAGATATCCTGAACAAAAACCCAATGATGTTTAGTTAATATACATTTTGGTAATACGGTCGCAATCTTTCCTTTAAGACAAGATTAGAGAAAATATTCTATGTGTGGTCAGGTATATTCATTTATGTATTATGCCTATCGTTAAGAGAGGTGACAGAACAACATGCACGCATATCCACATAAAAAAATTCCATAAGTTTAAAGGTTGTAAGGTACAAACTTGGTCTATTTTTTTAATAATAAATGTGTGAGGTCGTTTACTTCTTATCCTAATGATTGTAATGTAGCTTTTATGTATGTAAGGGTTTGAATGCAATTGGAGGAAAAGCCAAACTAAAATTAAACACATGAAAAATCCGTCCATCAAAAGAATTTAAGTATACAAAAGCAAACATACCTGATGAGATAGAGCTGTCGCTTCCCAAAAAATGTGACACAAACCATCAGAATATGTATACCATATGTGTTTAATGACATATATTAAGGATCAACAAGGAACGGCTTCCTGGAATCTTCCTGGTGCATAATTGAAGGATTGATATGACACTAGACGAACGTGGCATCAAAGGTTACCGATTGAGGACCTTAGTCAAATATGAGGCTTCTGCTGTAAAAGGTGATGGTAGTGACAGCGTTCAAGAAGGAAGACAAAGAGTAAACTCTACAGCACTCAGATGGAAAGTTTTTCAGCATTATAATTATCATAAAAAGTGGAATCGCATATCCTCTCTTCTACCTAATACTCTTGGACTCCATAACAACACCGCTGGCACTGTACTCATTCACAGAATGCACTTCATCTGCATCAAATTCATCATCGCTTTCAAAAGTCTCGAAAATGAAACCCTGTCCTGATACTTTATCTGCTGGCTATCTCAATAACTTGAGCTTTGATTTTAAATTTTTAGTTTTTAGACAGTGAGAGAAGAGGTGGCATGGAAAACACTTTTAAGATCCATGTCGACAAGCAGAACCAATTTGGCTAATAGTTATGAAACGACTTTTCCATTTTTTCCACCTCCACCTTTACCAAATCAAATGGGTTTTAACGGAAACTCACCCATGCTAAAATCCGACGCCTCCGTCGGAATAAAAATACTAGTTAGTAATTCAAAAACCTAATCATGTTGAAATGATGATTTATGTTGCTTGTTGTGCCTAAAATTCACATGGAATTAGTGATCCAAACTTAATTGATAGTATCTTTTATGTTCAGATATACGTTACGGTAGCACCATAAAAAGGATACAAACATTCGTCATGCAATTGGCCACAAGGGTCTCTTAGATATCACGTGAAAGCCCCTCTCATGCCTTTCACTTTTGACTTTAATTTGATTAGGTATGTGTATTAAATAAACTGCTAGTAAGCAGGCCCAGAGACGTAGCTGAAGAAGGCGTTAAGTGATCCCCTCCAAACCCCCTCCTCCCATGTCCACCAAATCTCCTCCACCACCTCCCTCTAAACCCACCTCTGCGATCCTCTCGCAACGTAGTAAAGACATAATACCATTCCGGATTCTGCCTTTATGCACAAGCTCTTGATTCCGTATGTATGCACAAACTCATCCACACGGATGCTATGCAATTCTTACGTATACGAATACGTTTCAGCCAAATCGATGAGTTTCTGAACTTTCGAGCCTATAACTTTCGAACCATTTGACCGATTTGGCTGAAAAGTATTCCCAGAGGTCCTTTTGAGTAGTGCTACCTGTGTACCAAATTTGATCCAAATCGGTCAATGTATGTGACCAGGAGAGTGCGCACGGACAGACGGACGGACGGACAGACAGTTTAAGTAAAACCATTACTTCGCTGAATGCTCTCGCTTCAGCTACGTAATAATGGTTTTATATTTCGAGAGAATAGCTGTTCATAACATTAGTGATCATTTTATCACAACATTAATCAGCAAGGTTCCGAAAACATCCAAAAAGCAGAGACCAGATGAACTTGTGAAACCGTAACCTGTGTATCACAAGTCCTGAGTACGCTCTCTTCTAGCGACTGATCCGATGCACAAAGCTGTTATTGTCTGCGCTATTATTTAAAGTCACACACGAGCAAATTATAGACGCTTTGCTTGATGTAAATCATGAAATTGTTCAAGGCCAAAATAAATTTTAGGCAAATTGTACATTATTTTTTATTTCATTTTAAAAAACGTGAGTTGAAAGCACAGGTAACACAAACACAAGAAAATTTAGTTTTTTTATGCCGAAAAAAAGTATCCAAAAAGTAATGAAACAAGAGTCCACATAATGTAACTTGAATCTGAATTGAATTTTATTTTGTCATTAAACATTTGAATCATGGAATCTTTTCAATGATTTTAAATAACAAGAAATTTTAAAATGTTTTTACAAGATGTCCTAATTAGGTCTAGATTAGGATGCAAAAACTATTTATTCGTATCTTATCAAACAATGTTTACCACCGTTGGTCGTTAAAAAGCAATATTAAAAAACGTGGCAGGATGAAATTTGTAATTTGGATCCATTGAAATTTTTTACAACTTAAGAGAATTTATTTTATATTTAAAATGGCCCAATAACAACAGCATGTGATCATAAACACACATAAAGTGTCCCGGTATTTAAATTTGATTTTTTAGGTTGGTTTTTTACATTTCTAAAAGTAATAGCAGAACTCTAGGTCTCTACCAATAAGTCCGTCAATGATCAACTCAAGGATTTACTGCCTGTAATAAAATGAATAAAATATTTGAATAAAAAACACTCAATGAGCTTCTTGCAATCAAAGTAAATTAGTTTGTGAATAATATTTAACAAATAACAGTGTCATTCCAAAATTGTACAAATGCTTACAATGTTTTAATGTTTTTTCATAAATTAATTATGAAATTTTCATCCCAAACACTTACCCTCTGATGGCGTCGAAAATGGAAATCGCGTCTCCTTAAATCAACCTCGCAAAAGTCTTCCGCGCAATACCTACAAATAAAAGAACGTTCGGAGGTGTGTCTTCGGTGACGATCTTGGAACCTTCTCTTTCGAGAAAACATCCTATCACAAATAATGCAAAATAAAGTGATTTCCCAGAATTAAGCACTCTCCATTTTTTGCAGTTTGTAGATTTCTATTAAGTTAGCAGGAGCACGAACCTAATTGCTAGTAAAAGAGTTGTGATTTCAGCAAGACCACTTGATCACAAATAATTGATGAAGACTGTAAAGCGGGACCAAATGTGATGAACTAAACGATTACAAAATGAGCTTGCGCGTGAATCATTTCACTTACTGTACATTACCCATGAGGATAAAAGTATATACATGCATTTCCTTGTATACATGCATGGGTGTAAGTTAGAACGTAAAACATTTGTAAGGATTTTTATCACGCCATCATCATAACAATAAACCCGACAATTCGAGATGTAATGATGTACCTTTAAAAAGAATTGATACGCATTTAAACACCTCCTGAGTGATCCCTTCCTATCCCCTAAGAGATCGCTTTCAATACCCCAATCTATATGATTCATAAAACTCCGTGAGTGATCACCTCTAGAATATTATTTTACTTCAATGCGGTCAAAGTTCACACTGGGGTTATACCCAGAAATTCGGTATTAAAATAATTGAACTACTCTTTGCTGTAGCTTCATTTTGATGTATCACAACCCATACCTTGCTATGTAAAATATATTTGACATAATCATGGTCACAGGTCACGCTGGAGTTATCAAAAACTTTCGGAAACAGTATTACTGATCTAGTCTCACCAATAGCTTCATTTTGATGTGTCAGAACCTGCACCTTACTATTCAAAAAAATTGACCTGACAGTTGACCTAGTAGTTCCCCTGACCCGATTTGCCTCATCTTCGAACTTGACCTTACTTTTGACCTATTATAGTGATTAGTGAAAAATGAATTAAAAAAAGTCAAACCGTTTTTGAGCTATCGTGCGGACAGACAGACAGACGACACCCTGAGTCTTTTCAATATATACCTAAAGGTACATAATAACCATTATCTCCTACAGGTTTAGTGTTTGCTTGACTCGCTTATTCTCATAATATTCACCTATATTCTTACATTCTTCAAGTTTAGATACTTCTTCCGAAATTCATACCTAACATGAAATGATCCCGATTTGGATCCCGATCCCGGATGTGAAATAGAATGATGATTTTGAAAATAATGATATTATGTAACTTCTCATATTTTCATGAGTGGTATGGGCAGGGATGGTAATGATCGTGTCATAGAACTACGGAACCATATGAACAAATATATGTACCGACTACTTACACAACGTTATAAGCATGTTTCATAAATAAGGAATTGATATTTTGGCGTTACCGTCTGTAAAGCATAATGCCAAGACCAAGACATTTTTTTGTTTGTATTTTTTGCCCAAAATAATATCACTATAACTAAAGCAGACAAGTAAAAGTAAATTCTCGGTAAAAGCAAAGGGAAAGCTTAAATAAGAAAACGATTTGCTCATCATTTCTCATTGTGTTACCGATAAATCCTCAACTTTTATTCTTCACTTTTGATTGCTGCTTGCCATAATTTACACACATGAAATGATGCACATACAAAGATTTGTGAGCTAAACAAAAAGTATGCAGACCTACAGTGATGCTGCGGAAGAAAACAGCAACCAATTTGCCTAAAATGCTTCTAAAAATACATTTGCTTGATTTAATGATAAATTGTATGACATACCAACAATCAACAGCAATAATGAGAAAATAATGGAGAAATCTTCATAGTTTCCGCAGTAGTCAGCAGTTATTACAAATATTAGAATCATGAATCCAACAGAAAACACCAGGAGAGTATATTGTTCGCTACAAGCTACACAGTAAAACTCCTGGATTTGCCGAATCTTCTGAAAATCCCTGTCTCGTTTCTCCCCTAAAAATTCTTCTTTCACCTTCCTGAGGAGGATGCTGAATAAATGTGATTGGCATCCTGACTATAACAGCAAATCTTTGCTATTACATGATTTAAAGTAAATTAATTCCAATAATGTGGTTCTCTGAATACTGTGACTTAAGTCATAGCTCAAGTGTTGTAGTGGAAATGGCTAACAGATTAAAGAACTTTGCTGTTCATTGAAGCCTGAAGTAAATAAAGCAAAACAGAATATGGAGTAAATAATTGAGAAAAATATTGTAGTTTATTTGCTTCAGCCAAATCAATTTTTATTAGTGTTTAGCTAGCTCATAAGTACAAAAGTATCATAATACCCGTATTTCCAAACCAAATTGATGCTGTTCCTACATCACTTACGCCATGGGTTTACAGTAATAGTTAGAAGCAGAAGTTAGAGCGAGAAATATGAACGCGACCAAACTCTTATTACAGCGTAGGCGTAGCTCCAGACGTGAAACTGAGGTCAGCCTCGCCAACGCTATTTAGTGGGAAAGGAAAAAATAGCAGAGACAAGAAACCACAGGACAGACGTGGGTGGAAGCAGTGCAAACATAAGCTCCGAACAATATTACACGGCCTTCATTTCATGTCAGAAAGTATAAGACATTTTGTCTCAATTTTTTGTGAATGGAATTCCAAAACCTCATTTGCCTTAAACTACATTCATTTCCACAACACCACCACTGGATCGCATTGTGGAGGAACTACTTTCCCGTTAACAAAATTCTCTGCAGTTCCTGCTTGTGTCAAAACTGTACCGGACAGATTGGCAGAGAAAATACATTTTTAACTATATCTAAGAAGCTATTATATATTAAATTAATCATAAATTGTGCAACAACCTCATCCATCCAATCAGAAGGATATCCAATCCAGCACAGCAACTTCATCTCTATACTTCGGATAAGGGGATCTTGCTCATCAACTTGATATTTTTTGTCAACAAAGCAGAAATTGAACCTGTTGCTAATTTTCTTGTTCCTCTTTGGAGTCTGACAATTATTTCTTGAATCAAGGGAAAATAAAAGAAAGGTGAGTAGCTATCGGAATTTTGCCTTGTTCTTGATTAAAATGAAAGAAAAAATAAATGTTAAATTAAATTTCCACCGGATTTTCTTTTCTTTTCGATTTCATTTGCAGACAAAAATGAGTTCTTACCAGAACCTATTTTATTTGAAACGGAACGGCCACGCTTCCCTTTTAACGACTTCATTCTGTGACTTGTACAAATTGCAAAAATACACTGACATGTTATTTTGGTGTCAAGGGGGCATTTTGAAATGCCACAAAGTAGTGATTAGCTCAGCATCGGCCTATGTTGAAAGGAAAATCGCGGAGCACCCTGGTTTGTACCCAATAATACACCTGGAAACCATCGCGTTTTCTGTATTAGAGAAGGTTGTTGAGTACATCTACTCAGGTCAAGTGATCCTAAAAGAAGAACAGATGAGCGATTTCTTACAAGCTGCAAGTATGTTGGAAGTGAAGAGTATTGTTGTTGTTGGAAGTGGTAAACCAAATGCTCCAAAAGTATCTGAAACTAACCTCCATGGCGTATCACCTCGAAGAACGGAAACGTATTTAAACTGGGCAAAAGCTGATATGACTGCAGCTATACAGGATATTGAAGCAGGGAAATTGGCTGCTTCTACTGCTGCTCGTGTTCATAACGTTCCCCTTCGTACGCTCTATAGGAGATTGGACAAACTGGGTATTAAAAGACGGACGTATATCCAAAGGAAAAATAGACCATCAACAACTTCAAGCGTTGTTGAATCCTCCAACGCGGTCACCAGACTATCAGCATTTCACAGAACTACTTCAGTGGTGGAGCATCAAAATGATGGAGACAATGACATCATATTCCTCGGAGAGTTTCCAACAAGCAGTTAGATTCATTATAATTCCTTTTACAAGCACGTGGCGTACCATCAGTTTGAACATATTAAAGCATTAAAATTATATAAGGCATAGGCAAAGTTCACCCATTACAATTTTTACTTGTGTTTGGATTTATGAATGTATAATAAATTTAGGCAGTAATTTAAGATAATGCTAGTTGAATGAATTTTTATTTTTAAGTTAAATATAGAAACATAGGGAGGTTTTATAATTTCTCACGGGAATTGTCATCCTGTCTCTTGTATAATTACAATTTAAAACCATGACGTTCACTTCCATGAAAGTAACTGTGCGGATTACAGTCAAATGAAAAAGAAATAGGATGGTTTTTGTATGTTTTCTATCGCCCGGGCAACATGTGACGCCCAAATAAATTACTTCAATTAATTAATGAACAGTTTAGGAAAACTATATGAGGATGTCAGTAATCATTTTTATTATTTACTAGTACATCATATATTTTTCAACTCGTGCCTTTCAAGTTTTTTCACCTTGTTGAGTCATTCAATTTTAAATACCGCATTTTTAGCCTCTTTGTCTATTTTCAACAACTTGTTATGAACGTTTAAGCTCAGATTGAAACATAGCTGGTCATTTTTATGGAACAAAAGTCAAGGGATGAGGCTGCGATTCATTATTTTAATCCTCTCCCGTAGCTTCCGCACCAAAAGAAAACCGAGAATATAATGATGGTGCAGAAAAACCCTCCATCAATTCAAAAAGGGTTTTTGTGTCCGAAGTTATTAAGGTGCAGCGCAAACTCCACGCCTGTGTTTTTATATTTGATAAATCTTTGAAATATCTTTCTCTTGCAGTTCCATATTGATACTGATATGCAGGGATATGAATGTTTGCATTGATTGTTTTGTAGGCAAGTCAAAAACATGCACAAGCTCGTTATAATCAGCTATCGCAGCAGGGTTATCACGTTTTGACAGAAAATGTGGAAAAGTCTCAATTTAATTGTGGTAAAATTAAAAATTAACACATTCACTTGACTTATCCTTTCTTCATTCATCCATACATAATAAAGTTCTTTGCCAATCCGATCAAGAATATCTTTAGTAACAATTTGTCACCATTTTTTCCAACTTCAATCATTTACAAAGACCAGTTCATGATAATTCACAAACTTAGATACTGTGGATAATCCACAGTGGATTACTTGTATTCTGCGTATCAAATTAATCATGTTTATTATTTCCGTTTCATATCTTTCTACCCACATTAATCTAGATTTCAATGAGTTTCAATAAACTTTCCTACTGTAAAAACTGTTTGCCCATTTGAGAAGGA
The DNA here is from genome assembly GCA_964034955.1 of Orchesella flavescens. Lineage (NCBI taxonomy): Eukaryota > Metazoa > Arthropoda > Collembola > Entomobryomorpha > Orchesellidae > Orchesella > Orchesella flavescens. Next base: position 6,398,820 of record OZ035953.1, read on the forward strand.
TATATACATATAACTTGCGCTTTCTCCTAAACTAGTGCGGGAAACAGATCGGACTATGAAGAAAATGAAGACAAAATATATTTCATGTACGTAGTCACCGATCTTTATGTACTTTCAGTGTTTCTTTTTTTGGTTTAGAGAACTTACAAACTGTTTTATATTGCCCCATACATGCCATAAAATATTATAGAGTGGGTAATATAACTGAAGCATCCAAATTGAACTAGTTAAGTTGGGTGTTATAAGTTCACTCATTCATTGACGTTAATTCAGTTTTAATAAATACTAAATTTATTTACTAGCTTTTAAAGCAAAACAAAGATGAATATGTTTAGTTAATCTGAAGCTTTGATTTCAACCGTGAAATTGCATCATTGAGTAGTGGACTGCATTTTCAACGACGGAAGTAAATGTTGTTTAGGAAATTTTCAGATAAAATCACAAGCTGCATTTAAAGTCAGCTAGAGCCAGTCCATGAAAATCATAATTCTAAATCTGCAATTAATATTTAAGAATCATAAATTTTCAGCATTAGTGGGGAAGGCAGTTTTTTACGTTTTTTCTGCATTCAAAGCATTTCATTTGATATTAAGTTATGACATAAATTGACCGTGATTCAACCTAGGGGTTAGGAAAAAGAAGTTCATTGTTTTAATTGTTGGAAGCCACTTTATCCTTATTTTATGATTATTATAATTCAGAAAGTTGGCCAACATAGTTGAATTTCTCCAAAATATGATAATAACAAATTTAAATATTTACACCAATTTCTACACACGCATGTTGGTGATTTGAGATTAAAGATGCATAAATTCTGCTTTGCTTGGTTATCTGAACTTTCACAACATTTTGTGAATATATGATAACAGCTGCAGGATTTCCTAGTTATATGACAGTAATATGTGAATATTTTGAAAATATATTCACAAAGCAGAACATGAAAACTTAAATTTACATCGATGATTCCAACCTGCGTTGAGTGCTGTAAAAGTGTAATGTTTATAATTCGCTGAATATATTTTAGCTTTTATCCTTAAAAATTGGCTAAACTTTCACCACGTTGAATACTCCATGACCAGTAAATCTTCTACGATTTATATGCATTAAAATATTTCTTTTGACTGAAAATTCATGAGCTTAAGAAAAATAGTTTGTTTACCAAAACAGACAGACTTGAAGGATTTTCACCCAAGGGAAAATCGCATTTTAATGAAGATAACATGGAATGCACAATTCAGCAATCTACTTCAATTTATTACCATCATTGAATTCAAGTTGATACTAAATCTGTTGATCTTGCAAAAACTTACCAACGAGCAGAAAGGATTACGATTTCCAAGAGCGGCTAAGCAGATATAAGGGGGTTTCCTTGTATCGGCAATACGAAAAATCACATTGCATTTAAGAGTTAATTTTTTAGTTTCTACTGACATCACCCGTCTTCTTCTGCAGTCAACACGCTCTACAGTTAAAGATATTGGAGGTCCTATTCCAACTCGCAATGAATCTTGAGTTGGTTGGGGAAATGTTGGAATATCATTTGCAGAACATACGTGTTTTTGTGTGGGATATACGATACATGTTGTGGATATAACGAAATTATTTTTACCAATATTGTACGTAGAGCCAAAAGCCGAGAAATTCTCATGAAGCATATAAATATTTTGTGCTTGCATATTTTTCCTAAAAATATCCCTCCAACTGCATGATGCATGCAAGTATATCCGCATCTTACTGAAAGCCAAGGGAAAGTAGCTGATAGCTTACCTTTGTTCTTGCTTTAATTTCGACCAAGTTCAATACTAATTTTAGATAGATTAGATAAAACATGTTCTGCAAACCCTGTACGCACTCAAACTATAATGCTGACGCCACGAACAAAACGATATCGTTGCCAATACAATGAAAAAGTGTGTCAACAAGCTGTCATTGGTAGCAAGTGTATTTAACCCAGTTTATACCAGCAAAAATGAATTAGATGATTAATTGAAGTTATCAAACAAAATTTGTGAAAAACGATGAAGCTGCGTAATAATTTACTAAATTTGCAATGAAAATAAATACTGGCGTCTACTATGCCAAAATCTGTGTATCCCATCCTATTACACACGCTCCTTTTTCATATATTTAAATTAACCAGTGCTGTTGCCCCAAATAGGAACGTTCATAGACAATTGTTTTCATAATAAAAAAGCAGTGAACCTTCACGCCAAAAGGAAAGCGTTAGGTACGGCGATGACAAGGAAGAACTATCTAACTCACAGTTGCATGTTGCATTCCTTGGTTTTTCATAAATGAATCATGACAGGTCATTTGCATAAAAACTATGTTCCGTTTGAAACCACAAATACATGACAAAACGACCTTGAAATAGAGAAAAAAGTGTACTATTTTTAGTTAAAGTTTATGTTATGAGGTAGCTGAGTTACTGATAAGGAAACCAATTTGGGTCATTTCCCATGTAGGATAAAACGAATAAACGTTCAAGTTTGATTAATTATACGGTTGACGACCCTGAATGGTACTGAACAATAAAATATTCTACGAAGATAAACGAGTCTGTAAGTTCGCGTATTATGTACGAAGGAAGTCGCAAATCTCCGGTTACATGAGTAAAATTAAAATGATTCAAGCAAAAATCTTCCAAAATTTATTGATACATACAACATATGCTCCGGTGTATAATATTTTTGACGATGCTGTCGAACAGTTTTTAGTAAAATGAATTTAGAAATGATTTTGGATGGATAAATATTGTAGTGACTGTGTGATGTCATGAATAAATTTTTTTTTGGGATGGAATGGCATATTAAGTTTTGTGCGACCAAAAATGAATTTTTCTTTAATACAGGTTTTTTTTTGCTTGGTACACAGTTCCACATAATACCATTTTAATAAATCAAAACAGTCTAAAAAAACAATTTAGCAAAGCGTAAGGAACTAATGGTTTTTTTATTTTATTTTTTTGCCTAATTGTTTTGTGAATGGGTACGGGTTTATGATACCCGTTACATTTTGAAATCGTCAATGTAATTTGTAGGAATGCTTATGCTGGGAAAACCTGTGTAAAGTTTTTAAATTAAGAATGAATTTACTTGAAATTTAAAATCCCTTTATTACAAAGTATCGGATAAAAAATAATTAAGAGGACTCGTATTGATTTTAAAATTGCCGTCTAATAAAGTCCGATAAAGTCTTCATAACAAAGTCCCACTCGAAAGGTCAATGATCCTGGATTCATGTTCTGTAAATCAAATGACACAACAAAAATCCAGAATGAAATAAAATGTTTTGGCTCAAGAACACTGCTTATTGAGTCTATTTTTAATAAAAGCTCCTAAGTAGATGGTTTGTGATTTAAAACAAAAACTAAATCAATGCTCAGTTGTTTAAAAATGCTCACAAAAGTTCGATAAAATTTTTACATAATAAAATTAAAATGCCAAATACACATTTTATGTTCCATGATGGAGTCGAATGTGTTTAAAGCGTTTCCGTCTAGTATAGCATCGTTTACTACAATCCCATAAGATAAAAGGACGTCCTCTGAGCAAGAACACTGTAGAAATACATTTCACCAGCTGGACCAGCGTGGGGCTCATGAATTTGCATTTTTCCCAGCATGTAGGCGTAGTAATTATTTCAAGGTAGTCCCTTTAGTAAGACCTACTCACCTAATGGACACCTGATCCTGAGTTCTAAGCAGAACCAAGAGTAATGATATAAACCAATGAACTATAAACTAGTTGACAATAAGAAATTTGACATGAATTTACTTGTATACTTTCTTTAGTATAAGTCGTAGCCTAAAAAACCAACTAAATTTACATCGTCATCATAGCATAACCATGTTCGTCAATATCAGTGTTTACTCCTTTGCTCGACTTGCTCACACTCATTCTCTTGCCTGTTGTTTGTTATTGACTAGTAGATTATGAAAAGATTGTGCTTCGATAGAATGTAATCTTATATCAGTATCCAGGATGTGGTTTCAAGCCTCAGTATTTTTCTGCGAAGCTCTGGAGTTGTGTAGGAAGTAAAGGGCTTCTTGGACTCGCTCATACTCATTTTAATGAACTCTTTTCCTGCACTATTCATGCATGACATGTGGGAGGGTTGTTTCTAAGAAATTCATGCATAATATGATCTTATGTTATGCTATGGGATGGTAATCTCTGGAAAGATTTTCTTTAGTTGATGGAATGAAAGATACAGAGTTGTTTTTATTGTTGAACCAATCATTAACAAAGTGCTTCTATATATAAAATTCACCTTTAAATTGAGACGATGAAAAGGAAAATAATGATGTTATGTAACCTCTCAAATTTCCACGAGTGGTATGCACAGGAAATGGAATGATCGTGTATCACAGAAATAATAAGTTATCTATAAACATTTACCTTACTGTTCTGGATATGAACTCATTTGTTTTTACATAACTCTACATAAACCTTTAAATGGAGACATACATTTGAAGCAAATATACATAATGTGTATTTTTCGCTCAAAATCACTGAAGCAGACAAGCATCCAAGGGTTCTCGGTGAAAGCAAAGAGAAAGCGCACATAAAGAAGACGTTTTACTCATCGTACTACATTTTGTTGCCGATAAATCCTCAACTAATATTACTTTTGGTTGACGCTTTTGGTTGACGCAAACAATGATTAACATGACATGACGGTTCGTGCGTCAAACAAATAGTATGCCAGCGTGTATGTTCTGCGCCTTGGGGTCCATTCTGAATAAGTAAATTAGATCGCTTTACGCTTTAGATTTACATCTAGAATTTTCAGTATTTTTATCATTTTGTTACTATTTAAGGTTTCTTCCCCATAATAACCTCACGTTTGTATAGCATACTGAAAACATGTTTTCTTCTTTGTGCATAATTAAATTTGCGTGAACACATAATTGTAGGGTGAACGGGGGCGTTGCGAGAACATTTGTCGTTGCGAGAAACGCTGTATTTAATTAATACATTTTGTCATTTCTGTAAATTGCAAGAGAACTGGAAGATATATCGGTTTTCACGCAAAATAACAGTTCATTCATATAAGCTATACAGAAATCATTTATCGGGCTTTAAAATTGAATGATAATTTGCACGGTACAAGTTAAATTTGAATGGCAGAATGAAAGGTTCACTACCATTAGACCACCCGTTTTATTTGTCGTTGCGTTGACAGGGTTCACCACAACTCTTATAGTTAGTTACTCCCTTTACTTTTATTCTTGACGAATCAAATCAAAGAACTATGACATAGCCTTATAACCCGTGTAAGGAACTCAAAGCTATCTTGCTATGCAATCACTTTACATACATCGCCTTTCTTTTCCTTTTTTGCTTGTACTTTACCTGCTTGAGTTAAAACAATACGCGCAGGTGTGTAGAAGAGCTGCAACAGCAATTCATTCACGCATTATTATTATGCATACTGTAATGTTGTTATATCTCCTTTCCACTTTGGTGTAACGATATCCAGATTACGACTCTCATCTCATGTCCCCATAATGTTTGAAAAAGTTATAAGGAAAAAGTCATTTGTCAGCTTGCTTTCTACGTAAACACAACAGAAATTGAACATCTTGTCATTTCCACATTTTCCTCACTAACCACCAGAACATTTCTTGGGAATCGAACAAAATTGCACAAACGTTAGTAACAACCATAATATTTTTTTTGTTTGTTTTGTGTAACTATTCAGCTTTTAGTTAATATCAAACGGAATATCAGTATAAAGCTATAACTTGCTTACCAGTAGGTCAGCTTCATAATAATAGGATTTCTTATGATTTTCAGTTTTGGCATGGACGTGTCTTCCAATTCATCACCAAATCATTTTATCTTGAAATGGAATGGTCACTCCAGCAATTTTCCCGGTGCATTTTACTCCTTCTATCAAGCACAACAGTACACCGACATGGCCCTTTGTTGTCAAGGACGTACCTTAAAATGTCACAAGCTTGTGGTGTCAGCCTCTTCAGCTTTTGTGAAATCACAGCTTGAGCAGAATAATTGTGGGTACCCGGTGATTTGCCTACTAGACATGCAATTTTCCACACTCGAGAAAATTATGGAGTTCATGTACACTGGGAATGTGTTCCTGACACAGGAAGAGTTGGATAAATTCGTCCATGGGGCAAAGATGTTGGAGCTAAAGGAGTTTGTGAATCAACCTGATAGCGAGGATGGAAATCTCGGAGATGCAATCCCTGGAAATTGGGAATCAAATGAGTGTGGAAATCCTTCCAGTTCTGATTCTACTGTGAATTCCCAAAATTTTGAAGGTGTCAAATATAATGGAAGTAGAAGTGTGTCAAGAAGAAGCAAAACTGATACAGGCCAACGAAAGCGGTACACCAAACAGGATTTGACTACAGCAATGAAACACATTCGTTTTGGAATACCTGTCTGCAAAGTTGCTCGAATTTTCAATATCCCCGCAACGACACTTCGTGAACATTTGAAGAAACTTGAAAAAGAAAAGAAAATTAAAATTTCTGCACCAGCAACTTGCACTCAAATGAAAAACATTGGCAGAAGCGCCACCTCAACTTCAAAAGTTGCTGACGCATCCACCACCTATGAGCAATCAGCCAAAAGTGAAGAAAGTGTTCGAGTTTCGTCTGTTGAAACGGAAGACGCTATGATGGAAGCAGAACAAGCAAGACCTTCTTACTCCGAAATCAGAATGAATTCGTCCAACGCAGGATTCTCTTTTTAATTGAAATAATTTAGCAATTAAGTAGTTAAGAATTTCCCTCTCATTTCAATTCATAAACCTTTTAGTGAACTTTGGCATTCCTCAGTTTCCTTTTAATAAATACTGGATTAGGAGATTAAATCCAAAAACTTGTAAAGTATTTAGATAATCTGAAATTTTTCATCATAGTTTTGTATTTTTCTTTCGCCACAACACAACCATAAAAATTTTCATGAGATAATAATACGAATAAATGCGGGAATAATACTCGATGGATATCAATACTTTTTAAGTTGCTCGAGGCACACAATTGTTGAACTACTATTTCTTCACCATTAGGAAAACTTCCCATAGCGTCTGACATCATACATGTGTGAATGTTCCCTTAAGACAGGTTTCATTGCAAATATGTTGTCCTGAATTGCTGTCCTATTCCCCCAAAAATCGGTTTTAGCTTCAAATTGTACTCTCATGTTGCCCCAATTGTTTGTTGTTGGCACATCACAAAGGCATTTTTCACAGCCGTTATTTTGCCTTCACCAAACAGACACAGGCAGATTGTTAAAAAGAAAACAACAAATAAAAAATTTCATGAGTTTCGTCTGAGAAAGCGGGAGGATAAGCAAATGTGTAAAAAGGGACGGGCAAGAGTGGTAAGTAAAAATTTTCAAAATTAGTTATTAATTTGACTAGTTAGTAAATTATATACGAATCCATATCACTGTTGGAAGAACAGACTTTTGTACTGAAACAGCAAGACAATGAAGTTTCAAATCATATCAAGCCTAAGGAAAAGCAATAGGCTTTATGACCATGAAGGAAACCCCGTCTTCACCATTGAATTATATGGATTTCCTTTTGCCAGAATGTTTTGGAAAGTAGCACAAGTATTTTTAGTTCAAGAAAAAAACCTTCTCCAGAAAAGTATCAATGTTACCTCATATTTACTCCAACTTGAACTTTCTCCGGATTTCTTCAACAACACTGCTTCCAAATAGAACGCTTTGGATAAATAGTCGAAGGAAAGTTTTGCTTTTTAAGTTGAAAGTAGTTGAGTTACTGTTAAGGCAACAAAGTGTGCCCCAGTCTTTTGCCAACAAACACAGGATGAAACTTAAACAGTTGATAAATACTTGTTCTGTCGAAGGTATCGTTCTACAAGAGTCTTGGATACACATCCCATCTCAACATTTAAATAATTTGCAGTTGGCCCCACTTGCGCTTAAATGATTAGGACGTTAGATATAAATTCGATTTGTGAACATTTCGTGCCAAAACTTTATGGCCAATTTTGTGATAACAAAAGATTCTTTTAATCCTTTACCCAATTCTCTTAGCCAAGGAATCGATTAAAATTCTGAGTTTAAGGACGAAGCAAGAAATGCTTGCGCATCCGGCAGAAAAACATTTAATGAGAATCTGAAATGTTACAAAACAACTAGGCGAACGAGACTTTCTAACATGTCATGTAAGCTCACATGATGATGTTATATAGTCTTGGGAAAAGTGGAAGTTGGGGAACTGGAGAAGGGGATTCTCAACAATTACTGCAAAAGAAATATGGGTTGTAAATGGTGTTGGCCTTCCACAAAATGCACTTGTTCTATGTTACTTTCCATTCCATATACATAATGGAAAGGATAAAACCTATGATTTAATTTTGTTTAGCAGAGTCCATATCACCCACAAAAATTCAAAAATGCCTTTAACAAACGTTCTCATTATTCAAGTAATTATGTTTGAATTATATTCCTGAATCATGCATTCTAAATTAGAACATAAAAGTAACAAAAATCGAAATACGAACCACTTTTTACAAACAAATACTCTTACTGCATCCACCACATAGAAAACAAAATGCCATATCACTACAAATTTATTCATAAAACCACTAATTTTTTACGATTATGCTTCCATCGTGAAAAGAGAGCGTTCAAGATGGATGCGTAATGTTAAAAACTTCTTGATAAAAATACTTTTGCATCCATTATCATAGTTGAACAGTCTCATTATCATGATTGGAGAAAGCCTTAAGACTAAGGTGATGTACTTACAGTAAAGCCCATCTTATCGTGCAGTCGTCGTGGGTGCAGCATGAGCAAAGAGCTTGCATTCGATTGTTCCAAGTGAGATATTTTACATACAGCAGCTAATTTCTGTGTCGCTGTAACCCAACTAACTTCGTTGATAGTTATGACGAGATACACCACATTCTTGGCGATAAAGAGCAACGGTTAGCAGTAAAAATTTATTCAGGAGTCATTGCGTGTTGATAAACACCAGAATGGCTGTGCAATTTGTATGGATACTGTACATCTTTATGTATGGCTTAGTATGCAAATATTGTCCGTGATCACAGGTTGAGATTACATGAAAAGTGCATTCCCAATGAAGTAGCATTAACTCATAACAAAAGGAGAATATAACCGAAAACATTTGGATTCCAAGTTTCATTTATTTTCAACGCAGTTCTACACCATAATAATTTTCACCCTAAAAAAATTAAAACTCAGTGACCTCGCTGTTTACAGTAGGGAATTGGTCTTTCCGTTTTACCCACATCGAAACTTAACAAAAATTAAATAATGTCACGAAGTTCCTTCCAATCGTTTGGTGATGATCAAGTTTATCTAGTGGTAGTTTCGTAACAGTTTGAATTCGCATTACATTATAGTCAAATGCGCTAGAGTTCACCAAATTTGAAAAAATTAAGGTAATCGCTATAATTTATTTCTAACTATAATAAATCCTACTTTTAGTTATATTGTTCATCAATAAAACTGATGCCCATTTTTTTAAATTGTCAAAAAAGTATGTTGTAAGCAATACTCATGCTCGGTAAATCAATGTAAAGGGTTTAGAAATAAAATAAATTTACATGAAATATAAAATCCTTTCATTACAACCCAAATGACCAAAAAGAAATCATGGGCTCACAGTACACAAAAATTACTTTTTATATATTTTACGCTTCAAATATTATTAGTAGAACTCTGAATCAAATATCAGCTTAATTTTTGAAACAGAATTTGCGTTTCCAACATCCACCACAATCGAATGATGATTCAGCTTGCTGATCAACTTTGGGTTCTTCACCTGTAATAAAAATGACACAAGGACCATGACAAGGAGCCCGGAATGGAGTGCAATATTTTGATCAACAACACAGCCGAATGAATCTTTTTCCAATAAGAGTTGCTGCCGTACCAATTAGATGGATTATGAATATTTTAATGAATAAAAGTATCGTTACGAAATTATAAATTTAAATGCTTACTCGTTCTCTGTCCCACATGGCGTCGGAAATGATGAGCATCCCGATTTTTTCTCAAACAAAATCCTCTTCCACAAACCCAACAAATAAAGCAACGTCCTTTGGTGTGTCCTTCGAGGTGATAATTTAAATCTCTCATTGTAGCAAAAGTTTCCTCACAAAAAATACATGCGAAAGATATTTCTTCCCCGGACCAACGTTGAGGCGTAGCATCAGCACTCTTCGTTTTTACAGTTAGTAGGTTTGTATTGCGGAACATGGTTATGGATTAATTTCGAATAAAAGACAAGTTGTTTCAGTTGAAGACGTGATGTCGACTTCAAAGCAAAACTAAAAGTGGTTGACTGAAGAAACGAGAAATGCTCATGACGGTAAAAATGGCATGTATTATATTTTCTTTTGTTGTATTGGTGTACATCATAACGTAAAGCCAATATAATAACATTATGAGCGCATTACCTTCATAACATAAAAAACATAACCAGTATAAATTTTTTCTTCACTCACTCATACTCAATCTAATTATCTGTTCCTCTACAGCTATTGCTATTGTTTTGCTGTTATTTATTCGTTATGTGTAGATTGTAAAAATATTGTTTTACACAAGTATGAAATGTTATCCTTTGTTGTGATCCTGGATTTAGTTTCACGCTTTATTTTCTTCATTGCTGAGCTTTGGATTAAGTTTATTTAATTGGCGAAGACAAAACGAACAAGTAGCAACTTTTCTTTTGATGGCTGAACTAATTGTAAATAAAGTACTTTTACATGAGAATTTTCCCTTTCAAATGAGAAAGTGATATTGAAAATAATGATGTTGTGGGGTTTCTCAAATTTCTGAAATGATCATGACGTAAGGCACTATGTCGCTATCTGAATAAATGTGCTTTCCAGAAGGCCTGCCATGTCATGTAGCCTCACCGGACTGACTGAGTAGTATGCTATTATTTTTCATGAAAAAATGAATAACTTGTGGTAATTTCAACAGCCCAAACTAACCCTTTATATTAAAGGTGACTTTACCTTTTCAATTGGGAAATATAAAAGATATGGTCGTTTGCCATAGATGGGGAGATATTACTCGAAGCTTTGGTGAGGTATTGTAATGGCTAATTACAGTGAATTCATTTTAATAACTGATAGCTGTGGGCTGATACCGATACCGAAATAAATTACGTAAGGTTTATAACTAATAGACACGGCATATTTACCATGATGGGAATTTTGTTATATAAATTTGATATGATAACAATTAAAATTGGCAAATGACAAACTACATTGAAACACGTGTTTCAACGAAATTTTCTAAGCTTCAAACCTTCAGGCAGAAGAGAGTTTGTTACGTTTTTGAAAACTGAAGAGACGATTAAGTCAATTCAACAAGAGACAGGGACATTTTAACTCTTTACAATCAACAATTAAAAACTAGGTGCTAATTTTTCTTTCAAAATTAAATGAGCCATAATTTTGTTATACGTTTGATAAACTCCAGTCAAAATTTTTGTAGTTAATAATGTTTTATACTACGTCTGCATTTTAAATTATTAATAATTGTAATTTGAACTAATTAATTCATTGAGTCACAGAAATGCGGAGGCTGTATATATTACGTAATAAACCTGACAACTGACAGAATATATAGGAGCCTGCGATCTAGCATTTATGCTGAATGAAGTAAACAAAAGCTATGTGTCTGAGCAGTTCATTGGTTTAAAAAAGATTTGAAAATTTTCATCATTGTGGCTGCTATTGAGAAAATTCCAAAATTTTGACATTTAATCGTTTTTAGGTCACGCTGGGGTCATTTCTGAACTTTGACAATAGTATGGTTGAGTTTTTCTCGAAAAATAGCATCATTTTGAGGCATCATAACCCATGTTTTGCTATTAATTTTTTTTGACCTTGACCTTTGACCCAGTTACCGTTGACTGATTTTGCTCATCTTAGAACTTAGCCAAGGCGTTCACCTAAGGTATCGTTTAGCAAAAAGAATTTTTGAAAATCTTCAACGGTGTAAAAGTTATCGTGCGAACAGACGGACGGACGGACAGACAGACTATGATCCATTCTAAAAAAAACCTGCTTTTGATCTACGATCGCAGGTTAATAAGTAATTATTCTGGACAAACTACAACAAAGATCTGCAAACAAAACAAAACTCAGTATGAATCATGTCGACCACAGCAAAGAAAAATATCATGTAGTTAAAGCTCTCCGAATAATGATCATTTCACTTTACCCCGTCTATGATATTCACGTATCAGAACATTTCTGATCTGATATTTCTGACGTATCAGATTTGAAGGAAAGTGCGGATCTGTATCAGATATCAGATCAGAAATTTTCAAACTATATCAGATTTGAATATGAAAAATTGGATCAGATCAGATCAGTTGCCATTACTAATCTACCTACGCTTTTCCCCTAAGATAACACATCAAAGCATTGTACAAGAAAGGTCTTTAAGTACATGCAGATTATGGCTTGCTTTCTTATCTCAACTCAACTAGGTTTTTACTCATGAACCTGTCCGATCATCCCTTGTGCTTTGCATACTTTAGCATTGCTCAATTTTTCAACATGGAATTCAGCATACGAAAAAAATAATATGGGACTTATCATTATAAGTCCCATAATTTATTATATATTTATAAGTCAAAAGAAATAATTTATTAGTATTGTAACACAAATTTTGCCAAATTTTGCGATGTCGTATTACATTGAAATGTACTTGAATCTTATAGGCAGAACGTTAAAGTGTAGGAATAATTAAGACAGTTTACTTAAAAATCAAGGGATGCTTGAACCCGGTTAAGGAACCTCATACCATGGATACCTGTACAAGATGAAGATTTAGGAAAGCTTCACATTGACTCTGAATATAGTACGTGATGTATGTGTTCTTATAAGAATCTGAATGCGATCATGCCTGTAGGAAAGCTTTCTTTGCCCAACAGTCCTTTTTCATATATAAATGTATCCTTTGTAGGAAGGGAGAATATATACGACATGCCAATTCAATATTGTTTGCAATTCCAATGCCTTAGAAAGCGAGAAGGAACTTCTTACAGTCTTCATGATTTGCCGGAGCTTGATTTCGTCCTAAGCTAAGACTGGCTGTAAACGCCCTTATGGTTTACACCTTCAAATCAAAATCATTCTCATTTTGGGCAAAAACATAAGCTATTTGCGTACAGACGTACATCTCGAACACGAGTCATATTTCAATTGATTTCTACTTTAATCAGCTTGATGATTCCAGAAGAGCAAAGGAGTCGTCATTTTTAAATTACATATATATATATATTTGTATAAGAATATTGTGTACGTTTTACTATTTGTGCAAATAATGAAATTGTTCGCGACCAATATCAATTTAGGTGGTTCCAATATCATTTATTCTGAAATTGCCAAGAAAGTCCGTTGTAAGAAATACAACAGTAGGATTTTACAGGAGTTGTATTTTCAAATTTTTGTATTAGCATCAAATCTTAAATCCGTACAATTTTGAATCTACAATATGCAATATTCGATTCGATACAAAACAATGACTGTTTTCATTTGTTCTGTTTTCTCCAAATTATAAAACTAGTCGAGTGCGACACATAAACAGAAATGTGAAATGACATGGATGGATTTTACAATTAAACTAATTTCTCTCAGTAAACAAATTTGATTTTTAAAATTTTCATCTTCTAACATTTCTAAACTTATTAAGGGAACTTTGCAGGAGGCTGTATACCAATTCTTGAACAGGACCAAACGACGAGCAATATCAAATTTTGGATGACCACTCTGGTTTCACTTCCTGTAAATCAAAGTATACAAAAACAATCCAGAATTAGTTGCAATATTGCAGTAAGAAAGAAACACTGCTCAATGACTTATTTTCAAATCAAGTTCCCAAGTAGATGGTTTGTGAATAGTTTAAAAAATCATATTATCACTACCAAATCGTACAAATGCCAACAAAATTTATCACAAGTTTACTCAATCTTCAGTATGAAATTTGAATGCCAAATACTTACTTGCACTAGTTTCTATAGTGACATCGAAGATGAAACTCGTATTTGCTTGGATGGTCAAAATGTTTTCCACAGAGTGCACAAACAAAACGATTCTCATTTTTGGTGTGCCCCCGAAGATGATTTTCAAATAATTCCTTTTTAGTGAACTTTTTCCCACAAAAAATACAAGAGAAAGAGATGTGTCCCCCAGAACCACCGTTAGGATTAGCCCTCTGCATTTTTACAGTTTGCAGGTTTCTTTTGCTGTAACAGAGAAAACTTTAAAACAAGAGATGCAGTTGTCAGCAAGACTCTGAACACAAGGTTGCTGCTGACTCCAATACAAAACTAAAAGTGATTGACTAAAAGAAATGAAAAATGATGGTGATGATAAAAGTTACACGGATAGGTGCTAACGTAAAACCAACATTAAGATATTTATTATGACACCTTCTAGCATTTTTGTTTGATCGAATCGCTTATACGTTTTCTTTTGAGCATACGCAGCCTAGACTCTCAACGTATGGGTTGTTCTTCCGAACTATGCAAGTACGTAATATGAAATCTAATATTATGGTATAATCCAGGATGCGGGTTTCACGTTTCAGTATTTTTCACACGAAGCTCTCGATATATTTTCTCGAGTTGGCTAAGCCGAGAACACAGTCTCACTTTTATGGCGGAGCCAATCGTTAATGAACCCTTTTATGTAAGAAGTTTTTACCTTTGAAAGGAGATATTGATATTGAAAATAATGATGTTATGTGACTTCCCAAATTTCCACGCGTGGGATGCATTGGGGAAAGAAAGAATCATATCTTACAGAACGAAGGTGCCAGTTGAATACATGTACCTTACAGACTTGTTACTTTGCTATGTAGCCTGAAGTACACAACGTTTTAGATAAGCATGTCGCGTCGATATGAAAGTGTTGTTTGGCAATACCTTACGTAGAAAGTTAGGACAAGACTCGCCCTTAAAATATACAGATAAAGTATATATATATATTGCTTTTTGAATTTTTTGCTCTCTGATATCACTCCAACTAAGATAAGATAGACAAGTGCCCAAGTCTTATCAGTGAAAGCAAAGAGAAAGTGTAAAGTACACAGACACGTTTTACTCATCATATTACAAGTTTTTGCCGATAAATCTATTAGCTGGATGGAAAGCACTATCAACAAATGATTTTTGTTTCATTAATTATGCAGATGTCAGGCATTACAATTTCCTGCAGAAGCTGTACAAGAAAAAGTAACGTAGCTTTTCCTTCAATATAAAAATCATCTCCATTTTCCTAGCTGTCAGGTTTTTTCTATTCACACGCTTGTTAGATAAGCTAAGACACTTTTTTGAGTTAGCAAGAGATGTTAAAATGGTTGATGGAATGTTGAAACACGTCTAATTTAAAGCATCTGTTTTCATCATAAGGGTTTCTCTAATTTGGGATTTTTGGACATGATGACGACCGCCGATTTTAGTCAGTGTAACTATAAACACTAAGAGGATAAAAGGGTGTGTGCATATATATTGAAATAAATATTTTTTGAAGGTGTTGGAAATCTTTATTTCTTCCCGAACTATTTTTGGGTAAGGAGCCTGTCACACTTTCCACTACCCTGTATTTGGGTCTCTAAAAGTTTGGCTTCTTATAGTAGTCATGAGCAGATTTTGCAAAAATGAAGGCAACGTACTGGAATGCGTTGCCCCATCTGATATCACGAACCTGTTTTGTAGATTAGTCAATTCAGCTTGGGTTTTAGTAGCATCTTGCGTTATATAACACATTTAAATAATTCCAGATTAGTTTCTCAAGTGTGGAATATGTCATTCAAACGGGGTTTCCTGGTTTTCGTGGTGCTCCCATGCTTCATAGTTGTTGGTGACGTTTAAAACCACAACGCAAACACGAACGGGAAAAGAAGAACAAAATGGAGGAGGAAAAGAGTGGTTTCGAATCATGTGATAACTTCGACACTTATATCCTCAGATCTATGTACCGACGTGTTGCTGTATATAACAGAACATGTGTATATGCATTCCCTCAGGTAATTTGACGCGAAATGATTTAAAATTATTCAACAATGTGCTAACATAACACCATCAATTATTATGTATTTCAGGGACCCTGTAAAAAAGATGAATGGTTGGTCTCCATCAATGACTCCATCAAGATTAACAGAAAGGGAATATGCAAAGCGCGTACATGTCCAGAAAGTGGGGAAAGGAGGAGTGCCAGATTCCCAAGAATGTGGATTAGTTTGGCTAATGGAACCACTACAAACTATATTACAAACTTTCATTTGTTCTTTTTTCCCATCCCTCCTTTTGATCCAACTGTAATTCGTTAGCTTACATAGCTTTATTAAAGGCTCCATGGGTTTTTTGGTATTTCGTGCAGGCGAACACTTTTTTACACCTAAAACCAATTGTCACATAATATGCAGAATGGCTCTATCCAAAGTTAATCTGTTGACTACAATCAAGATTGACTTCATTTTCAGACAGCTTCATTACAATTTCTTTATGGCTAACATTTGCTGAAAAATAGGTAGCACTTGTTCTTCCGATCACGCTGTATACATACTTGTACAAATTTAGGCACAACATTTTTATGTGTTTTGCAAATCAAAGACAATACATAGCCTGTAGCAAGTTGTAATATAAACCAAAATGACACTGAGCAATACCACATAGGATTTATCTTGTTGTGTTTCAATGTTATCAATATGTTCACTCGTTCAAAACTCAGGATATAAAAACTCTTGACATTAACAAAAGTAGAAGGAATAAACGTTTGCTTATTTTATTTTGTCATGTAGTTCATTCGCTTCTACGTCTGACTCATTCTTACTTCAACCATTCCATCTTATCTTTATTCTTTCAGAGAAAAAGTCCCTCGGAAAAAATATAGCATGATGATGTCATGATGATGTTCATGAGAATCTTTCGCAGAAGTTGGTTCATTAGCTTACATTCCAGACGAGATTAGGGCAATATGAATTTTAGAAGGGATATGCGGAAAGATGTACATACATTTATATTTAAATGCATATACATGTTATATATGTCATCATATCATTTTACTAAAATGCATCACATAAATGTAAACATGAGCGTTTAGGAAAGGCTGATATCATCACAAGAGTATATAGACAAGAAAACTGCAAGATGACTGACGACTTACTCTGGGATGGCATTTCAACCTGTGTTGTATATACCTATACCGGCATATATGCAAAAAAAAGTAAAATAAAAAGGATCTTTAAATTGGTAAAACTCGCAGATGAAGTGGCCATTCTACATTTTCGTCGTACACGGGAATGTTGTCAACACCTAAATATATTGGATAGAACGCAATAATTGATCCTTACGTGACTTTCCATCCTATTGTGATCTAAACACCAGCGGGGTGTTTAAAACTATAATTGATACTTATAAACTTGTCTCAATTCGTTCAAGTAGAAAACAAAGTCATATCTTTATGTTTTTAAAGCAAGTTTTGGTCACTAAGTTAAGTGAGTGGACATAGGAAAGTTCGTCCTAATTGTAAATATCCTCTCTCCATCTTTTTGAGAATCTGACAAAAACTTTTGTGGCATCGTTGAAAGCGTCGATAGTAGTTGCAACTGTGTTAACTGATTCCTCAAAATAGTGACAAAATGCAAACGGACATTACTTTTTCATCTCTTCTTTTGCTGACGATGAGTGGAGCTGGTGTGGATGGTAAGTGGATGATCAGTCAAAAACTCTAAACAGTTTCACATTTCCCAATAAACGGCTGCAAACTCTTTATACTAAATATTTTATTATTATATTTAGCTGACGATGAGTAAGCTGTATATTTTTTTTGCCACGTAGTTTATCAGGGTTTATGTTAAATTTAGTTGATGTGAAAGTTCAAAAATAAGGTAACTTATTGAATGATTCTTTTTCAGGGTTTGACAATAGGGCCAAGTCGTCTAACAAGATCACAAGACCTGAGCCCAATGTTAACGTCTCGGATGTGACTTTTACTCTGGTCTGTTTACTTTCTCTTGTGGTGGTGGTTGGGTTATACCTTTACCTGCGGTTCACAGTGGACAGGACCTGGCTTGTTTCAAAATATCATACAGTTACCTCGTTTAATCGCCGCCGAAAAAAGATTAATGTTGTTGTTTATGAAAGAAGCATTTATTAGAGACACATCCTTTCATCATCGTCATGAACAACACAAATACTTTGTACTTCTTTGATACTTGCAATGATTTTATTTATCAAAACGAAATACTTGTGTAATACTATTGAGAAAAACCTCGTGGTAAAATAGAGAATAGAATGAGTTAAATAAATAATGAAATAAATAGTTAATTCAATAATTTTTACACCCCAGTTGCAGATTTTTGTCTGAAAATTATTTAACAAGCCTGGAAAAGACTTCATGAGCTGTTTGTTTCTTTATATGGTTCAGTACTGTGCCACTGTTGTCAGCCTTTAATTATTTATTTTTACAGTATGTTTTGATTTCGACAGAACTTCAAGGAAAACACACATCTATCACCTATTAGTATATAAGCTGGTTCCTTCTGACGAGTTGAGTATGCATGTAATTTAGTTTTTGCATCCAAGTCCATTCCACTGTCTCCTACTAGAGAAGAGGTTATAGTGTTTTGCTGAACATCAGGACATGGACCATTTGAACAAAAGCAGTACTTTGTATGTAAATTATTTGCACTTAAACATTAGGGCAGTTGAATATGTTTGACTAATAAATGAAACTAAAACTTACGATTCGTTTTGGGAATATTCTTTGCGTGTAAAAATCGGGTGAATATAATACTATCATTAGCATTATGCAACGATTATTTGAAAGCAAATAACAATTGAAAACTTTGGATTTAAATGAAGTTGATTTTATTACTCTGCACTTCTTATTAAAACTGCGGTTCTCTGTGATCATGAATAACTGAAAAATTGATGAAAATTACTTTGAATTAATAAAGCCTAATAATTAAACATGCTTGTGTGAGAAAAACAACAGTGCGTTATATACAAGTGACCAACTTTCGTAGCAGTATTAACATGAACAGATAGTATTTACCCTTTGCATTTTCTGGTGTATCCAGTACGTTTGTGAATATGAGAATTTTTCATTTATTTTGAACCCCGTCAGATTCCTAAACAAAAACTGATTTAAAATATTAGCAACAATATTTAATCAAAAACACTTTTTTTCATTTTCTATTGTGATCATTGCGTACCTGAATTTCGATGTGGTTTGAATTTCCAGTAACCTCGTGAATTACGTTAACGTAGGAGTAGTCCTCGTGCATGATGTTGAGATTTTTATCATAGTAATTTGGTATCTAAATTCCCTTGACATTTGAGAAAAAACGAAATGGTTGTTTTACGCAAAAAACAAAAACTACCAATCCGTCTTCCTCCAAAAGCAGCTTTTCTAAGCATCAGGGAATAAGACACGCTGTGAAAATGTTGTCCAACCTTTCTTTTTCGTAAGCGCATTCAAATTCTTAGATTTTTGGACAGTTTTAATCCTTCTATCTCTCCACAAAATGAATGTCTGATGTTAAAACTCAGCTTTGCACTGGCAAACGAAAACGCATTGCAGGCTTTTATATTATGCAAAAGGCTGACAACACAACGATGACTAATTTTGCTACACATGATAAAAAGAACTTTAATAATTTGTAATAAGCCTAATCATTTGCTGATGTTGTTAGCAATTGTTCAACATTTAACCAGTTGAATGCTATATTTGATACGAACAAAGACTTCTTTTTGCACATTACATTGTCATCAAGATGACTCAATAATCTCCGTTCCGGATGTTATTCTTTTTATCACATGCACAATGAATCACTTCCTTATTACTTAGTAATAGATAAATTGAAGCCAGATTTGAATGCATGAATGGCGTTTATCATTTTCGTTTAAGTGAATCAGTCCTTCGTGTTCCAACTTTCTTATTTTTATTGCCAGCAGCATAATTACTCAATATGTGATAATAAGTAGGGAAATTTTTCCGCATAATTACTCAAGAAACCCAGAGGGGTTTGTTGTTTGTGTCGAGTTTTCTATTCTAATTCATATTTTAAATCACCACATAAAGGTACATTAACATCTGCAAACATTTATTTCATTTCATTTTATCTTATTATTCCATTAGTCACACCCTTTTAAACATGGTAATTGCATAGTTGTATCGTGAGTCAAATGTCAAATTCATTTCAAGTGATTCATAAGCAACGCTTGTTTCATCAAAAGATATTTCTTTTAAGATTACATTCGTGTGTATGCAGCAAGGAATTATATTTGCATACAAATATAATATATTTAATGCAATTCATATTGTGGTATATTCATAATTTATGAAGTTTTTTTAGGAACTCCATAAAATAGCTTCATTGTATGGAATTTGTCTAATTTTAAGCATCTCATGACACCCCTAAAATTATACACTAGTTAATGTCATTGCTGACGGATTATTCTTGGTTGCCTTGACCCAGCAACTCATCCAACAACTATTGCTGACAAGCCAGGGTTTATGTCATATTGTAAATGCATTAACTGTACTGCTTGATAACTCACACTGTCGTGGGATATTTGTTCAGACATAACAAAATCAGGGTTTGGTACAGGCTGTAAAGAATCCTGAAGAGGACAGAAAACGGTGGTGACGCTGCCAATGATGGTGATCCAGATGTTGGTGCCAGTTGTTAAGCCTCGGAGCAGATTGTTATTAAATTATTGAATGTTGATATTAATCTTTATGTGCCTTATGGAATATCAAAAGTAAATTAATTTAAGTAATTTTATAATCATTTAATTGATAAACGTCCAGTGATTGTTTGTAGTTGATGTTGACGATCTGGATGGTCTTGATATGATTATCAGCTTATGATTACAAAAATAAGCTAAGGAATGGAAAGTTTATAAATTTATAATTGAATACTATATTGATGTTTACGAAGTATATCAATAAACGGCTTGCAAAAGCTTTTATTCTAATTTGTTATTTCGATTTCGACGTGTTTTGTGCATCATCTACGTGTTTACCTCATTTATGCATGCTTAGGGTTAGTTTTGGGTCGTATCAATAACCGTTTATAATATCATTTGTTCTATCTTGACAGTCTTGTCAATTCCTTCATTATCATAAGCTAAAAATATATTTCATTTTATAAATATAAGTCAAAGTGGGTAAAATTTGATTGCAATTTTGTGAGTCAAAGATAAAAAAGTTGTAACATATCGGCAATAATTAAGATTTCAAAGATTGCGAACGGTTAGAATCATGTGCTTAGCAATAATCAAGAAAATGAACTAAGTTTGACGTCAGAACGTTTAAAGGTCCCGGCTGGATCAGTGCAAAATTTCAATAATAAGGCGATAAAATTAATCCTAACAAATGCCGTATATTTATATATTACAACCCATTCTTTACTACCAGTGGGGCGTTGTGAAACTTTCACTTTTTGACGTACTTGTGAAACTTTTATTGAAATTAGATAAAAGCAGGACGGTAGTTACAACATTAGTGCTCTAATTAATGAAGCCTGTTCTCTTGCAACAAGTATCAATGAGATATTAATTTTTTAAACATAAGTAAAAACTGAATATGAAGAGAACCTTTGCAAAAGTTTTGGTTACTTAACTCTTTCACTCAAAGATTTGATAACTAACCTGTCCAAGCTGTATTTACTTTATCTATAAATAACGAAAAGATTGATATTCTAATGATGTTCGTTTTTAGTTAAAAAATCGTTTTAGTATGAAATATATTGCAGTCTCTGAATCTTGTTGACTATATTAAAACCCCGAGATTCTGAACGAGTTTTTAACTCAATAACTTGATTCATTTATTGACATAACTGGGTTCATCAGTATCATTATCTTTGATTGATAATTGTAACTCAGAATCGGTGTTTGCATAAACTAGTACCAAGTAATATACAAAATCTGCACTGCCATCGTGTTTTCTCATTTTCTTTTCAGTATCGTTATAAATTAAGTTAAAACAGCATCACAAAACTATATATTGTCATAAATAAGGATAATTCTGATTTGATTGAATCTGCTTGCATTACAGAATTCGGCTACTACTTGTTTGAAGCAGATTATGTTGATGATGATGGGAATGATATAGGCATAAAGTGTGTGAGTCTAGAATCCTATTTTTTACACACATACATCATTGACTAGCGGTGCATAGGATTTAACATCGCAAAAACTGGAGCAAAAAGAGTTAATAGAAAATGCAATCATCATCGTCGTGCTAACATCACCATCAAAACCAAAAGTAGCAATGATAATTTTTCCATTTGTGAGGACTTACCTACATGTACTATGTAAATGTAAATATCTAGTTACGCCTTGCTTTGAGAAATGCTCACTCAAGATTTTATATTCATATGTGTACAAACAAAAAGCTCTCAAAGTTGGTTGCAGTTGCTTGACAAAAGCAAGCTTACGGCTAATTATTTTTCGAAAACTTTGACGGCTTCTGGAGCCAAAACGCTTTCCAATTTAAAACAAAATAAGCTCTTCCTCATAAAACTGAGTAAGAATTAAATCTTTCCACTAAAGTATTTCAAACGACACAACCTTTTTTGCACAAAATTGGCCGTTGGTTCGAAATTATGAAAATTTAAACCGAATTATGTTTTCAAACAAGTACTACTAGTTGACCAAAAACTAGGATTTAAAAAAAAAGTCGATGTACCCTAAATATTCCAGGAAAACATAATCATGCTGTAAGAAATCCATCAATACATTTTTATCCAAGAAATTTTAAGGTGCAATGGGGCGAATAAAGAATGAAATGGATAAGAAAATGCTAACTTTGTTGAGTCTGCTGTTCCAACTGCTTACTTTAGTTCGATTCATTCCATGATAATTTAGAACTCGAATGGGATACTTCTACAGACAGGTGATGCAATAATAATCACGATATTAAAAGTTCTACTCGTATTCATATAAGGATCAAAGCAGGTAACTGAATAGTCAAAGTACCACATTGCATTGCATGAATATGATCAATTGAGAGTTTGAAATGAGTCTGAGCAGCATCCAATTAGATTGGTTGGTATTTTATTATGATCAATATGAAATACATGCTGCTTGCTACTGTTTAATTTTTACAGGAGTAATCATGGAGTTTCGAAATAATATTGATGTAGTACATGTAAGTAACGATGAGCCCAATTGTGCAAGACGGATCATTGATTTTTCACAAGCTTTTAACAGATTCGTATATTATATTAAGATGTGATCTTTCTTAAATGATATGTGAAGGGAAGCTGCTTTGTTCATTACATCATATGTTTTCCATGTTTACGATGAAAGAAATTCATGGTCGAAATCAGAAATGGAAAGGTGATAAAATAGTATGAGGAAAGCAAAAGTGTATTATTAAATCTTCAGCAAGGCATTCATTTCTTTCGCCATTCAGTTTAAAATGGCAAGAACCAATGACAATACGTTTACTGTAAAATGGTCAACTCAAGGTTCGTGAAATGATGGATAGCTGTTCATCAAAGCATACAAGATAAATTATTATCACAATCACTTCAAAAAGCATTCAGTAAGTAAACTCATCATAGTCATCATAGTTAATATTCTCAAAATTTATTCATTTTTTCATTCGACGCTCATTCTTCCATTCTTTAAGGCATGTTTGTAATCCGTTTCAAACTCCTTCTACCAAATGTAATGCGTCAAAATGTATCTTTAAGTCTTTAATAATATAAAAAAAAAGTTTTAAAGCCGGAATAAATAGGATCAATCGTCATTGTGCAAAGACATTTAGCTTGAGAGATACACATGCAGGGTTACCGAATATTTTATTTATTTGTTATTTGTTGTACAAACTAGCACCCCTGAACGATATCGATTCCGAGAAACACTGGAACTAGTTCATTTGTGCAAACCCAGTTTACTTAGATTTTAATAGTGCAAATTAGGAAGAGAGAGCCACACACATGCATCGGGAGCAAACGAGCAGATCGGAGAAAAGAGATCGAATCTGAGGGAGAAAGTACGGGAGAGAAAAATGTGAGATTGCTGATGGATAGCCTTTTCCATGCACAAAGAGACCATAATTCTCCTTCTGTTAGGCATGTTAGAGCTTAGTAGTTGGAGTAAGTGAGTGACTACAGAGCTTGCAGGCCGGCTCGGCAACAAGACAAGATATGACAACTACTATAATAGGTTTACCTTTCTCATATTTGTTGATTACTTTTTTTTATAGTTTTTCTTCATTTTTTTATCGTAAAATTCAACTATTAACATAGTGTAAATGTTGTAACAAATAAATAAGCAGGTTCTACGTAAATCAAAGCTAATCAGCAAATATATTTTTAAAATTCCATCTCGTTTTTAAACAAATCTAATGTTTTTAGGAAGAATGGAAAGCAGAGCTAATGAGATACATTTTCACACGCTTTTGACGTCTGATACAATAGACAGTAGCGTAAGTGTCATTTCTCATAATTGATAATATGATAGTTGAACTTATTTCTCCAAATGTTTTTGCATACGCACCATATAAACTATGTACTTGTAAGTCAAGGACCAAATGCTGCATTCCTATCCCAATGCATTCATCATTTAATGAAGCAAATAATTGATGGGAGTTGGGTGCTTTACATAAACGAAAACAAAGCTGATGCCTATGACAAGTGCTACACACATCAAAATTACGATTGACATGAGAAAGGTGAGCTTTCCTCCACAATAATTATATACGCACGTGAAATTTTGTTAAGAAGCTGAAACCAAGTTACTCCACAACTTCATTAAATGATTTATGTAATGGGAAGAGTAATTATTTCACAGAAAAACATTTAATTTCTTCTGGTTTTGGATGTTAGATCGTTTATAAAAACGCAAGCACGATAAAAAGCCGAATATTCCTATTTTTGTATTACTTGATTGCAACGGAAAATATTTGAGAAAGGTAACTCATTTCAACTCAGGAGTACAAATTCCATTGCGGTTTAATCATTTTATGGGAGGTCTCCAGAAAATCGCTGCTTTTAAGTGATTTTCAATATGCCATTTGTTAAATGACTCAAACTGTGTGACCTCAAATATAATTTGAGCTGTCGTTTTCCAACAAATTCTTTTCTCTCAAATCATTCCACCAATTGCAATGTTTTTGCTCCGTTTGTTAGTTGAATTTCAATGTTCAAAAGTGGTTTAGTTATTTAATAATATTCATGAATTAGTATCCGATTAAATTGCAGGAATTGCAACGTTTGTAGTCAAATTATCCAAGCTCAACTGCAATTCTACTTAAGCAAACGTTGAATTTATTTTGCTGTGTCAGTTTTTCTTCTGGTGCATGTCATATTCAATTTAGGCTCTCCAAAAAGAAAAATTAAACAAAATATACTTTATATGATAATGATATATAAAATTACTACTACGAATCATGTAGTATGAACATGAAGAAAGTACGACTGGCTAACTAAACACAGAACGCAGTCTGTAATCAGTAATTTTAAAGAAACTTCTGTCATGTCATATCAAGCATAGATTATTGGTGAGGATTTTGTGGAAATATTTAACAAGTAGATGAGCATTTGACTATACGAGAGTAAAGTTCACGGTGTAGTTGTTTTGGTTGGTTGTGGATGATAAAGACGATGATGGCTATGGCTGGAGAGGGCAGCGAAAGAAGGAAATGGAATAAGCTTTGGTGAATCAGATTTTTTCTGACGTTTGTGGCCCATTCCGAGGATGGATACTTGGGACCCCTGTATGTACCCCCGGATGGATACTTTTTCTTTGCTTGTCACCGCAGAACCTGAAAATATGGATTAAACACCGACATCGTGGTTTAATGAGGGTAAATGGGAGAAAGTACAAATAAAATTACTTTTATTAATTGCCTTTCAACGATTGGTATAGTTATTGGGTTTTATTACTGCCCAATCACTAGTACTCTAGTCAACTTTGCTACATAAAGTTGCATAAAACAGCGCATAGTTGTGTAGGTTGAAAAATTACTGAGGCGAAAGTTCCAAATATTTTTTTTTAAAGATTGCTTTTCAAATTGATTCTTCATGTTTCAGAAAAAAATCTACGCAGAAAACTACGAATAATCATGCAATTCATAGGATAAACACAAAACTAAAACTGATTGAGTGTAGCTTCTAAAACATGATCTCATATTAACCTAACCTAACTTATCGTTAGTTTTAAGTTGAATTGGACATTGAGGATGAGCTTCATGATTTTTTTACCTCCAGTTAGCTGCTTAACATTTTAATTGCTTTGATGAATGGAGAATTAGTAGCAATATCAAACTTCTTAATAACCAAGCTTTCGCAATGTTCTCATTACCTCCTCCGTGTTATTTTCATCATGAGCTTCATGATACAATTCGTCTATTGTTATCCGGACACACACGAATTTTTTCATATCCGGCTCTTATTAAAAAGTACATTTGCTCAACATGACAAAATGCGACTGGCTGATCTCTGCCGGTCTAGCTGATGATTTATATATATGTACTAATCACAATTCCATTAAAATATCTTCATTTGATTTGTGTCGCCTTGGAATATCTCAACTCAACTCAGTGATCAACCTACACTTATCCGAAGAAAATATCTAGATCTTCGATGGTAATTTGTTTTCTTTGCAACTTCAAGTTTGGTTTGAAATTTGCATCTTTACTTTACTATTTCATCGCTCATGTAGAAATATGTGTATATTTAGTAATTTATAAGCATTTCATATGTCACCCCGGTCTGCAATCTCTGAAGCAATAGAAACGGGATACTTCATGCATCATGTAGCATTACGGCAAAAATAAAATACTTCACAACTTAATTGCATAAGGTATCCTTGAATTTTTAGAAAATCGATTTTGTACAGCCATACCTTTTTGTTCTTATTACAATTACACATATACACAGCAATATTGTTGGCAAAAAAATTGTCAGGATACATGCTCGCATTTGATATAATTGCATAGCAAGCAATTTTGTGTAGATGATCACTCCAACCTACGTAGCAATACTTTTGAGATAAAGGTACGACCAGTGCAGTAATTCCCATTCGTTGATTACTTTAAAGATTTTCTACCGTCAGGAAAAATATAATAGATCAAATCGAGTTACGCAAGTTTGCATAAAAAAGTCCACAACGACTAATATTGTCATTGAACTTTCATAGGTTTTGTATTATGCTTCTGATTACTACCAACTATGAAAATCTCTTATTAAACCAATGAAATTCATATATCAACATATTTTAGGTAGGCCTAAAAATGAGTAACAGCCCGTCACCACTTATGCCAAAACCACTTCAAGTTGGCCAGTCACTTGCGCAGGTTGTTTCGGATAGCAACAACCAAACTGAACACAAAGGAGAAAAGAGAAAACTTTTCAGTCGAAGCACCTCCCCAGAGCCGATTCATAATGAGGCGGAAGCGGAAATTAAGCGAATCCATTCTAGCTTCCGAGACCTTTTTACCAAGCAAGAATCGGCAGTTCAAAAAGTTCTGATGAGCCGTAGCCTTGCCGAAGGAAACGTCTGCATATGGAAGAACAACTATTATTCTTTATTGGATACACATAATCAGTTAAGTGATAAATATAATACAGATTTGGCTGTAGTTAAAGGACGGATAAAAACCACCGAGTACGAACTGAAGGAACTATGAGCTAAAGAACAGAAGTGGGAGGAGGAAAAGCAAGGGTTTCAAGCCACAATTATGCAGAAAGATAAGGAAATTCAAAAGGTGAAGGGAGATTTAGATCAAATGAGAAATGATTTAAACTCTGCTACTCAACATTTTAACAAGTTTTAGGAGGACTTGAAGAATAAAAGGAACTAGGTGATTCGAAACATAGTCATTATTATAGTAAATTTCATCTTCGATGCATATAGTTTGGTCTACCCAAAATAATACGAAACATTATATAAAACTAAATAAGTTTATTTGTTTTATTTACAGGGTGAGTAATGTTATCAATGACAGATGGGGAAGTAAAAGCGCAGAAAGTAATATAATCAGTTTCATTTTGCCCCTCCAAGCTTTGGTTGGATTAGGATGTTCGTGTTTCTTTATTTTATCATATTATATACTTTCATTATATACATACATAAATAGGATAGTTTCTGGTGGCAGTTATGTAATTTTAACTTTTTAAATTGTAGCATGTCAGTCAGGGCTCAGCGTGCTAATTAGCACTCCAAAACGAGCTAAGAGTGCTGATTAGCACCCCAAAATAGCTAAGAGTGCTAATTATCACTCCAAAAATGGCTAAGAGTGTTGATTAGCACTCTTTCGACGATTGCTAATCAGCACCCGTAAGAGTGCTAATTAGCACGCTGAGCCCTGACTGCATGTATCAAATAAATAAATAAAATAAAACAAATAGCAAGTCAAGCACATATATCATTTTATGAGTGCTGTCAATTGTAACCCATTGGAAGTTGTAGGTGATTTAAATTTGTGAGATGAAATGCGACAGTAGCTTAAATATACAGGTTTTTAAAGATTAAGTATACGTATATAATTTAATAAGATTTAAAAATAATAATTCTGTAATTTTAGGTGAACGTGAAATATTGTATGAATGTTGAATATATGCAAATGCTTGAAGCTTGATTACATAATAAAATGAAATAAGATAAAAAATAATTTGAGTAGCTATGCCATCCCCAATTTTCAACTTTTCTTAATCAATTTGGCTCTTAAAGAGCTCAACCAATATAAATGTAAATGATTGTAAAGGTCAATGGCCAATCAATTAAGAATAAAGACCTACTACTACTACTAATCAATTTGTACTTGCATTGGCAATAAATTAATGTCCATTTTTAACAATATCTCGGGGAACAAGGAGACAAACTTTGAATTTCATATTTCATTTATTTGATTTGATACGAAGTAATGTAACAATATTTTTTTTGCATTTTCATCAATATTTAAGAATTCACGGACCAACTTTTCATTTATCTGCAAACATTAGAGCTGTAATGATAATCAAAATGAAAAAGAATTTAGTGAAATTATGCAACCAAAATAACTTCCATGTATTTGGAGTGGAGAAATCAGTAGAAACTAACAAAACTTTAGTTCCGTCAGGTGATTCAGATATGTTCCTTACCTGTTGTTATGCTCTAAAATATCTAAAAAGGGGGGCAGCGCGGTGCAGTGGTATAGCGCAGCAATCTATACTGCTGTTACGTGCATTGGTCGCAGGTTCGATTCCTGCGGCCCTCCTTACATTAATGTGATGCGATTGGTGTTTTCCCCATAAAGTCGTTAAGTTTCTGATACTTATCGGCAAGTATGGTTTCCACCAATGCTGGTAAGATGATCTCTATAGAACCTTGCGTAATGGCTAATATAGAGTAAAGTCTATCGGTCAATAGCGTATTCCTTTACAATGATTCCTAGTTAGAGGCAAAAATCCTTACCTATCCTATCCCTAACCTGACTGAAAGTCCTTTACCTTCGAATCCTTCAAGGGATAATATCCTACTGAGTAGGTCCCCTTGTCGTACTCTCCTTAATTTTAAATTTAAAAAAAAAAATATGGAATATAAATCATAACATAATAAAGAACTGATTTAAAATTGATGATGTTAATGTATTTTAGAACGACCTCCTTGCCTAGCAGAAGCTTAATCCATCCCCTCTTCGATTTCAAATCCTGGGGAGAAAATTGTTGGAAAAAACACAGTTCTCACCGCTTTCTTGTAGCCGCCTCAATAAAAGGTTCATCCTCATCGTCAGTATTATTATCAGTAGCCAACCTTGTTCTTGGAAAATCTGAGGTTCTTGATCCTCGTCAAATTCGACCACTACCACTGTTTCTTCTCCTGTTACTATTGGTGTCGACTACAACAAGAAAATGAAAACAGTTGCCTCAACAAAAATCCAAAACCTTTATGATAAGGTGAAAAAGTTTGTGCCGACAATGCCTGGAACAGCTTACAAGCTACCTTTGACTCCTCGCAGCACCCCAAAAGCTGTCAGCTTTATCCGGCACGGAGTTCAAGTTTGGGTTGGTCCAGTTTGCAAGAAAGATGAGAAGGAGCAAGTGAATCGGAACATGATTTGTTGTGATATCTATGAAATCTGGTTTCATTGGTCCTGTGTCGGAATCCGATTCAAGTTTCCAAAGAATAATCCTTAGTATTGTAAACGTTGCGTGTTTAAGGTCTGTAAGGATCCTTCTAAAGAACGTACTGCCTTGTTTAAGTAAGTTTTGAATTATGTAAGTCTTTCCAAAGCCGACTTAACTATTTAATTGTGTTAGGCTAAATGTCTTTAACTATTAAGTGTAACTAAATAATGAATGACTATAGTACACTTCCAATAGTAACTGTAAATAACGTTTATCGGTATTCTGGTTTATTAAATGGAATGCAACCTAATTTGGTAAGAATTAATTCTATTAAACTACAAATACTGAGTGTGTACTTGACCGCGATAACAATAGCTTCACTAGAATTCAATAAAACGGAGTGTTTAAAAGGAGAAGACAACAGGCAGATCTTATGATATTCTCTTGTCGATGGTACAATAACCAAATATAAGTTTGTAAAGTATCTTATAACCAACAATTAATTTTTATTAAACTTTTCATATATTTTAGTTCAAATATGGTTGCAATTTTTTAAATTTTATTTTTATTGTAAAAGTTAAAAGTTTCTAGTTTTAAAAATAATAGGAAATACTGAGATTAAAACCAGTAGCTTTTATTACATCCGAGTCTGTTTAAAATTGGGCATTTTGATAATATTGGTACTATTATAATTTAGCAGGAACCTATTTGTAAAATAACATAACAATATATATTAAAATATCATAGAATTTAAAGGAAATCGTTAACATATATAAAACGTTTATTTCGTTCAGTGGAAGTTTTGTGTTTCCCTTTCTTGCAACATCCAATATATAATTTGATGACTTTTGGGATTTCTAAAAAATATACATATATGTTACATAATGGGGAAACGGGTAATGAAAAAAGTTTTAGTTTGAACTAATCTTTTTGGTACTTCATTCTTTGCGAAAAGAATATGAAACCAAATGTATCAGAAAGTATTTTCTTTCAACCGAAAGTTTTTCAGTTGAATCCATGTAAAATGATAGCTATTCTTTTTTTCAAGGAATGAAGTTGAATTGCTTTATTTCTTTGATATTTATGTGGGGTTACACAAGATTAACCTTTTATCAAAACCATAATTGGCATCATAACAACAACAAAATCTTGAGGATTGAGAGCTTGTTTGATTGAAAAAGAAGACAGTTTTTTATGTGTATGGTATCGTATGTCACGATCCATTCATAGTTTCTTTCATTTTTGGAGAAAGTTATTTTGATTTAAATGAGTAAAACCAGTTACTTGTTTTTTGGTGTTTAGGAAAAACAAGCGGATCGAATTACGTTGTTTTGAAAGGATCCAGTTACATTGTAAAAAACCAGAAACAATTAAACTTTCACCAAAACCAAGAACTTGAAAGCGAGTAGAGAAAGTGTCACATTTCATTAATAGTGTTTAGAAAAGTATGTTACGTGTCCCAATGTAATAAATAATCCCTCATCATCAATATTAGAAGTTGGAGCACCAAAAACTTCACCAGTAAGGACCCATTTGGCTCCAGCTCGAATACAGCCTTCATAATAAAAAGTAGCAAGTACATTACTACTCTATACTACAAACAGTTTTGTTTAAAGTCTTTGTGACATCAAATTCCAGACTTTGATTATTTTCCTTTTTCGAGTTTATTTTTCTTCAAACAATTTTTATCCAATGTTGCTTCTTGCGCCCCTTTTATTAAACTAAACTGTGTTGACAATAGCAGGATAAATCATTTTGGCTGATTAGTTGTGCATAAAGAACAGTTGTGGCCGACGAAAACTTAACTGGAGATTTATTTTCCTGCGTTGCGAGTAGTGAGCATCAGCACCAAATGCAAGCTTGTCTGTGGGAACTTGCACGCAACAGGTTGAGACGTTGAGAGTTTTATTAGGTTCCAGATACAGAGAAAGTAGATGTAATGTATTTCCTTTTAGCGTTGTATGTATGTATGTATTAAAAGGCAGCATAATTGACATAAATAGTCCAAGATCAGTAGTATAACCCAGTAATTAGGGTTTTCACCATCCCGCCTTAGGAGCACTATCACGTGTTCCTAATTATTTCCTTTTAGTGTTAAAAAGAAGACAAGAAAAACTTTGTTTTTATTTTGGGGTGAAGTGAAAAAGTGTTACTTGCGAGAGTCTAGACTAAACATTAATAAAATCTGCATGAAATATAAATTTGTAAACACCATGGTTCCTACTCTTGCCGTGATTGTTGTCGACGAATTCTTTAAATACCGTTACAATTATTAATATCATTCATTTGAAGAAAGAAACACTTAAAGCACTTCAAAAATGGTATTTCTTCAGTTAACACCAAA
Source organism: Orchesella flavescens (assembly GCA_964034955.1). Classification (NCBI taxonomy): domain Eukaryota; kingdom Metazoa; phylum Arthropoda; class Collembola; order Entomobryomorpha; family Orchesellidae; genus Orchesella; species Orchesella flavescens. The sequence continues at coordinate 6,431,244 of OZ035953.1, forward strand.
ATATGTAACAACTATTTTGTGATTTATAAACGGCTCAAGTGCCTTAGCTCAAGTGTAGCAATTTCTCATGTTTTCTTATCCGAAAATGATACTACAGCAGCTGAGCTAACCTTTCTCCAACTTCAGTGAAAACGAACTGAGGTATCTGGGAAGACGCTTACCCAATTATATGACATAAGTGATTGATACACAATCTGTGAGTTAAAATTAGGAAACCTTTGGTTTGGTTTCTGGTGTGTGCAAACATTTTCTCCTTCTTTCGTTCTTTTACCGTGTTTGTTGGTAAGACGGCTTGAGACTTGAGAAGGATTACAATGATGCGGTACATGAAGTTTTTGTGGAACAAAATGAGAAGGAAAGATGAGCTGGTAATTGTATACAGCAAAAAAATAATGAGGTAAGGCATGTCATAAGTTAGAACAGAGGCTATTAGCATTAACATTTCTCCAACACTACATTCAGTATTCAACGTTTTTTTGAAAAAATGTACTTCCCATTCAAAATAATTTATTAATATAAAAATAAATACTTTAAGCCGTTAGCTGCTGCGTAATAAAACTACAATTGAATGATTTCGTCCTGAAGAAAATACTCGTTAATTTGAAAAGTAATTTCGCAATGTTGAATGATTAAGAACTTATAATTGATGAAAATTATTTAAATTTGGGTATACTTCAATGATGAGATTTTGAACTACACTGTTTGAAAGTGTGAACCACGTTTCGATGGTACGTTTTTCAAAACTATGTAATTGTGTTACAATTTTGAGACATAACTTTCGTTTAAACATAAAAAATTTTATGCGATGCTCAGAGCCGTCTGCATTTGTTGGCTCCATGAAAAGTGCCCTCTGCTTGGAGGAGATAGAAAGTTTGTTGAAATAGGGATCATCACTCTGGGTGGTAATACTGAGCCGTCCCGAGGGATGAAAAAGGTCAAGGTAGATATTCTTGTGGCTTTTGATCCAGCTACTAAAATGTTGCGGTTGAAGGTGATCAACTTTCTTGAAGGAGTAAGTTATAGAGATTCATACACTCTCATGCTATATTTGTATTATTGTAATGATCCAGGATAAGTTCGAATGTTTAAATGTAACTGATTATTTTATTGATACAGAATACAAAAGGGAAAAATTTCGAGGGAACTGAGGAGGAGCAGGGTGCCCGAGTATTTCAGGTTATATGGGTAGACAAGCGAAGTACTCTCCTCCTAGATGCAATTATTGATAAGACACTCTTGCGTGACCTTGGATTTACGCAAATTGTGCAAGGAGGTATTCAAAACTCGATGAAGACTGGAGAACCGGCGAATGCAAATATGATCAGATGCTTACCAGGATGTTTTCTGTAACAACGTAAAAAAAAATTATCCTGAAAAAGTAATTTTTTTGAGTGTTGTAAAATGTTGTCCTTTTTTGTATTTCAGTCTACATTAACAGTTCTAAATAAATGTATGATACAACAATTTTTGGATGAGCTCTGCTGGCGAAAGCAGTATGGAGGAAGTGTGCTCCAGAGATTTGACTCGATGATTGACCAAATAGCTGGGATGACCAAATGGGAGGACACTTGTATGGATAAAATGAGTTTGATCACAAGGTTGAGGAAAGCCAAGGACAATCCATTTATGGACTGGTCCCTCACCAAGCAAACGCAACGGTCTCCCCTCAACACCATCCCACTATCTTTTCGAAACAAGCCTGGAATTCGAGAGTGTATTCGGCATATTAATAAGGCGAAGGAAAAAGTTGCTGGCATTGGCGTAGCACCAACAACAACAACCTATTCAAGTTCATCATCAACATCCCAAAAGAGAAAGCTCCCAGAACCATCCGCGGGAGTTGGAGAACACCACCACCCACAAGTTACGGCTACTCCACCAGTTCCACCTCCGGCAACCAATCCCACGCGTCCGTTTTCAGGTACCTTGACTCAAAACCTTCCACATCAGAAGATACGGAGGGTGAGTGAATCAGGAAATCCAGTATCAGTTGTACAGAACAAGAAGAAGGTCACATTTGCTCCAACACTTGCCGTGCCCGTCACTTCCCTCAACCTTGGTTGAGGGAATTCAAAGTTTCGGGTCTCCAAGTTTAAATTTAACGTGCCAAAGATGAATGGGAAGCGAGCCATTTGTTTCGAGTGCAATGAAGATATTAATACTCCGAATCATTTTGTGTGAGTGTCAAAAACACAACTAAACCTTTCAAAACTTAATCAATATAGTTTATTTGATCAATGTCTTACAAAGTAAATTAGTTTTGTGCATTTCAGTGGGAATCTCTACTCCAACAAGTGCCGGTACCGTACTGCTTGTGAAGCAGCAATCAATCTTAATCATGCGACGAAGTATGATAACTAGACCTGTCCAACGCATATAAATATATATTTTTCAATCTGACCGCGGCCAAACTTTGTATGTGAACGTTTGGTGACAATTGGAGTAGCTTAAGCCCATTTTTTACCACATATTTCACATATTTTGGCATTTAACCACATATCACATATGTGGTAACATATTTTGGGTATTTTTGTCAATTTTATCGTCATTTTTTAAAATTTTGTACATTTTGGTGCACTTTTTATTAAAAATGTATTAAAAGTAAAAGAACTTCCTTCATTTAAAGTTAAAGTATTAAAAAACGATTGCTTTTACGACAGAATATTCGGAAAAAATGGTGAGAAGCAAACTTTGAATTACAAAGGAATGTCTTTTGGAGGAAATTTCTGACTTTCCAATGTCTTGGAGTACATTGTTCGTAAATATTTATCCCATAAATGCGAAAACAAAACTTTAAATAGAAAGTAACTTATTGTTGGGGAACATTAAGACTTGACAATGTGTTTTAGTACAATTTTCTCCAATTTTTATCACATATTTTGCTGTTTTAAGCACATATCGCTATACATATTTTGAGGGCTTATATTACATTTTTTGGACAGGTCTAATGATAACCCCCCGAAGGTTACCTCTGCATCCGCCCTTGGTCTTGAAAAAAAAATCAAAAAGATGTTGCAACTCTCGGTTAACCCTCTTGTTTGTGCTTGTGGCTTTCTCTCCGCAAATCCTGATGAGCTTGGTGAGTTTAATATATTTACAATACTGCCACGGTTTTAATGCAATTAATGTCAGTTTTAATATCCTTTGCTTTTTATTCATTTTTATTTAGCTGAGCATTTGGCACAATGTGAGAAATAATCCATTTTCCCTCTCCCAGCCGACACCGACCAAGCTGATGATGATGTGGAAACTGAAGAACCTCGCTCTCTAATTGCTGATGGCGAGACTGAAAATTTATTGGAGCTAGGAACTCCCTCCGAGAAACTTGCATGATTCATCGAATCGGCGTCGTTGAAAGATTGAAGAGTTGAAATAATATTTGGAGGTGATAAGTTGTTGGTGTTGATGAACTTTTTGTTTATTTCTTCTAAACGTAAGTGAAAACCCGAAGGTTTTTGTTTACATGCATGTGGTCAATTGCTAATAAATTGTTCAGATAATATTCACCCTCCGGTTCTGTCACTTAAATTTAAGTAAGTTTGAGTAATTAGTAAAATGATTTTGATTAAATGTTAAATTTATCATTTGTGAAGTGCATTTTCATCTTTATAAAAAAGTTTGTCCAGAGAAGCACGCGTCGTATTCGCATAGCCGTTTCCTTCTGAGTCGTCTGCATCTTTGGTTTATTGAAAAATGTAAAAACTATTATATTTTGATTGGTTGCATTGAAGTAGGAATAAACCGGACAACTGGATATGTAATTATGGATCTTTAAATCATTTAGCTAGTGTCAGAGGTCACGTTGACGTCAATGAATTTCGCAAATGGAATTATTGAGCTGCTCTCAGCAGTAGCATCATTTTTATGTTTTGAACCCATACCTTCCTATATTTTAACCATATCAAGGTCATAGGTCACGATGGGGTTATCAAAATCTTTCGAAAATAGTATCACCGATCTACTCTCAGCATTGCCTTCATTCTGATTTATCACCATCCTTGCTAGCGAAGAGATAGACCCAAAGTCAAATGTAGAATTCTCAACACTGACATGACACTTTCTGCTATTCCCCGCAACAGGAGTCGTCTTTCCTTTTCAACAACAGCTTTCACTTTAGCTACATGTCTGTCGTCAGTTGAACTTAAAGGTCGTCCTGTGTTTGTATTGTTTTCTAGTGATGGGTCACCAATACGAAATCACTTGCACCACTCGATAATAGTTGATCGAGCTGGCAATGGATCAACACCAACCTTTCCTTTCCAACCTTTGAAGCTCCTTTCTAATTAAGTACGAAGAAAGGCCCTTCGAAAAATGCAGTTTAACCTGCGCACGAATATCTTACGTTGTAAAAAACATTCTCGTTTACGTTTCTAGCTCTAACTCCACAAAGCAAATGACTGCTACTACAAGCAACCCATCATTCAAAAGCCACAATCTTTATCTTTCAGAGGATATGCAGATCATTGTATTTGAGGAAGTCGTCTTTGAGATAAGCTTTATCAAAGTTGACCGGATGTTTTTGGAAATGCCTTCGTATTACCATTCTCGAGCTTGCGCTAACTATGCGCTAGCATTTTCAAGAGTAACAAGGAAAATTTGAAAATGAAAGATGGTAATAAAACGAAAATCATTTGTATTATTAAAACTTGCTACTTAAATTAATTTTAAAAGTAAAGGTAACCATTGTGAACCGATTTCCAGACCATCATTTCTGTTCAATGTCGGGTTGGTCAATTTCGTCTTTTTAAGTAGTAGTCCTTCCTTAAATTAATCTATTTTTATGCCGTCTTACTATTTCCATAGTTATTCATGTAAAGTGATTACATACTTAGAAATTCAGACTGAAATTAAAAATCTCAAGTCATTTACTAGCAAAATTATCAATTCGAATTGTTTAACCAAACAAAAAGTTGTTGGAACATTATTTTCGATCACATACGCATCTGAAGTAGTAGCAAGTGGTAAAAATGTTTTTTAAACAAGTGGGGTAAAGTAGTAAAAGAAGATATGTTTCAAAAAATGGATGATAAATATAATAAACCTGGTAACACAGGAGTGTAACGACAAGCAATTTAGGGCTTATGAAAGGAAACTATGACATTTGACCTCAAAGATAACATCCAAGATAAGCGCGCATATCATGGTTGTTGGTCTTCTCTAATATTGAGCTGAGATGACGTATTTGAAATGCATAGAAAGGAATTCCCTACTTGAAATGCATAGCAAGAAATTCCGTATTTGAAATGCATAAGGTATGTATACCTGACGCTTGAAAAATAAAAGGTTATCATGACATTTGACCCTGAAGATAACATCGGAGATAAGTGTGCATAGTACCGTTGATCTTTTCTCGTGATTAGCTTTCGAATGATATGCTACACGATATACCTTACGCTTGAAAAAGTGAGGGAGTATGACATTTCCCCGCCTGGGGTAACTCCGATTTGGTCCAAAATTGAACTTGATTCCTCATTTTTCCTAAGCTATCGATTGGTGAAAACAGAATCCAAAAAAGTCAAAGCGTTCTAGTTATCGTGCCCCCATACGGAACGACGGACACACTGGACAAACCTATAACAAGCAATAAATTGCTTATAATAATAATGAGTTCCATTCACTTTGTAGCTCAGTGCATTCTGAGCTTCTGAACTCGTGTTTTCGCCCTTTGGTTACACGACCCTATTTACGATTGCTTTGCTGGAAGGATACATGATAGGATTTACTGCTATGCTTCATGTATGGAATTTTGTGATAGGAAAAATGTTGATTTTGAACTTTGAGTTATGAACCTCACATATACAAAATTCCTTACTTAGCCGTTTTGTTTATGGGAACTTCAGACTAGTCCCTTCATTGTTTTGAATTTCGTACAATGCACTGTTAAATAAATTTAAAATTGCAATAATTTAAAATAAACATTTAATTGATTGTGTAGAATAGTAGCAATATGCATAGTATAAATTGTTGAAATTATCAATAGTTTTAAAATCCCCACGGCAATTTTTAATTAATCTCATTCCTTTCAACTTCACAAATCCAATTCTTCAAACCAACACACAGCCTTTTTCAATATTAAAAGATTTGTCATGATATGATTTGAGTAGTTGGGAATCGTTACGTAATTTGTTCTATACAAAACTACGATAATTACTATTTACAAATTAATTTACATATCCGCAAGTTTGTATTGCTAAAAAATTGTAATCTATTAACTTGAACAAATAATTTTCACAGGCCAAATTTCTCAAACAACCCCTGGCTCTTGAGGAACATAAGGTCATTATAAATATAGTCTGTGGTTGGCTTTTGCTCTTGATAAAAGTTAGGAAGGAGCGCATTGACTTTTTTGCTAAACCATACATTTGTGTTCCCTTCCATCCACGTTCTCAAGACTGGGACGTTGGTGCAGTGTTCCATGAGCTCTTCATCGTCTTCATAAAACTCTCCAAAAATGGCAAGGGCTGAGTTGTTGGTGTCGGACTCGCGAATTCGCTTTGAAAATTCGGAGAGCTCAACACTGTCGACTGCATAGCCAAACCTTTTGGCAACAGTCACAAACTCTTGGTCAATATGTGGGTTGGCATGCGTAATGTTGTATACGTCAGAGGGTGCCCTCTCGTCCAGAAACAGACGTACAGACACATCCGCACAAACGTCAACAGGTAGCATGAGTGCGGGAAAAGGATTAGATGGCATGATTCCATTCTTCATTATGAAAAGATATCTCAACAAAGCGTGATTGTTCTCTACTGAACATCTCCCAGTTTTCGACTCGCCCATGATAAGTGGCAACCGGAATACCTTTGAAGGAATCCCACGCGCCACTGCCTCCTTTGTCAACACATCCCCAACGAACTTGGAGATGGGATATGCAAATGTAGTGGAACCGGCATACTCCTCTATACACAGCCAGCCATCTGATATCTGGCCATCCTCGTCAACGGTTGACACGGAAAGGAGAGAAGCAGCGAGACAGACATGCTTTAATTTCCTTTCGCAAGCAAACTGTAGAACATTCTTTGTGCCACCAATGTTCACAGCCCGGGTGTCGGTAGTGGACTCCTTTTTTCTATAGTATTCAGTGTGATCAACGTGGGCAGCACAATGGACCACAGCATGCACGCTTTCAGAGAGCTCTTTCCATAAATCTGGTTCCAAACCAAGATTTTCCAATGCTATGTTTCCAGGGACACAACGAATCTGGTCCATTTTTGTTTTTGAGAGGAGACGCTTTTTTTCCAAGATTTTGTGGAGACGCTGCTGAGCCGTCTCTTGCTTATTGGGTCGGAGTAAACAAATGACTTGCGTGATTTGGGGAGTGCTAGTCAATCGTTGAAGTATGTAAGGACCCAATGTTCCAGTAGCGCCAGTGAGAAGAACAGTTTTGATGTCTTTTAAACTCACTGCCTCCTGCCCAGGTTTTGCACGAATGAGCTCTGGAAGCTGACAATCCTCCATCATCAACTCCTTCACTTGTTCTTTAGTGGGCTTCACAGTTTCACCCTCTAGTGCTCCTTCAATCAGCTGCACAAGTCTGGTTGACATGGACACAATGTTAGTGTAGTCCTTTAAAGTACTCGCTACTACTGTGAAGCGACCTCCAAGGAGCATCTGTAAACAGTTTTTTATCTCCACAAACATCAAACTATCTACTCCCATTTCCTGGAAATTGGCACTGTCGTCCATGACGTCTCCGTCATCTAGCTTGAGTGTGATCCTTAAGATATTTCGCAACTGCTCCTTAAGTACCTCTCCCTTCTCTTCGAATGTAGATTTGGAGTCATACTGTTGCCAAAACTCATCTGATTTGATCCCGACAACTGAAGACGTCGTTGCGCTTTTCTTCCAGACACGCTCATCCAAATATGTGGCAATGTATGGCATAATTTTACTGAGCATGACAAAGGAACCAATGTTGACGATGGCTGTTTGTGCCCGTTGCATTTTGAGTACATATTCGAGTCCTCTGATTCCCTGTATAAAGAGAAGAGATAGATTAACAATTAGCATATATGTTACATTCAATTAGTGAACGGAAATTGGGTTTAAAAATAGTACTTGTAAGTTTGATAAGGTTTTTAGTCCTGGAAGGTCTACTTCCGTTGCTATTCCGACCTCGCCTGTTAAAGAATTAAAGAAAGTTAAAATTTAAAGAAGTATGACAATGTATGTAAGTATGACTTTATCACTCATAATGCCAGCCTTTGAAAAAATCCACTCATAGTGAAAGTACAGGAAAATAAACATTAAAATTTCAAATCAAATCAACTCACCCCACTGGCCCCAGTTGACGGTTGTTCCGGGGAGTCCAACTGAATTTCGGAAGTGAATGAGGTTATCCTCAAAAATATTACCGGCAGAGTGATTACCTATAATTATACAATCATAAAAATATTTTCATTAAAAGATACCCAACGATTCCATACTTGTTAAATTACATTACAAATTACATTGACCAGGTGGACCAAATAAGGCTGCCAGTGAGGAGAACACGACAAAATGTTCGAGATTCATAGACTTGGTGAGCTCGTGTAAATTCAGGGTCCCAGTTATTTTGGTAGCGAAAGTGGAAGACAATCTCCCCCAGTCTTGATTTTCAATCAGATTATCTGCGATTATACCCGCGGCATGCATTACCCCTCGTAATGGAGGAAGTCGTAATTCCTTTATTTGGCTCTCAATTAGCTTTCGACACTGCTCAAAGTCGCTGACGTCCAGTTGGACAGGGATCACATTGGCACCAATTGCATTCATTTCTTGAATCCCCGTCAGGACAGTGGGGAGAGGAAGACTTCGACTCGCGACAATAACGTGTTTCGCCCCTTGCTCTATCATCCACCTACAGACGACGAATCCAATCCCTCCTAATCCACCAGTTATCAAGTAAGTGCTTCTGTCATTAAACAATGGGGAGTAAGGTATCATTTCACCTCCATTGCTTCTCAGTTCTGGCAAAACACAAACGATCTTTCCAATGTGTTTCGCCTTTTGCATGCACTGGAGTGCTTCTCGGATATTTTGCCCGTCAAATCTCACGTAAGGAATTGGCTTCACGACGCCTTGCTCCGCTAGACTCCGCACTCTCTCCATAGCCTCCTTCCATTCACTAGTATCTGAACTGGAAATGTCGACAATTGTGTATTCCACATCCGGTCGGAGTTTCTTTACTTCTTCTGGATTCCAAACGTTTAACTTGCTCATTTCAACGAAGCGTGCTCCCTTTGCACACGCTTTCAATGTGGCTTCCTTGAACCCTTCACTTGTCAATGAATTCAAGACAACGTCCACACCTCTCCCATTGGTCAGCTCCAGAATATCATCCCCATATTGAGTATTCCTCGAATGCAAAATGTGTTGGATTCCCAACGATCTCAAATAATTCTGCTTCCGTTTGCTCCCCACTGTAGCAATGATTGTGCAACCAACATGTTTGCAAATTTCAATCGCACTTAGCCCCACACCTCCAGTTGCTGTGTGAATGAGCACCACATCCCCTTTCTTGATTTTGGCTGTATCCATGAGGCACACGATTGTAGTTATATAAACGGCTGGAATGGTGGCTGCTTCGCATAATGTCATGTCATCTGGGAGTCCAATCAAACAGTCTTGTTGAATTTGAACGTGACTTGGAAGTGCAATGTTTTTCATATGGCAACCACTAACCAAATCACCAACTTTCCACTTTGTAACTTTTTCTCCAACTCGTTTGACAACTCCAGCGAAATCAAATCCTACGGTGTTCATATTCGTAAATTTTTCTGAGGGTTTGATAACACTCAAAACATCCCTGAAGTTGAGGGCTGAAGCTTTTATTTGAATCTCAACATGGTCTTCCTCCAAGTTCCCAAGTTCATATGGTCCAAACTGAAGATCAGCGATGGAGCGAGTTTCTGGTAAAATTAGTTGGAACTTGTCAGTCCCTTTTGGTAGCTCCAGCATATTTTTAAGTGGTTTGTACGACATGAACCTTGGAATGAAGCGGGATTTCCCATGATAAGCCACCTGACTCTCTTTGTCACAGCACCAGATTTCATGAAAGATGGCTTGCGCGTTAATGGGGTCAACAGTTCCTTTAGCAATGGGAACTTCAACACAGCGGCAGTTGAGCTCTTGGTGCTCATTCTTTAGTGCCTTTGTAAATGCCCACAATGTGGAAGAGTGGTAGTGAGAGACCTCCTTATCTTCTATTGGGTTCGTGTCTGCAGTCAAGCAAACAAATCTTGGTTGAACTCTCAGTTTCATTGTTAGAAACGTCTTGGTGAGATAAAAATATGGTTGGAGAAGCTCCTCCTGAGAAACTTGATTTTGGTCCAGTGCCCAACAATACAAAATTCCTTCTATTTGCAATGTTCTGGAAGCCATTATCTTGAACAAGTTTATAAAGTCCTCTTCAGCATCATGACGAATCGTATAGTTTCTGCCAGTTTCATCTACCGTGAAGCTGCTGCCCTTACAAATGCTGATCACAGTTCGACATTCGACCCCTCCAATCTTTTCTCGCAAGTGGGTGGATATTGAGGCCTTCTCATTGTGAAACAGGAGCCAAACTTTCAACCTATTTTGCAAACTTTTCCCTACCCCTTCTTGAGGTTGGATATCGTCTACAATGTTAGGAGTTTTGTGAACACATACGTAAGTGTGGTAGTTGTTCAAAACTGAAAACGCTCCATCAAAACCAAACCCATTTTGGTTGTAAATCTCAAGCCACTTTTCCTTCGAAAGGGTGCAATGTTTACGTCTCAGTTCAAAGTCTTGGAACCTCCAGAACCCTTCGAGGGGACCAAACAAATAGGAAATGGGGATTTGAACTCTTGTCTGTTCCATCATATCCAATTTGGCATAGGGTTTCATCAACATCCTCAAATTTCTTAAGCTCTCTTTGATATCCCTCGTGGCATGAATGACTTCTGCCATATAAATATAGTCATAATACTCCGGCGTGAATCCCTGCTCAATGGGATCCTCCTCAATGTTCAGTCTTTTGAACACCATATTATTCAAATGCTTCTCAAACCGTTTCTGTGCTGCGGGGAAGAAGGAGGTAGAAATATCTGTGTAGGTATATTCAAACTCCGTAATGTTCAAATCATCCAAACACCGGATGAAATCCATTGTGTAGGAACCGGTTCCTGCTCCCACTTCAAGGATTCGCATCACATGTTTTTGTCCACTTAAGCTTTTATTAAAATGACCTATTCTCTGGTTACCCAAGGTGCTCGCAAACTCGCGAATTCTTATAAGTTTAGCATAATCCGTATAAAACCCAGCGACGGAAGGCCACCCGTCGTTTTCTTCAGGAAAAAGGATGCTCAACGCGGACACATCCCCTTTGAGAACACCACTTAAATTTTCTCCTAGTTTGGCAAAGAGTATTGTGTTGTTGAAGACGCTGATTAGGTCGTGAGTGAATGCGGGGGAACTCACAGTTTCTAAGACGGTTTCTAAGCACGGTGGCATTCTCACAATTTTCCAGTTGACATCATCATCATCAATATTGTCCAAAACTTTGAGCAATATCCCTTTTGTTTCTAGTACTTGCATGATGAATCCAAAATACTTGCGGAATTCAGGCTTTACCTTTAACTCTCGAAAGAGAATGTCTTCGCTAAAGGTGTGATGGAGAGTGGGAATCCATTCTAGCTCATAAAGTGCACGAAGAAAGTTAAAGTAGCAGAGATCCCCCAGTTTCTCAAATGATTGGGTGATTGTTGACGACGGATGATTAAAGTTGGATTCCACCTCATTTTTAAACTGGTCATCATGAAACTTGCCAACAGCGAGGTGTAGGTCTCTCGCTGATTTCTCCATTGGACTTTCCGTTGCCCTCCAAACATTCTCCCACATGTCAGGCATGGCATCACGTTGTTGCTCCAGAACCGCTTGAAGCGCTTTCACGGTGGTGTCAATAAATTCAACAGAAGACATTATTGCAATTGGAATCCCTTCTCTGTTGACAAGAAGAGCGGAATCAGTGCTGCTACTATTTCCTTCGGGAATGGAGGTGAAAGCGTGGATGTAAAGCTCAGTGGAATCTGTTCCAGCCAACCAAATGAATTTGCCAATGGAGATGGGTACGTAGAGCTTTTTTTTCATGGTGGATGTATGCCTAAGCATCATCACCGCTTGGATCATTGCATCTAGCAAAACTGGGTGGAGAATGTAGCGACTTTGGGACTGGTCGCCGGATGATGGTGGGACCTTGACTTTGGCTAGGAGCGTTTTGGCGTCTTCATCCCTCCAAAGTGTCTCAATGCTCCGGAATGTTGGACCAAACTTGAGTCCAATGGATGCCAGTTTGTCGTAAATTTCCAAGACAGTTGTGGAGTTGGATGGTTTGGCGAGTGTGGATTTAAAAGCAGCTAAGTCGAACGGGATGATTTTTTCATCAGGGGTTGGCAGCGGGGAGAAGGTTGCTGAGGCATGAGGAAGCCATTTACAATTTGAATCTGGTGCGTCCACCCGATGAAGTATTTTAACGGAGACGTCATTCCAATCCATGTCATTGTCTTGGGAAGTGTTGAAATCTACCACGGTTTGTACCTGACATGATTTTGAGTCCTGGAGAAGAAGAGGGGCTTGGATAGAAAGGTTTTCTACTTTCATGGCACGTGTTGGAAGAGCCAAGTTCTCACTAGTACCCTCGATCGTGGCCAATCCTGCAGCTAAACACATTTCAAGGTAGCCTGCTCCAGGGAAAATCACATTTTCCCCTATAGCATGATCCTTCACGTACTCCAGCTCCCTCAGGTTCAGACCGTTTTGGAAGAGTTTTGTTGAGGATGCATTGGGAATGACGCTACCTACAAGAGGATGGATGCTAGATCCCGTCACGGAAAGCAGGTCGGTCCAGTACTTTTTCCCAATGAAAGGGTAATGCGGTAAGCTTACTTTCTTTCTGTTGTAGAGGTAGTCGAAACCCATCCAATTAATTTCCAATCCTTTTAAATGAAGTTTTCCAAGAGTGCTGAGTAATGTGTCCCATTCATTTTCATTTTTCTTCATGGACGGAAGACAGAGAAGTGCCTGCTCATTGTTCATCATTGTCAAGGCAGAGAGAATGGGTTGCGGTCCAATTTCAATGAAAGTGTTGCATCCGAGCTCCACAGCTTTTTTGCTAGCTTCACGAAATAACACTTTTTCTCTGGTATGGTTTTTCCAATAGTTGGCGTTGATTTGGCCAGCTTCTAAATTTGTTCCTTTCATTCCAGAAATATATTTGCAGTCATTTCCTCTCAGCTTTTTGACCGTCCTTGCTACTTCCCCATATTCACCAAGCATTGGGTTCATATGCTTGGAATGGAAGGCGTGGGTGGCCTCCAAAACAATGCATTTCAAACCAGCATTCTTGCAACATTCAGAAAACTCTAGGACCTCCTCAGTATCTCCAGCTACCACAGTTTGCTCGTAGGAGTTGATTGCAGCGTAGTCCAATACTTTGTTTGAGTCCTTGCTCGCAAACTTGTTCATCAAAGTGTCTACTCGCTGCTTGTCTGCTTTGATGACCAACATTTTCCCACGGGGAAGCTCGTCAATAAGGCGACTTCTTTCTGCTACCAATTTTATTCCATCCTCAACAGATAAAATGCCTGCACAAACAGCAGCAGCAAATTCTCCCAAGCTGTGACCAAGTGCATAGTCTGGTTTCACTCCCCAAGATTCCCACAGCTTGAGTAGTGCATATTCTACACAAAAGATTGAGGTTTGGCTGTAAATTGTTCTGCTTACTTCGCTTGATTTGTCGTTGGACCAAAGAATTCGGGTGATGTCAATGTTGTATGTTTCTTTTAATATTTTCTCGCAGTATTCAAAGTGCATTCTGAACACGGGACTTGTTTCATACAGCTCTTTGGCCATCCCGGGGTATTGTGAGCCTTGTCCAGTAAAGAGGAAACAGACTTTTCCTATACTCTCTGGAGTTTCTTCTCCCCTCATGAATTTGTGTTGTTCAATTCTTTTGATTGCATCTTCCTTTGATTTTGCTATGATAACTGCTCTTTGACTGAAGTCAGCTCTTCCTATATTTGCGGTGTATGCCAAGTCCTTCAAGTCTTCACTGCAAGTGTCCAGGTAATTTTTATAGCTGTCCAGAAGAATGTCCAATGCGTCATCAGTTTTAGCGGAAATTTTCATGATGTGCAAAGGTCGCTCAAAGTTAGTAAGCGTCAAGGCAGGCGCTGGGATTTCTGGTGCTTCATCAATAATCGCGTGTGCATCCGTTCCCGTAATTCCAAATGAGCTGACACCAGCAATTCGACGGATCCCTTTTTGCTTGGGCCATTGCACTGGCTCCAGTGGAATTTTCGCAGGAACGGCTTCCAAGTCAATTGCAGGATTCAAGGTCTCAAAATTCCTATGAGGTGGAATGATTTCATGCTGCATTGCAAGCACAACCTTCATAATTCCGGTTATTCCGGAGCATGACTCAGTATGCCCCACATTTGTCTTTACAGAGCCAATTAGCAACGGTTCTTTTCTCTGCTTGGAATGATAAGCTTTGGCAATAGCTGCAACCTCCATTGGATCTCCAACAGTTGTCCCAGTCCCGTGTGCCTCAACGTATGAGACGTCGGCTGGATTCACTCCTGCATCTTGAAGAGCAAGCTCCATTGCCAAAGATTCGCATTTTACAGTGGGTGTTCCCATGCTTTTACTCACTCCTTCTTGTGTAATACCCGAGCCTCCAATCAAAGCCCAAATCTTATCTTGGTCCCGAATTGCATCCGAAAGCCGTTTCAAAACCAATACTCCACATCCTTCGCCTCTTGCGAAACCATCTGCTTTCGCATCAAAGGTTTTGCAGTGTCCATCAGGAGAAATGACCATGGGCATAATCTCCTTGTCAAAGGGATGGAGAAGGAGATTAACTCCACACGCTAATGCTAGGTTTGTCTCTCTACGTTGAAGACTTTTACAAGCAAGGTGAACAGCAACCATTGCAGATGAGCATCCAGATTCTGTTGCTATACTGGGTCCAGTGAGCCCGAGCAAGTGGGAGATTCTTGCAGCCCCTGCTCCAATTGAGTTTCCCATGTACATCCGGTAAAACTCGTCGTTTTTAGCATGATTCAAGATATCCTTGTAGTCATTTATCCATGAGCCAATAAACACACCACCATTGGTTCCCTCAAGCGACAGTGGATTGATGGCAGCATCCTCAAGGCCTTCCCATACGAGCTCATGTAACAGTCTATGTTGAGGATCCATTGCAATCATCTCTTTAGGGCTAATGTTGAAGAATTTTGCATCAAAGTCGTCCACTGGACATTTCAAGAAGCCAGCATTGGTCTTCCTGTGCTCGGGCTTGCATGGGCGGCTGCACTGCTCTTTCAGCCAACGAAATTCAGGAGGGTTTCCAGTGGCATCCTTTCCTTCTAGCAACACATGCCAGAATTCCTCCAAGTTGTTTGAGCTAGGGTAGCGGCAACTCATTCCAACAATCGCCACTGCATCGTTTTTGTATGTTGGTTGCGGCTCTTCAGGAGTTACTGCCAGAGTTGGCTAACGAGGGCATTAGAAGTAACACGTGTCGCATAAAATTTATAAGGCTACAAAATTAGTATAATATAACGAAAATTAAAAATTACATTTCTAAGAGCTGTGACGAGTGGGAGAACACTCTCATTTTGAATACGATTCCAAAGACTAAAGATACACTAGAAAAGTAATCAAATAATTTTAAACTTTAGCTCGAATTATAAATATTCACGTTGAATTATATAATCAAAGGCAAAGTATGTATACCTCTCCAACAAGTCCTTTGTCCATGGCTAATTCTTTGGTGGGCTTTTTCTCCAAGTTAAAAATGGAAATATCCTTCCTAAAATAATATTTATGGATTTGAGAATGATTTTACTGCATTTTTACTCAAAAAAGTGTATGAAAAAGTGTTAAAATATAATAAATTATTATACTCAGCCATCACTCCAGATTGGGGATAGAGTCGCTGGTTGTACTTTTCCTCCACAAATTCGACACTTGAGCATTGATTGTTGATGACCCACTCTCTCAAGCAGTTTTCCACACCGCTTCCATTCCGTTCTGCGAGTTTTCTCATCAACCCCTTGAAAATGGGGATGGACGGGCGTATAATGAGAATAGTGGTATCTCCTCCCTCACCCCAAACAATGGGTTGGGTACTAGCCTCTTCTTTGTCAAGTAATTCATCACAATTCTTCACAACCTTTGTTTGTACACAAACAATAATAATTACTGTTGATGAACAAAAATAACAATTTATATGCAATTTAATATTTTATTTTATTCTCACCAACATATTTGGGGAGAGCATCACAATCTTCTCAAAAGACTTGAGAGTGAGTGCAAACAACTTGACAAAGTCATCAACATTCAGTTTAGCAGTGTTTCGATCATCATCCAAATTGAAGACGTAGTCAAAGCCGTGACAAAGTGCTTCTCTCATCACTGAAGAAACTTTGGTGGAGGAAACAATAACCGCCAACTTTCTGCAAGTGAATACTTTGCGCAAGGAGTAGCCTAGTGTTAAGGCATTCGGAACGTCCGCATCCGCCAAGGCGAATGTTAGCCAGATTCTGTCGCCGGTATCTGGAAACAGTTTAATGTTAAAGTTATCAACTCTCATGGTTAAATATAAAAGTAAAATACCTACTTACTTCGCATTTTGATATGATTTGACCCAAGGTCATCAATAATAGAAGACAGATTTGGTTTACGAAACACAGTCGAACACAGGCGATACGAAAAGCCTCAGAAACTGATGATGATGATGATGGATGATGGATGATGAATGCAATGTCCTTGATTGGAGTAGTGAAATGAAATTGAAATATTAAGGGGATCTGATAGCAGGTATAGTGAGCTGAAGACGAACAGGCAAACACTGCATCCTTGTGATAGCATCCTATCCAATTTTTATAGATAATAGGCCAAATGTGTCTATTCTAGCTCGTTTTAACTCGTCATGTGTACTCCCTTTTTGAAGTCAAGAAGAAAAAGCTCGTGTATATTTGTAGGTTACTAAAAACTGGTGCATAGTTTTAGCTTCTCCATTCAAACGACTTTTATTAATACGTAGTAAACCTTTCTCACGAAAAAATATAGTATGCAATTATTAAACTGGAGGAGGAAGAAAATGTTGAAGCAGTTTGCATCTCACGGTGCCCCTCTATCGCTACTCATATTGTATCTTTATTACGTCGCCATGATGTATTGCAGTAGTACATTTGACTTTTCTTGTCATTGTTGCTGAAGACCACGAGGCCTTCAGGATTTCAAATAATTTCGCTAGTCAATAAATACGTATTACATTTAATAAGCTATATGATATCACATCGTCTCATCTGATAAACGCTGTAGATTAAATATTGAAAAATCTGTGGGAAAATTATACCACCTACCTGGGATTTCTTCTGGGTTTATTTAATGTTCATCGTCAAAATTATTTAACTACATACCGATTATGAAATATTAATACACATAGTTTTAAGACTTGCGTCATTTAGTTAATTATTACCTATATTTAACCAAATTACTAGGTGGGGGTGTGTGTGTGTGATAAAAAGGGGATTCAATATTTTCGTTTCCTCAACTCACAATCTAGTATTTAGTTTGATAGGTGAGAATTATCGTACATACTACCATACCATTCTATTTAACAAAAGCGTTTAGAAATTTAATAGTTACAGATACTCATCTTTTCCTGGATTTAAAAAGCTGGGCGGCTCTAACTAATAATTTTTTAATGTGTCCGAATGATGTTTTAATGGCTGGAGTAGAGTACACTTCACATACCCATCATATCAATTTAAGAACGAAATAGACGTCAATTCCCCTGCTGCCATACGTCATGAGTTATTATTATCCATATTGAATGTGCATTTTTGTTGGCCTCTCTTTGTTGTTTCCTCTTCACTACAGGAGTTTATCTTCTACATTTAATAAGTTAAACATCCAGGTAGATTTAGTTATGTAAGAGTCTAGACAAGTTACATGTGGGAATCCCGTCAATGAGAAAATCTCATCTGAAAACCTGCCTTGGTTTGAGTTGTCGGTGGCCTAAAAGAAGCTTTGAAACATTGAGTTGAAATAAATAAAAACCATTTGGTTTGTGAGGGTCTCTCCAACAACTCGACGCTCCCATTATTCCTTTCTTATTTTCAAACAGTTATCATGTGGCTTCTAAGTGAGCTTCGTCACTTTGTGACCATCCAAAACAGCCTGTACGTAACTGTCGTCCTTATCTTCTGTTTATGTCATCATCACTTCACCTGGTGGAGAACTAAACGGAATGGGAGTAAAGTCTCAAGCCAAAAAATACCGGGGCCAGGTCACCATTTCTTGGGAACTCTGTTTAACCTCATGGCATTGAAAAACGTAGAAAGTAAGAATTACACAGCAGTGAAATGGGACCTTACAAATACCATGTAAAATATAATTTCTAAATTTTGTTTTATTCTCCTCCACTTCAACACATCAAGAATGTTTGAATACGATTCAAAGTTGGGGGGAGCAGTACGGTCCCATTTATAAAGTCAGCTTTGGTCCGTTCACAACCACACTACTAAACTCTCCCGACTATGCCCAGGTTGCAGTTCAATCAATAATTTAAAAATATGAAACCAAGAGTGTTTTTATATTTGATTATAAAAGCATTATTGTCGTCTACCAGAAACTTTTAGGCTCTAAGGACATGAATCATTTACCCAAGGGATTCATTTATCAGCCCTTCAAACCTTTTTGGAATGACGGGATTGGGATTTCCAAAGGGAAAAAGTGGCAGTTGCGGAGACGTGTGTTGACTAAGCACATGTTCTCGTTCAAAACCCTTTTGGGCTACATGACTGTCTTCAATGAGGAAGCTGACAAATTAGTTTATCAGTTGGGGGAATCGTTCCCAGAGGGTAGAGAAGAGTACAAAAAAATTATTGACGTGCTAATGAGCTCCGTCTTAAACGTTGTTTCAAGTTAGTTTTTGTTGGTCATCCTATTATTTTTTCAAGCAATAACAATATGAAATAAAGTCAACGTGCCATTATAACATTTAGAATCTGCATTTGGGAGAGGTATTGCCGATCTCGAGTCCACTTTGGATAAGGAAAGCTTTGAGCCCACTTTCACTGAATGTGTTGATGGGTAATATATAATTTTAAATTATTTTATAATATTTATAGTTTCCTCTATAAATATCCTACTCATGACATATTATTATCTTTAGAGTAAAAGAGATTGTTGCAACAAGAGCTCTCCAGCCGTATCTACTTTCAGATTTACTTTGGCGTCTCCACCCCCTCTCCAAGGTTGCTGACTTGGTGGCTCAAACAGTGTGGAAGATTGCTTACAGAGTCATTGCTGATACTAGTACGGTTACAAACCTAGGAATAAAGCAGGACTTGGTTGATGATGGAATTCCTCTTGAAGGGATAGCGGAGGAGGCCGTCACGTTGTTATCAACTGTAAGTCGATTTTAATCCTTTTTATTTTCAATTAATTTTTAACGTTGGATTGATTTGGTTGATTGCATAGGGCTACGAAACTACGTTCACCACTTTGCATTTTCTGCTCTTTCTCCTTGCCTTACATCCTGAGCACCAAGAGCGTTGTCGTGAGGAGGTAGACCTGGTTTTTGAGGATAGAGAGCTCTGCTCCTCCTCTGGATATCTGGAGCATGGTGCTTTAAGTAAGCTGAAATATTTGGAAATGTGTGTGAATGAGTGCCTTCGTCTACTTCCTCCTGTCTTTTTAATTATGAGAAAGATTGAGGCTCCACTCCAACTTGGTGAGTAAAATGAATGAAAAATATGACTACATAGCTATAATTAAAAGATTAAACACCATTTCCTTCAAACAATCTTTCAGAGGACGACCTTGTTATTCCCGCTGGATCACAAGTGGCAATTTTTGCTCCTGGGATTCACAAGAATCCTAAATATTTTCCAGATCCAAACAAATTTGATCCGGAACGTTTTGGAGTTAAGGAGGTTATAAAACGACACCCATGCTCGTTCATTCCGTTTGCCGCTGGCCCAAGGGTTTGCATTGGAAATAAATTTGCAATGATGGAGATATTAACATTTTCCGCAAAGATTTTGAGAAATTATGTTATAACCACCAAGGACATTTTAGAGGATATTGTATTTCTTCCGTATATTACTCTTACGCCTAAAAAACCAATGGAATTTAGGTTGAAAAGACGGGTTCCTAACGCGTAATCCAGAACGAGAGAGAGAGAGAGAAAATAAATATCCTTTGTTGGAAAGGAATTGGCCTAATAGCATATATTTCTGATTGTTAGTATTCTAACGAATTGAAAACTTGCATAATTAATGTGTAACAAGAAAAATATATCCTTAGTTTTTATGAAAGTAAAGATATATGAAAATTCTGATATTTGTATAGTGTGCTATGTCATTATCGCCTTACAAAAATGAAAATCCTTTGTATCCTGCTATGCTATTAGCCTTTCTGCTGGTAAATAGTTAATTACATAGTCAATAGTAGTCGCTGAGAAATCAAAGAAAATAGCTTCCTCCTTTAACTTGTAAGTCGTCACAGCATTCTAAAAATTTCATAATTACCAAACAAGATTGTGTCTCGTGTGAAATGCAGCAGATACTATGTGAAACATCAACTAAATGTGAAGGTCGGCTCGACAAACATCATGTAGAATGACAGTACAATACAGAATATATGCCATATGGCTGGGCAAACAATTTGAGCACGTTAGGCAACTAATAACTGTTTCTCATCAGGCTTATTCTCCTTAGTAAAATTATTTATTTACATTTTTCACACCCAATTCATAAAGATTGTCAAACTCATCCGATACATATTTCATCATTTGTTTCACTTCAGCAGACGACATTACTTGGTTGTCAACACACGCTGTGATCCGAATATTATTTCGAAAGGCAAGAAGCATAAACCCGACACCTAAAAGTAAATAGATTGGATTGGATCATTTTATGATAATCGAATAAATCTGAAATGATAGCTAGGCTATATATTTTTATGAGCTCAAACCTGCAATTCCTGGAACCAATATTCCTGCCACTAAATCCGCCCCCAGCCCCTTTTTCCCACACATATATAGTTCCACTCCAGCTCCAGGGAAATTGGTGAAGCCAGCTGGAAAGACTGCATTTCTGCACAGAAATTTTGACATTCTCCAAAACAAGGTGCCGAGCAAGTTTATCATCACCATCATGATGAGTGGCACAGTGCTTGCTCGAACAGCATTCATTTCACACTCCACCAGTTTCAACCTTTCTGTCAAGTTGAGTTCCGGACTTGTGGGGAGGTCAATACATGTTATAGTCCTAAAACAATAAAAATATCAAGTTTTTTTCTCTACAAAACAACTTGATACATTTTTCTCTCTCTAAAGTTAAATTTGTACTTACACATGATTTCGTAGCTTATTTGGATGACCAGGTAGTGGGATAGGAACCATAAATGTCAATGAATTCATTGGTTTCCTCTTGAATTTCCTCCTAGTAGTTTGGAGTGATTCACATGTTTTGGCTACTCCTGCGGCTAAGCCAGTAAGTAGTAAAGCAGTAAAAGAGGTTCCTAGTCTGGACTTTGTGTATTTAAGTCGTTGAACAGGAAGGAGCTCAGAGCACCTTCCATATAACAGTCGACTTGTGGACTCCATTTTCCAAGGGGCATGGAACGGAGTGCGTGGTGAGTATAGGCGAGCAGCAGTATGAGAAAAATCATAAAGAATTCTTAAAGGAAAGGTGAGCCCAAAGATCAGCCTCTCCCTCCAAGTTAGCAACCCCAGTTGCTTCGGGGTAGGAAGGGCTGCTGTGTTCAATGGTTGACCCATCAATCCCTCAATGATTGCATATAATGCTGAGTAGCCATCAGCCAAGCAATGGTGAAACCGAAATACGAGCAAAGTCAGTTCCCCTTGAGTGGAGACACTGCTCCACTTTTTGTTTTTGTAGTTGGCCACACGGTACACTTCCCATGGACTCCGCTTTGCCTCAAATGGTTTGTTAAGTAGCTCCTCTTCAATGAAAATGCGAACATTTTCCTCCACTTCCTCATCATTTCTCCCCTCAATTGAGAGGGGTTTCAAGTGGTTTTCGAGATTAAAGTTAGGATCCTCTTTCCAAAAAAGGAACCCGTGCCAAGGGCTCACGTACTGTTTGAACTCGGGGTAGCGACAACCTCCATCCAATGACCATCTTTGGGTCATCACCTCCCCGAGATCCTTCAAGCTCAGATTCCCCTCGAAAACTGTGGTCAACGCTATGGAACACCTGGGACGTTTCATTTTCCCATCTGGAGTCGGGATGAGCTCCACGCCGAGGACGGTTGCAATCGATGACAATGGCTCTCCAAACTGCCCCTTGTAAAAACAAAACGTCCACTTGGCTACAGCCCAGCGATACACAAAAATTGGGATGCAGATCACCGCAAAGGAGATCACGAGAAGGAGGAATATCAACCCATGTGAAAGAATTAGTCCTTCCTTCAAAACTTTTAGAACTATTTTTAGAACTCGCTGACACAATAACATATTGTCCAGGGATTGAAAATTTGATTTCTGGAGGACTTTAGGCAGTAGCTCAATTTCAAAAGACTTAAACGAGAATAAAGACAATAAAATAAAAGGTATATGTACATCACCCCAGTTTTGTAAGAAACCCAAAAGCATAAATATTAATTGTTTATGAAATATCCTTTTATTATGTATCTCGAAACTACTGACTGACTGACACCGGTGGTGTTGGATAGGAAGGAAATAGTTCCCTCCTCCAACCCATTATCAAGTTGAATAAGAGCACTTTTTATTTTATCAGATCAATAATTTGATTGAAGACCACTTATACCTACTTGCTGACGTCAGACGCGTGCTAGCGTGGGAAAGCATATAAATATGTAGTATTTAATAAAATATTCAATTTTCATTCCCTATGATTAGCAAAGTGATCACGTTTAATATAGAAAACTTAATTACTATGTGTTGAAGGTATTTTCGTCCGTGAGAATTTCCTGATTCTGCCCCGTCGAGCCGTCCAGTCGGCATTAGCACATCATTAACACACCTCATCGTCATATGATATATATGTATGTACATCAACTCTGGAAATTCTATTCTCATCCCTAATCTGAATCAACAACCAACCCAATAATTAAAAAATGAGAATTCCGTGGTTTAATGGAAATTCCCTGTAAATCATGCTGATTTATATGTATATAAAATTATTTTCCTTCACTTTACTTTATCTGAAGCTATTATTAAAATCCATAATTCATCGGAGGTTCAAAGAAAAGAAAATAAGGAGGAGGGAGGATAATATGTTGAATTTAAGCAAATATTTTTTCATTTCTCAAAGCCAATATTGAACATAATTAAATGATATTCCCCCATATTTCTCATGAGACGAGTCTGGTATTTGCTCTGACGTGGACTGTGGTTGTTAAAATAAATGGTGGTTAAATATCTTGATCTTGAATAGGTGAGTTGGAAAAATTCACAAACCAGTTTCAGGCCAAGTTCCATTTTCTAAATATGGTTTATGTGTATTCACTTCTGGTGTCTTGCTCACCTAAAACACATTATTTATTGTTCAATATAAAAATTGTATAAAATAAGATGTTACTTCTGTTTTAACTGTTGTGGCAGAAAGTATGGTTTTCTAACTTGTGTCAATAAAATATTTGAAAGTGAACTTTTTATATATCGGTGTTCTTCCTTACTAATCTCATCTTTTGTCTTCACGATGGGAGATGTCACCAACCAAGCATGGGTCACATATGCCCTCACTCAGAAGGACGTGGGGAGGGCCCTCGCCCTCTGCTTTTCCTTGAAGAAAAACTTTACCAGCAGAAAAGTAGTTGTTATTGCTTCCCGAACTTTGGCTCCAGAGTTGAGAAACGCACTTCATCATGGGTTTGACCTACTTCTCTACCAAGAAAGTGAATGGAATACGGCAGAGTTGCAATCTGAAGACTTTGTCAAGCTGTTTGCTCTCACGCTCAAGTCCTTTGAGAAACTGGTGTTTTTGTCACCGACAATGCTGGTAATAATATTATACAATCTAAAGCTTTACTTATATGTTGGTTGGAATCTTGAATTTTTAAATTTAATATTTTTATATCTTTATAGGCAATCAAAAATTGTGATGATATATTTGACTCATACAATGATTCATCTACATCATCCTCAAAGTTTGTATGGACGGAAGGGGATGGAATGCACATGTTTGTTGTTCGACCATCTCAACAAGCATTCCAAGCTGTGATGGAAGGGCTCCGCCGGGTGAGGAATGAGTCCACCGTCGAAAAATATATGAGACTTTGGACAAAAAATCAAGGTCATGAAAAAGAACCACTTTTGAGTGACAAATACTATCATGTTTTAAAGCCTGAAAGTGGGACCTTGACTGGGTATGATATGATGTGAAATAAAAAATAAATAATGAAGCTATACTAATTTTTGCAGTAATATGGAAATATAAAATGATGGTGATGTTTTTTCAAACTTAGGACAAAAGTTCTAGCATCAATGATCAATTTAGTTGACATTTTATCTATTGATTCTGTCAATAATGATGCCAACTTGGACACGGACAACTTTGGGTTGCTAGCTAAGGCATGAACCGTGATTATTATAATTATGACACAAAATTTAAATCAGATTTTGAATTTACCATTTTAATCTTACATTTTTTCTCCTCAACAGTTGATTTTGGAGGAATGGAAACTAATTTACAACGATAGCGTGGAGCCACTCTTGAAGGTTTGTGGGAAACGACACAATGTAATTTTACCAGCATTGTTGGATCAACCTTTCCATCCACCATCATCCTCATATCTCAAGGAACCTATTGCTATTGTTGGGATGAGCTGCAGATACCCAAGTGCAAATAATCTTGAAGAGTTTTGGACACTTCTCTTAAATGGAGAGGATGGAACGGGAAATCCACCAGAGTTCCGGTGGCTCCATGACCATTCAAAAGAAGGGAGAAAGGTTAATGCCGGCTTCCTAAAGTATCCTGTTGAGGAGTTTGATGCCAAATTTTTTGGGATTAGCCCAAAGGAAATGCTCTGTTTGGATCCTCAACATCGACTCCTCCACGAGTTGGTTTGGGAAGGATTGGAGGATGCCACCCTGAATCCACAAGGATTGAGAGGAACCAATGGAGGCGTATTTATTGGCTCTTGGACAAATGACTACAAGGATGTATTGACTGACTCTGGAAATATTGATTACTACAGAAAGTACATGGGAAACTCAATTGGTGCTGCGGCAGCGAGGATATCATTTTTATTGGGAATGACTGGGCCAAGTATTGCAACAGAATCTGGATGTTCTTCTGCTATGGTCGCTGTTCACCTTGCTTGCCGAAGTTTGCAAATGAGAGAAACAAACCTGGCGCTAGCTTGTGGAGTCAATCTTCTTCTGAAGCCGTATGGAACAGACATAATGCCAATGGCTTTATCTGAAGAAGGTCGTTGCAAGACGTTTGATGAGAAAGCAGATGGGTTTGGACGAGCTGAAGGATGTGGAGTGCTCGTGCTGAAGCGACTGTCAGATGCTGTGAGAGATGGAGATAAAGTTTGGGCGATGATAAGAGGATCTGGCATGTCACAAGAAGGGGTTAGCAAGAGTATGGGGACGCCCACAGTTCATTGCGAGTCATTGGCAATGAAGCAAGCTCTGAAAGATGCGGGAGTGCACCCAAGCCAAGTTTCTTATGTGGAGGCACATGGAACGGGAACGGTTGTTGGGGATCCCTTGGAAGTTGCTGCTATTGCTGACGCTTACCACTCAAAACAAAGAAAGGAGCCGTTGCTAATCGGCTCTGTGAAGACGAATGTCGGTCACACAGAGTCCTGCTCCGGAATCACTGGAATTATGAAGGTTGTGCTTGCCATGAAGAATGAAATTATTCCACCCCATAGAAACTTTGAAACTCTCAATCCAGCTATTGACTTGGAAGCCGTGCCTGCTAAGATTCCATTGGTGCCTGTAAAATGGCTGAAACAAAAGGGAATCCCAAGGCTTGCTGGAGTCAGCTCATTTGGGATTACGGGGACTGACGCGCATGCCATTATTGAAGAAGCGCCGGCTATTCCTTTCTCTGCTCTAAAGAGCAGTGGCTACGAACGGCCTTTACACATTCTTAAAATTTCGGCAAAGACGGACGAAGCTTTAGACATTTTAGTTGACAGCTACAAAAACCATTTGACCAATTCTAATGATGAATTGAAGGACTTGGCATTTACTGCCAACATTGGAAGAGCTGACTTCAGTCAAAGAGCAGTTATCATAGCAAAATCAAAGGAAGATGCAATCAGAAGCATTGAACAACACAAATTCATGAGGGGAGAAGAAACTCCAGAAACTATTGGAAAAATATGTTTCCTCTTTACTGGACAAGGCTCACAATACCCAGGGATGGCTAAAGAGCTGTATGAAACGAGTCCCGTGTTCAGAATGCACTTTGAATATTGCGAGAAGATATTAAACGAAACTTACAACATTGACATTAAAAATGTTCTTTGGTGCAAAGAAAAGTCAAATGAAGTAAGCAGAACAATTTACAGTCAAACATCAATATTTTGCGTTGAATATGCACTGCTCAAGCTATGGGAGTCTTGGGGAATCAAACCAAACTATGCACTTGGTCACAGCTTGGGAGAATTTGCTGCTGCTGTTTGTGCAGGCATTTTATCTGTTGAGGATGGAATCAAATTGGTAGCAGAAAGAAGTCGCCTCATAGACGAGCTTCCCCGTGGGAAAATGTTGGTCATCAGAGCAGACAAGCAGCGAGTAGATACTCTGATGAAGAAGTTTGCAAGCAATGATTCAAACAGAGCCTTGGACTACGCTGCAATAAACTCCAACGAGCAAACTGTGGTAGCTGGAGATACTGAGGCCGTCCTGGAGTTTTCTGAGAGTTGCAAGAGTGCTGGTTTGAAATGCATTGTTTTGGAGGCCACCCACGCTTTCCATTCCAAACATATGGACCCAATGCTTGGTGCATATGGAAAAGTAGCAAAGACGGTTAAAAAGCTGAGAGGAAATGATTGTAAATATATTTCTGGAATGACAGGAACGCTTCTTGATCCTGATCAAGTGGATGCAGAATTTTGGGTGAAGCATACGAGAGAAAAAGTATTGTTTAGGGATGCGAGTAAGAAGGCAGTTGAATTGGGATGTAAAACGTTTATTGAAATTGGGCCTCAACCTGTCCTTGCTGCGTTGACAATGATGAATAATGATGTGCAGCTGCAATGCTTGCCTTCTCTCAAGAAAAATGAGAATGAATGGGAGACGCTTATGAACACCCTTGGAAAATTGTATGTGAAAGGATTAGAAATAGATTGGAAGGGTGTCGATCAATTTTATGAGCGAAACAAAGTACGCCTTCCCCATTACCCTTTCATTGGGAAGAAGTATTGGCCAGATTTACTTGCCGTTACTGGTTCCACAATTCATCCTCTTGTTGGCAGCGTCATTTCCAACGCCTCATCCACAAAACTCTTCCAATCTGGATTAAACCTCAGAACTTTGGAATACGTCAAAGACCATGCTATAGGAAACAATGTGATATTTCCTGGGGCTGGCTACCTGGAAATGTGTTTGGCTGCAGGATTGGCCACGGTGGAGGGTTCTACTGACATTCTAGCTACTCCAACCAGGCCAATGAAGATCGAGAATCTGACAATCCAAGCACCCCTTTGTCTAGACGAATTAAAAACATGCCATGTTCAAACTGTTGTTGAGCTGAACATGTCATCATCTGAGAAAGAAGGGGATTGGAACGACATGAAAGTAAACATTTTCAAAAGAGTTGAGTCCGAATCAACAAAATGGTTAACTCATGCCAGTGCTACATTTTCTCCACTTCCAACTGGCGAAGAGAAATCCGTGTCATTTGACACACTCGCTTTCACGCAAACAATAATCGGTAACTCACCATCCGATAATGACTTTGTCCAAGAAATATATAGCAAGCTGGCAACCGTTGGTCTCAAATTCGGTCCCAATTTCAAAAGTTTGGAAAAAGTGTGGAGGAATGAGAAAGAGGGAACTCTGTTGGCCAGAGTGAAAGTTCCATCTGAAGAAGAAACCCAATATATCATTCATCCAGTCGTCCTTGATGCAATGATCCAAGCAATTATGATGCTTCGCATTTCCTCCAACATGAAAAAGAAACTTTACGTTCCCATCAAAATAGGGAAATTTATTTGGCTCTCAAATCCTAGTCCCGACTCAACAGTATTGTACACCCAAGCTGTCTCCTCTTCTGGCTCAGTCATGCTGGTGGACTCTTTTGGAAAGATTTTGGCATTAATGTCCTCAGTGGAGTTTATTGACACGACGGTGAAAGCAATTGATTCCATTTTGGAGCAACAAACGACCTCAATGCCCGATATTTGGGAGGAAGTATGGAAGAGTCAAATGGGCCCACTCCAGTACCGAGTAGATTCCTTAAAAACGCGAGTAAGCTGTAGAGATCTTGACATTGCCCCTGATGACTACAACACTCCTCCACCTCACTTGGCAGAGACATTTAGTCAAGTGGAAAAGCTAGTATATTTGTACATTCTCCGTTGTCTCTATGAATGTTCATTTGAGCCAGTTCCTGGACAGACGTTTAGCGAAGAAAAGCTTCACGAGCAGCTTGAAATTCAAAATAGTAACCGCAAGTACTTTGGATTCATGCTGGAAGTCCTGGAAATGGAGGGCATACTCACAAAAGAAACCGTTTCCAATCTCGGGTGTGAAATAACTTGGAAGGTAGTAAGGATGCCACCCTCCTCACAAGAAGTTGAAGAATCCCTTTCCTCCCCCACTTTAACAAGTGAGCTAACTTTACGCTACAGCACCACACCACTTTTCATCAAAGTGGGTGAAAACTTGAGTAATATCATGAGAGGAAAGCAACAGGCGTTGAACATCCTTTTTCCAGAAGAAAATCAAGGATATCCTTCTGTCGCCGAATTTTACACGACTTACGATCAACTCTTCCAAATGAGAAAGCATGTAATACCCAAAGGTCTCAAAAGGTTTGCCCACATGAAAGAAATTATGCAAGGAAAAAGATTCATCCTACGTGTTCTTGAAGTTGGGGCTGGAACGGGATCCTACACTGACGTCATCCTAGGCGTTTTGGCAAAGTGTGGGATTGAATTTGAATATACCTACACGGATATTTCTGCAGCCTTTTTTGCCACGGCGGAGAAGCGATTTGAGAGCCACGCTAACAAAATGACATTCAAAAAGCTGAATATTGAGGAGGATCCCATTGACCAAGGGTTCACCCCTGAATATTATGATCTTGTGTGTGCCTCGGATGTCATCCACACCACGAAAAATATCAAAGACGCTCTAAGAAATATTAGAATGATCATGAAACCCCATGCACAACTTGATATCCAAGAGCTGACAGGGGTTCACAGGTTTGTCACCTTTCTCTTTGGATTGCTAGAAGGGTTCTGGAGATTTGAAGATTTGGAACTGAGGCCAAGACATTGCACCCTCTCTAACAAAGAGTGGAAGAATGTTATGGAGTCTTCTGGATTTGAGGTTACTGATGTCCTCCCAATGATGAATAACTACCACTCATTCATTTGGGCGGTGAGAACACCGAGCCAGTTAGAAATTCCGTCAAGGCCAACGTCAGGAAAACCAAAGTATTGGCTGATTTTCGAGCACGAGAATGAATCTGTTTCCAGCTACGTAAAGAAAAGACTTGAAGCCATTACAACGAGAAGGGGAATCATGGTTCGAGATGGAAAAAGCTTTGAGAGGGGAGAAAGTCCTCTCAAGTCGTTTCAAATTAGAGAGAACGAGGAACAAGATTTTGTGAAGGTATTTACAACTCTAAAATCCGCACAAATCCATTTGGAAGGAATTGTTTACTGTTGGGCACTGGATGCAGGTGGAAATACATCTCAGGAAGATATTCTCCGCCCTTACTTTCACCTTACCAAAGCCCTTCTCACAGCAGATTTCCCTAGCAGCAGTTCTCCACGTTTGATTGCGGTTACAAGCTCAACTATTCCTGTGGGTGACGCCGATCTCTTCAACTTTCCATGCAGCACTTTGTGGGGCTTCACAAAGTCCCTCAAGAATGAGAATATTGATATGGCTGTCAAATTTCTGGATGTGGAGGATACTTGCTTGAATGAGAGGCAAATGGAGGAAATTTTTTGTGAACTTTGGAATTTTGACGACAAGGAATGCATTCTTGCTTATCGGGAGAAAGCGCGACTCATTCCCAAAATTCAACCTCACAAACCAACAAAGAATTCTCTCAGGTTGCCCCCAGGTAGCGATAGATTTCAGTTGGTTTTGCCAGAGTCAAAGTCCATCTCAGATCTTCAGTTTGGAACTCTAGACACAACTGTTTTGAAGGAAGATGAGGTGGAGGTTCAGATTAAAGCTTCAGCCCTCAATTTCAGAGATGTTTTGAGCGTAATCAAACCCTCAGAAGAGTTTAAAAATATCAATACTGTTGGATTTGATTTTGCTGGAGTGGTTAAACGAGTTGGGAGCATGGTGAGAAAATGGAAGGCTGGGGATCGTGTTTGTGGCTGCAACATTTACTTCACCGCACTTCCCAGTCATGTAACTCTAAACCAAGATCTCTTGCTTCCAGTTGGGACTAACATGTCCCTTTGTGAAGCAGCTACGTTGCCAGCTGTCTACATCACTTCTGTTCTATGTCTCATGGATGTGGCTAAAATCAAGAGGGGAGATATAGTACTCCTTCACACTGCTTCTGGGGGAGTTGGGCTGAGTGCCATTCAGATTTGTAAACATGTTGGTTGCACAATCATTGCTACAGCGGGGAGCAAACGGAAGCAGAATTATTTGAGGGGGTTGGGCATCCAGCACATTTTCCATTCGAGGAATACCCAGTTTGGAGATCAAATCCTGAAGCTGACAAATGGCAGAGGGGTAGATGTTGTCCTGAATTCATTGACAAGTGAAGGATTCAAGGAAGCCACATTGACAGCGTGTGCAAATGGAGCGAGATTCGTGGAAATGAGCAAGCTCAACATTTGGACAGAGGAAGAAGTGAAGGCTCTCAGACCAGATGTGAAATACACAGTTATTGATGTCTCCACAAGCGATGAAAATGAGTGGAAACGGTTGTTAGGAAATTTAAAGTCACTTGAACAAGTGGGAGTTGTGAAGCCAACTCCATATTCCAGGTTTGATGCTTTGGATGTTCGAGAAGCTCTCAGCTACATGCAGAAAGCGAAACATATTGGGAAGATTGTTTGCACAATGCCAGAGTTGAAAACAGTTGGAGGGGAAATTAAAGTGTTGACTCCAATGTTCAATGAAAATAGCACCTACCTCATCACAGGTGGATTAGGAGGGATTGGCTTTGTGGTTTGTAATTGGATGATTGAGAAGGGGGCAAAACACGTTATTCTTGCTGGAAGGAGTTTACCAAGTTCTCCCATTAGAGAGCGAATAGATGTGATGAATTCCAAAGGGGCAAATGTCAAAGCTGTTCAACTGGACGTTGGCAATTTCATGCAATGCAAAGAGCTCATACAAAACCAGATTGAGAAAATGAGACTGCCACCCCTGAAGGGAGTAATGCATGCCGCTGGAACTCTATCGGATGGGCTGATTATCAACCAAGACTGGTCAAAGTTGTCTTCAACTTTTAGTACAAAGATAAATGGAAGTTTAAATCTGCATGAGCTCACAAAAGATCTGAATCTAGAGCACTTTGTCACCTTCTCCTCAATGGCAGCCTTATTTGGTCCACCTGGTCAATGTAATTTGTAATGTAATTTAACAAGTATGGAATCGTTGGGTATCTTTTAATGAAAATATTTTTTTGATTGTATAATTTTAGGCAATCACGCCGCCGGTAATGGTTTTGAGGATGCGCTCGTCCACTATCGAAACTCAATTGGGCTCCCTGGAACAACCGTCAACTGGGGCCAGTGGGGTAAGTTGATTTAATTTATTTGAAACTCCCAAATTCATCTACTTTCTACCCAATTATAGAATTCAAATGTTTTTGGAGCACAATTCCAGAGTGAATTTAAATTTGAACTTTCTTTAATTCTTTAAAAACAGGAGAAGTCGGAATAGCAACGGAAGTAGACTTACCAGGACTCAAAACTGTTTCCAATAAACAGGGACTCACAGGCTTGGAGTATGTTCTAAATTCCCAACGCGTCCAACTTGC
This sequence comes from Orchesella flavescens, assembly GCA_964034955.1. NCBI lineage: Eukaryota > Metazoa > Arthropoda > Collembola > Entomobryomorpha > Orchesellidae > Orchesella > Orchesella flavescens. Next base: position 6,463,409 of record OZ035953.1, read on the forward strand.
TGTTGCCAACGTGGAATCCTTTCAAATGATGAGCAAACTCTTTCCTTACTTGGCGGTGTGCTTGGATGAGAGAGTATGGAAATCTTCAAATAATGCAACCACCTCCGTTGCCATAAAGTCAGAAGAGTTTTGGCAACATTATGAGTCCAAATCAATTCCCGAAGATAAAATGAATCTTCTCCAAGAACAGTTAAGAAACATTTTGCGAAGCGTTTTGAAACTGGATGGAAACGAGACTATACATGAGCACGGTAACTTTCAAGAAATGGGTGTAGATTCGTTGATGTTTGTAGAAATAAAAAACCATCTCCAGTCCTTGATGGGAGAACGCGTCACGATTAACGCTAGTGCTCTAAAAGACTGCAATACGATTCATTCACTTGGCCAAATTTTAATGAAGCTAATTGATGGAAATGGTGACATGGAAAATGTAGCACCACCAACAATGGAACAAGTGAGCGAATTGATTAAAGAAGATTGCATCCTCCCAGAAAACATTGCCGCAAAGCCAGGACAGAAGGTCGGAAGCGTAAGGGACGTCAAAACGGTTCTGCTTGTTGGGTGCACTGGCACACTGGGTCCTTATGTTTTGAAGGAGTTGACTGATTCACCCCAGATCTCAAGGGTCATTTGTCTGATGCGTCCAACCAAAAAAGAAACGGGTGATGAGCGACTAAGAAAGGTACTGGCGTGTAAAGGTCTCCTTTCTCAAGTGGACATGAAAAAGATCAGTTGCACCAGCGGAAATGTAGCTCGATCTCAGCTAGGATTGAACTCAGATGTGTATGAAGAGCTCGGTGGTAGTGTGGATGCAATAGTTAATTGTTCGGCTAGAGTACAGCACAGCGAGCACTACCGAAAGAGAGGGTCGAATGACGACGTCAGAGCAGTAAACATTGGAGGGTTAAAGAACCTCTTGGAATTCGCGTGCGAAAAGAAATTAAAGCACGTCTTTCAAGCTTCCTCCCTTGTTGCCGTTTTATCAACAGATGAGCAAGGTCAAATATCCGAAGACTGGCCACAAGTTGGAGAATATGATGGACTGACAACGTTTGCCTACCCTATATCAAAATATGTTAGCGATTCCCTGATCAAAATTGGCGTGGAACGGGGCATTCCTTGTAAAGTTTTTAGATTTCCATTCATCGGAGGGGAAGAAGCTACCGGGAGATGTGACCCTGAATACAATCATGTCTTGTTGAGATACTTGTTCATCATGAAAAACAGAATTATGCCATCAAATCCATTTCCCATGGTTATCCTACCCGTTGATTTGTGTGCCAATGTGTCAGTCCGCCTGTTTTTTAATGAGGGGGCACCCCCAGATGTATACAACATTGGGATCATGAAACCGGACATGGATCAAGAATTTATAGGGGTTGCTGCCAAGTTTGGACACAGCGTGGATGTTGTAGAGTTTTCTGAGTTTGTTAAACAAGTTAGAAAAGAGACACAATCCGCCTTCAGCCTCTTCACAGATTTTTACAGTGATGAGGACGCAGTTCTCTCCTATTTTGTTTCGGCACCCGTTTTGCAAAGATGGGTGGAAGGGAATGAGCATGTGTTTATGAGCAAAAAGGTTCCAGCCTTGATTCCCAACTTTTATAAAAGTCAGCGCCAGCCAATGGACTACATTTACAGAGATTTATTTTACGCCAAGAGTGAGGGATGGTTTGAGAAATTTGAGTTGTAGTTGTTGAAGAATTTAATACTAATGTAAAATTAAATAAATAAATTTATTTTAGTGATAAGAATAAATGATGTATTGATGTATTATATGCTATAAACTTGCACTTTCTCAACTCAAATGCGTGGTCGCCCTATATTCATATGTTATTTTATCTTCTTCCAGCGAAATTAAAGTTTTATCAGATAAAGACAAACACATGAAAAACTCATGCTGAATGGTTGTAAATAAACCAGTTATTTTGATACCTAACCAAAACACAAATATCAATCGCAAGTATTTTCTCTGCAGCATGTATTATTCTGCTTCACAAACCTCCTCACTACTGCAAATTTGATATTGTATTTTCAAGCTTTCCCATATGAATAGCATAGTGCAATCTAATCGATGGAAATTTGTTTAATTTAGCGATGATTGCAAAGAACCATAAACTATCAGTATTTTGAAATATTCAAAAATATTACGTAGCTAAAGCGAGAGCATTCAGCGAAGTAATGGTTTTACTTAAACTGTCTGTCTGTCTGTCCGTTATGGTTCTCATGGTCACATACATTGACCGATTTGGCTCAAATTTGGCACACAGGTAGTACTGATCAAGAGGACCTCTGGGAATACTTTTCAGACAAATCGGTCAAACGGTTCGAAAGTTATAGGCTCGAAAGTTCAGAAACTCATGGATTTGGTTGGAACCTAGTATAGATAGCATGCGCGGCGTAGCATAGCATGTGCATAAGAAACGTAGCGTGCATGTGCATATGTCCAAAATGTTGAATGGTATTCTACAAGTAATGCTTTTACTTCGTTGAGAGAGGATCGCGGAGGTGGGTTTAGAGAGAGAGATTTGGTGGGCATGGGGGAAGGGGGTTTGGAGGTGATCACTCAACGCCTTCTTCAGCTACGTCTCTGGCCTGCTTACTAGCAGTTTATTCCTAATTATCCTCATTCAACGACCTAAGAGGAATGTTGATGATGAGGATATTATTTCTAAGTATTGCATTAAATTTGCATTTATATTTGCACTCATGGTCTGGAAAAAAATTTAACCGTCTTTGAATCTTTTCCTCAAAGTGGAAATGGGAAAGTCTGGAAAGACGTTTCCATACAATTTGTAGAATTTGCATTAGACTCTGCCTCAGAACCCTCCAGGTCCCAAGAATTCTACGGGGACGATAATACAATGGAAGCGTTTCATAATTTTGCAACGATTAAAAGATGGTTGTAAGTGGAAGTAGTAAAGTGATTATTATTTTGCTCAAACTACTTTTCACCGACATTCATATTCATAAAAATCTCATTACGCTTGTTACATTTCTCATTCTAGTGATAACGACTAGAGCAAAAAAGCTTTTATTTGTATGTAAATGCAAAATGCTTACATCCTGGTTAGAACCCTCATCATCTCGATGTAGTGATGTTGTACTTTGTATCTTTTGCTGATACCCGAGGATGAACAGAAGCTATCCACTTTTCTATTCACTTTCTACCTATGCATGTACGCGTGTACCCTTTTCTATACGCTTGCGCTTCTCTTTCTGGCCCAAAGCAAAGAGGATTCTCAACCCAACAATCAAAGTTTACTTTAACAAATTCCAAAGTGAGCAACCTCTACTTTTAAATCTATACATATTAAAAGCATATATCCCCTGAATATATATGTATATGTTTTTTGTGAAATGATACTTGTACTAATAAATAAATAAGATGTGGTATGTTGCTTGATTGTGAAAGGAGGAAAATGTGGAGGGATTGCATTGCAACCTGCCACTATATGTTTTCTCGTCTCTTTTTACTTTACCTCATTTCCCATACCTTCATCAATTAATATTTTCCTTTCCAAGAAAAGCAAACTGCATAAAAAAATAATATTTGTGCTTAAAAGTTGTTGGAAATGAGACAAAATCGTTTACCTTGTCCACCTTCGATTTGCAATCTTAGTCTGCCCCAACAAATAAATAATATATATGAGAAAGCTACTACAACTCTAATTGTCTAATGAAAATGTCCAGCATTTCCAAATCATTTGAGTCCAACCAATGCCTTTCCATCCCACAAATATTTTTTGGTTCACTATAAAGTAAAAGCCGAAGGTACAAATCTAAAAACAATATGATCAATGACCACTAGAGAATACTTGGTATCAGTCATCTGAAGAAGAGGAAATATGAGAAGAAATGAAATGACTTTGAAAGACGAGAAGATTGGAGACGGTCATGTAAAGTCATAATCAGACCCAGCATGCTTACAAAATACAAAATGCTCATCTATCTGGTGATTTCATGATATCTTATCTATGAGATTCACTCAAGCAAAATATATTGGGGTTGGGGAGGCAGGCATCTCCATAAGAACAATAAAGTACCTTTTTCATGCATGCTTGTGTTCTTAGCAGAAGCACACAAGTGCTCGGCTTCTCTTCTCCTACGCATCATTTCTAGCTTCTGTGTATCAGGAAAATGAAAAGCTATTTGTGAGAAAAAAAACGGGATATGAAAGACTGGTAAACTTTCATTTGCATATTATTAAAACCCGCTAATTCATCAAGAAATTATTTATACACTCTTTTTTGTTGCCTCCTAAAATTCACCTGTAGGTCTACTTGGAATGATTTCAAGCAAAAAAAGGTATAAGAATAATCTTGTGCATACTCATTTCATTTTTAGTGGACAAACGAACCAGACGTCTTACTAATCCTCATCATTTCTACAAAAGCTTGAATTTTGGTAGCTTCTTTCTCAAAGTCCCATAAAATATATTTTACATCACAGTATTTTCAGTACTTGGCTTTTCAGAAAAAAATCTACAACGTAATCCAAGCAACAAAGAAGCTATCATTTTTTAATCCACCTTCCAAAAGCAAACACTTTGAAGTTTAGCCTGCAGCTTGTTGGTAAGGATAGCAATAACTTATTCTGAAAATTTAATAAGCTACGTAATATTCGTTAAATGCCAAGAAATCGATTTGGAATTTTATAATAACTGTTTTTTTATGTATTAAACTTTTTTATAAGGCGATTTGGAAACATGGATAAAAAACGGATAGAATGGACAATTCGCTCATCCAAAATCAAAGGGGCCCTATATTCATCAATGGGGAGGAAATGTATCTAGTAGAGAGAATCATGGGTTTCCACATGAACAGGATAAAAAAAGAATTTCGAGTGAAGTGGAAACATTTACCCAGGTAAGGTTTATCAGTTTTCTTTTATATTTTTCATAAAAAGTCGATGCTCTCGTGTATGCACAATAATTAAAATGTAAGTAATTTCGCATTAAATGTCCGAAAGTTTTGTGCGGTTGCAAGCCCGGATCCTCAGCCCCTTGATAATATTCTTGCTGCAATGCTCCAAGAGGACGGCCACGCTGTGGTTCGGAACCTCTCTAAGTTGACGAAGCTGCAGTTCAGGAACCTATGGAAGTTGATGAAGCTGTAGTTCTGGAACCTATAGACGTTAACGAAGCTCCAAGCTTCCTGAACTGCAGCTTCGTTGCACATTCCCCACCCCCTGCTGATAATCCTGGCATTTTTATCAATTTTATTAACACACATATTTTAAACGTTGTAAGGATATTTTTATAAAGTGAGGTGAAGAATAAACAAATTTAAACACAAAAAATTATTCAAACTCAGTGTTACGTTATCTTGAGCTGCTCAATCTCACTAATCCTATAATTTCATCATAAATTTATTCATATGTTTCACAATGAAAATGCAACAATGTTATGCAAGAAATATAAATCCGCTGGAATTTTTGTTATATTTGCTCATAACGACTGCGCTAGGTTACCACTTCTAAGTTCGAGTTGACGGGAATAGTAAACCATTATATATGCTCATTCCTAAAATGAACACATAAATTACAGAACTAAAATTGCCAACCGTACACTTCCGCTGCTAACAACACAATTTCTTTTGAGAAAGGGAGAAAAAGAGCTTTAAAGTTAGCATCCAATAATTCTCTCTTTATCTTTCCTTAAATGGTTAAATTTAGCTTTGCATTTAAAATGGGGGCACTGTGCACCAAAAGTAGAAGAAAAATTAATAATGTTCATTTCAGTATTTTGAATTACAAAGGATTTATTATTTATCGATACACTTTAATGATTACCAATAGATTTATTTGGTAACCGCATAAAAACTATTTTGTTTCAACCGGATGCAAAACCATCATACAGTTTAGTAACTTTTACAGTAATTCGAATCTTTATTTAAGAGCCCGTTTGAAATACCGGGAGACGTGTAACGATTATAATGTAGCGATCAATACTACGAATTAAATTTACATAATCATTTACATAAATATTATGTGCACTAGTCGGTAAACATATTTGCTCTTGCTACTTGAGCCCAAAATGTTGAAACCATCCCTGACTTTTACAGAACAAAAGATCCTTATAAACATAGTGCATGGTGCTTTTCTGAACGTCAAAAAAGTTGGGCACAAACCTGGTGACTTTATCACTCCACCACATATCATTATTGTGACCACCTTCGTCAACCCATTTCCTGAGAATTGGGGCGCTAGTATAAACTCCAATGACGGCATCCTCATCCTCATAAAAGTCCTTAAACATGTCCAGAGCTGAGCCCTCTGATTCCTTTACCCGTTTCGCAAACTCGGAATATTCCACAAGATCCACCTCGTAACCAAACTTGGCAGCAACGTTCACAAACTCCTGGTCCGCATCTGGTTGACCATGATTTAAATTGTAGATATCTGGGCCGGCCTCCGGCTCAAAAAATATGCGGACACTGACATCCGCACAAAAATCGACGGGGAGCATGTGCAAAAGTGTGGGGGTGAATGGCATCATTCCATTCTTCATTATAAAAAAGTAGCGAAGCATCGCATGATTCTTTTCAATAGAGCAGCGGCCTTGCACGCTGTCCCCAACGATAAAAGGAAATCTAAAAACTTTGCATGGGATCCCTCTTTCCACAGCCTGTTTCATGAGCACATCCCCCACAAATTTTGTGATAGGGTAGGCAAACACCACCAAATCATCGTAGTCACCTATTTCCGGCCAATTTTCTGAAACCCTTCCTTTCTCATCAACAGTCACCACAGCAAGAAGGGTTGAGGCATGGAATACATGCTTGAGTTTATTTTCACAGGCAAATTCCAGCACATTCTTCGTCCCTCCTACGTTCACCGCTCGCATGTCACTCTTGGACTCCCTCTTTTTATAAAACTCGGTGTGTTGAACGCTCGCAGCGCAATGGAAGACGCCGTCCACCTCTTCACTCAGCTGTTTCCAAATTTTAGGTTCCATTCCCATGTGGGGCTCAGCCACATTACCAGTTACACAACGGACCTTCTCCATATCTACTTGAGGGAGGAGTTCCACCCCCCTCAAAATGTTGGTGAGACGCTCTTCCCCAGTTACCTTTCGGAGGGGACGCATAAGACAAATTACTTTGGTAATTTGGGGAAGAGCAGTCAACTCCTTCAAAATGTAGGGTCCCAATGCTCCACTGCATCCAGTGAGGAGAACTGTGTGCACGTCTTTGATGTCTACTGCCATTTGTCCCGGCTTGGCTTGGATATGTTGGGGGAGCTCGCAATCTTCTCGCATCAGCTTCTTCACTTCTTCCATCGTTGGTTTAGTGTCAATGATTTTCCCACCTTCAATCAAATTCACAAGGCTGGAAGTCATGAGGTTGATGGTGTTGGAATTCTTGAGTGCGCTCGCATTCACTTGGAGTCGCTCTCCAAACAGAGACTGCAGTCCATTTCTGATTTCCACCAACATTAGAGAGTCCACCCCCATTTCCTGAATGTCTACCTCGTCTTTGATGGGATCGGAGTCGTCTAGTTTGAGCGTGTTCCGGAGAATGCTTCTCAGCTGAATTTTAACCACCTCCAGCTTTTCATCGGGCTCAGCATGAGAATCATATTGTTGCCAAAACTCGTCGGATTTTATTGTCAGAGATGAGCATCCAATAGGCTGCCCTCCTTTTTTCCAAATCCGCTCATCCAAATAGACAGCCAAGTGAGGAAAAAGTTTGCTAAGCATGGCGCACGAGTTCACGTTGAAAATTGCAGTTTGAGCTCTCACTTTCTTCATCGCGTACTCTAAACCAGTTATTCCCTGTATAAAGAGACGAGATGTATTAAATTTTTATATTAAATTCCATCAATCTTAAAGAACGAAAATTGGATTTCTAAAATAGTACCTGCACATTAGATAATGTCTTGAGTCCTGGAAGATCTACTTCTGTGGCCACCCCTACTTCACCTGTTTTTAATGAATTTTAAAAAAATTAAATTTAAAGAAGCAGCAGAATGACTCCTACTCATAATGCCAGCCTTTAAATAGATGGATTTTAAGTTTAATTCCGTTTCAAATCAAATGAATTTACCCCATTGGCCCCAGTTGATGGTAGTTCCCGGAAGTCCACAGGAATTTCGGTGGTGAATGAGTGCATCCTCAAAGCAATTTCCCGCAGAATGATTAGATTGGCCTGGATTGCCAAAGAGGGAGGCGATGGAGGAAAACACGACAAAGTGTTCCAGATCCAGACTCTTGGTTAAGTTGTGGAGGTTAAATGTCCCATCAATTTTCGCAGCAAATGTAGACCTCAAATTCTCCCAATTTTGGTTGACTACAAGACCATCGGCAATTGTTCCAGCGGCATGCATCACACCCCTCAAGGGAGGAAGGTTCGCCCCCGGCAGCATAGAATTGAGAAGGCTCTCACAAGCAAGGAAATTTCCAACGTCCAGTTGTACAGGAAGAATGTGAGCTCCTTTGGAGTTCATTTTGTCTATCTTGTTTTGAGTGGAAAGGGATGGCGGTCGACGGCTAGCGAGCACAACATACTTTGCTCCTCTGGATATCATCCATTCACAAACGACAAATCCAATTCCTCCCAATCCCCCAGTGATCAAGTAGGTGCCTCTGTCATTAAACATGGGAGTGTTGACTTTCATTTCTCCTTCTTCATTTCTTAGTTCAGGCATGACACAAACAACCTTCCCAATGTGTTTTGCCTTTTGCATGTATTGTAAAGCCTCTCTGATATTCAACGCGTCAAAACCCGTGTAAGGAATAGGCTTCACAACGCCCTTCATCTGGAGCCCCTTCAAACTTTTTAGTAGCTGTTTCCACTCATTTTCATCGCTTGCTGAGACATCAATAACTGTGTATTTCACATCTGGTCTGAGAGCCTTCACTTCTTCCTCTGTCCAAATGTTGAGTTTGCTCATTTCCACGAATCTCGCCTCCTTTCCACAAGCCTTCAACGTGGTTTCTTTGAACCCTTCACTTGTCAATGAGTTCAAGACAACATCTACTCCTCTGCCATTTGTCAGCTCCAGAATTTGGTCTCCATATTTTGTATTCCTTGAATGAAATATATGCTGAATGCCCAACCCCCTCAAATAATTCTGCTTCCGTTTGCTCCCCGCTGTAGCAATGATTGTGCAACCAACATGTTTACAAATCTCAATGGCACTCAGCCCAACTCCCCCAGAGGCAGTGTGAATCAGCACAACATCCCCTTTCTTGATTTTGGCAATATCTACCAAACAAAGTACCGAAGTAATATAGACGGCAGGCATAGTCGCCGCTTCACAAAATGACATAACATCCGGTAGCTGAAGCAACAACTCTTCGTTAAGTGTCACGTGACTGGGCAACGCTGTAAAATGAATGTTGCAGCCACACACCCGATCCCCAGCCTTCCACATTGTAACATTTTCTCCAACCCGCTTGATCACCCCCGCAAAATCAAATCCCACAGTGTTAATATCCTTAAACTCTTCCGAGGGCTTGATTACGCTCAAAACATCTCTGAAATTGAGTGCTGAAGCTTTGATTTGGACCTCAACCTCGTTCTCCCCCAAACATTGTGGTTGTTCTAAACTCCCAAACTGGAGATCAGAAATGGACCTGGACTCTGGTAAAATTAGCTGAAATCTATCGGATCCTGGTGGCAGTTTAAGGGCACTTGTTGTTGGCTTGTGAGGTTGCAGTTTTGGGAAGTACCTTGTGGAGTCCCGGTACCCAATTAGGATTTCCTTGTCAAAATTCCATAGCTCCCAAAATATCTCGTCAAAGTGATTCTCTGTCAACTCCTCTTGCTGCTCCACATCCAACATTTTAATGGCCATGTCATTATTCTCATTTTTGAGGGAGCGGGTGAAACCAAGAATGGTACTGGTATTGTAGTTGATGGTAGACAAGTCCTCCAAACCTTCTCGAATAGGAAGGAGTCCTCTTGTGAGGGAGATAAGGCGAGCAGTGCTTCCGCTCAAGAGTAATGATTTTGTGAGATAAAAATATGGGCGGAGAATCTCCTCCTGGGAAACCTCCTTTGTGTCCATTGCCCAACAGTAAATAATCCCTTCCAAGGAGTTTAGAGAGTTGAACAAGGAGACGAAGTCTGCCTCCACATCCTTTCTTATCCGGAATAAACTATGATTATTATTCTCAAAGTTGGTGCCTGGGAGGACGGTTATCACCCTTCTTGTTGTGGTTGCAAACCTTTCATGCAATGCATTGTAGATTTTACTGTTATTTCCATCAGTAAATATTAGCCAACATTTCTTATCTGGAGTTGGTAGTGGTAATGTTAAATAAGAAGGGGTATCAATGTCTGTTCTCCTCCCCCAAATATAAGAGTGGTAGCCATTCATCATGGGAAAGTTTCCATCTACCTCAAACCCAGAGGAGTTGAGAACCTTTACCCACTCCTCTTGGGAAATGGTGCAGTGATTCGGTCGCAGCTCAACATCTTCAAATCTCCAAAATCCATCTAGTAATCCGAAGAGGAAGGTGACAAACCTGTGAACCCTCGTCATTTCCTGGATATCCAGCAGTCCATTCGGTTTCAAAAGACTTCTCATGTTACTCAAGGACTCTTGAATACTCTTTGTAGTATGGATGACATCGGAGGCACACACAAGGTCATAATATTCTGGAGTGAACCCTTGGTCAACGGGATCCTCTTCAATATTCAGCTTCTTGAAAGTAAACGACTTCAAGTGCTTCTCGAACCTTTTCTCCGCGGCAGAAAAGAAACTTGCAGAGATATCTGTGTATGTGTACTCAAAGTCAACCCCTCCTTCTTCCAACATTGTCAACAGGTTTTCAGTATAGGATCCTGTTCCTGCTCCAACTTCCAGCACTCGCAAAACAAATTTTTTGTCTTCCATTTGGTTCCGGATGTGGCGAAACCTCTTGACAGATTTGGGGACGCAACCATTTCTCAGTTGAAACAGTTGCTCGTATGTCGTGTAAAAATGGGAGACGGAGGGATACCCTTCTTTCTCCTCCGGGAACAGGATGTTAAGCGGTTGCTGCTTGCCAGTTAGAATTTTCCCAAGATTCTCACCCACCTTGGTAAAAAGCGGGGTGGTGGTGTATCTCGAGCGCAAGTCAGAATTAAAGGTGGAGGAGGCGAGAATAGATTCAACCGCTTCTTGAGAAGGTGGCATCCTTTGGACCTGCCAAACCCCCTCATGCTTTCCTTCCTTCTCCAAAATTCCTTCAGTTTGTAGAGTGAGTAAGATGAATCCAAAATATTGATGATAGGAATGGAGGATACCGATCTCAAGACGGAGTTTCTCTTGCTCAAATTTTTGACCTAAGATGGGTTTCCAACCGCATTCGTAAAGAGAATGAAGCATGTTTAGATAGACAAGGGTCTCAATTTGCTCAAAGATTTGGGTAAGGTGAGGTGGAGGGAAGTTGTAGTCATCAGGAACGATGTTCAGGTCTCTATAGTTCACGATTGTTTTTGAGAGGTGGACCCTGTTCTGTGCTGGCCCGAGCTGTGGTCTCCAAACCTCCTCCCACAAATCCGGCATGGCGCTGGATTGCTGTTCCAAAATGGAATCAATTACTTTCACCGTCGTTCCAATGAACTCAACGCAAGACATGAGGGCCATCACATTTCCTGATGAGTCTAGAAGAAGCGCTGAGCCAAAGGAGGAGTTGGGCTCGGTATATGCGTAAATATAGAGGGGCATCGAGGTGGTGGAATTGATGGGGGATAACCAAAGAAACTTTCCAATTCTGATGGGAACATACATCTTCTTGGTGGAAGTAGAATGGAGGTGGAGCATCATTGCTGCCTGGGCCATTGCATCCTTTTTTAATAAACAAATTTACAAATTTAAATTTTTGCCTTCATTTTAAAGTGAATAAAAAATGCATGTTTTTTTTATTATTATTACCATAATGAGGGGATGAACTATGTGGTGATTGTTTGTTGGATTGGCTACAACTTTAAATAGCATTGTACCCTTTGCCATCACGTCCCTCCAAACAGGACCAAGGGTTCTAAACTCTGGTCCAAATCGAAGTCCAGTGGTTGCCACCCTTTTATATGTTTCAGGGATCCAATTCTCATCACATGGGGTGGAAAGGATTGAGGTAAACACGCTCTTGTCTAGCACTCCAGATGCGGCCGAAACTTCTTCTGGGTTGACAACTGGACAAAATTGGGAGGTGGCGTGACGCAGCCATTTGGATGAGTCGGAAGTCTCCAACTTGCGGAAAATGCTTACTTTCAGTTCGTTCCAGTGCTGATGCTGATGTTGCTTTTCTTCCTCTTGACTGGGTGTACTGAACTCCACAACAGTTTGGACTTGACAGCTTACTGACTCGATTAATGGGAGAGGAGCTTCAAACATTAGATTCTCTACTTTCATAGGACGTGTTGGAGTTGGAATATTTCCCTCCGCGATCCCTTCAACAGTTGCTGATCCAGCAGCCATGCTCATCTCCAAGTAACCAGCACCAGGAAATATTATGTTATCTCCGAGACAGTGGTCCTTCACGTATTCTAAGGAACGCAAGCTCAACACAGATTCAAAGAGTTTGGAGGAGGATGGATTGGGTAGGAAGCTGCCAAGCAAAGGGTGAATTGCAGAACCAGTTGTGGAAGTCAAGTCCGGCCAAAATCTCTTCCCTACAAAGGGGTAGTGTGGAAGGGGCACCTTTTCTCTCTCGTAAAACATATCAAAACCGTTCCAATTGATTTCCAACCCGGTTGTGTACAGCTTGGCGAGGGTGTTTAGAAGCGTCTCCCACTCATTCTGGTTTCGCTTGAGAGAAGGAAGACAGATTAATGGTTGCTCATTGTTCATCATTGTCAGTGCTGAAAGAACTGGTTGTGGTCCTATTTCAATAAAAGTTTTGCATCCTAATTCAACTGCTTTTTGACTAGCGTCCAAGAAATTAACTTTCTGTCTTGTGTGCTCAACCCAATATTCGGCATCCAACTGATTGGCTTCAAAGAGCGTACCCTTCATGCCGGAAATGTATTCGCAAAGGTTACCTGAAACCCTCGTAATAGTTTTGGCAACCGTTCTATATGAATCCAGCATGGGGTCCATGTGCTTTGAATGAAATGCATGAGTTGCTTCAAGCAAAATACATTTTAGATTGGCGTTTTTGCAACAAGTTAAAAATTCAAGGACGACGTCAGCATCTCCAGCCACAACAGTTTGTTCTGCTGAGTTGATTGCAGCATAGTCAAGCATCTTGGTTTTGTCACTTCCTGCAAACTTGTTCATGAGAGAGTCGACACGCTGCTTCTCTGCTTTGATCACCAACATTTTCCCACGAGGAAGCTGGTCAATGAGCCAACTCCTTTCTGCGACTAGTTTCAGAGCGTCCTCAATAGTCAATATACCTGCACATACGGCAGCAGCAAATTCTCCCAAGCTGTGACCAAGAGCATAGTCTGGTTTCACTCCCCAAGATTCCCATAATTTGAGGAGTGCATACTCAACACAGAAAATTGATGTTTGGCTGTAGATCGTTCTGCTGACCTCCTCATTTGAATTGGCTTCTGACCACAGTATTTTAGCAATGTCAATGTTGTACTGATTCTTGAGTATTTTTTCGCAATATTCAAAGTGCATCCGGAAAACAGGATTGGTTTCATAAAGTTGTTTTCCCATTCCGGGGTATTGTGAGCCTTGTCCAGTAAAAAGGAAGCAGACTTTCCCAACGCTGTCATTTGATGACACTTCCCCTCTCACAATTTTATTTTCTTCAATGCTCTTGATAGCATCCTCATTTGACTTGGCAATGATAATTGCTCTGTGGCTAAAATCAGCTCGTCCAATGTTTGCGGTGAATGATACATTTTTAAAATCATTTTCAGTTTTATTTAGGTAATCAAAATACTTATTTTGAAGAAGGGTCAACGCGTCTTCCGTCTTTGCGCTGATTTTAAGAAAATGTAAGGGTCGCTCCATTGACCCATCGCATCTAAATGGAGTTGGATGAATAATTGGAGCTTCCTCTAGAATAGCGTGAGCATCTGTGCCTGTTATCCCAAACGAACTTACTCCAGCAAACCTAGGTTTTCCTTTCATTCGCTTCCACTCTACAGGCTCGAGTGGTATTGTTGCAGGCACGGAATCCAAATCAATATCTGGGTTGAGTGTGTCAAAGTTCCTGTGAGGTGGGATGATTTCATGTTGCATGGCAAGAATCACCTTCATCATCCCCACGATTCCTGCACACGCTTCTGTATGCCCAACATTCGTCTTTACGGAGCCAATTAGCAGCGGTTCCTTTCTATTTTTTGAGTGATAAGCTTTGGCAACAGCGGCTACTTCCATGGGATCCCCGACCCTTGTTCCTGTTCCATGCGCCTCCACATAAGAGACTTGTTCTGGCTTCACACCAGCATCCCTCAGAGCTTTTTTCATCGCTAATGATTCACATTGAACCGTGGGTGTTCCCATGCTTTTGCTTACTCCTTCTTGACTCATTCCAGAGCCTCTTATCATCGCCCATATTTTATCTCCATCTCGAACAGCATCAGAAAGCCTCTTGAGCACCAGGACTCCACATCCCTCCGCCCTTGCAAATCCATCTGCTTTCGCGTCAAAAGTTTTGCAACATCCTTCAGGAGAAAGTATCATGGGCATTTCATTCTCATCAAAAGGGTGAAGAAGCAGGTTAACGCCACAAGCCAGAGCAAAGTTAGTTTCCCGAAGCCTCAAACTTCGGCAAGCGAGATGAACAGCAACCATTGCTGAGGAGCACCCAGATTCAGTTGCAATACTCGGCCCGGTGATTCCTAATAATGAAGAAATTCTTGCGGCTGATGCTCCAATAGAGTTTCCCATATATCTTCTGTAAAATTCGTTGGGCCCACTTCCTCCCTGTATCAAAATCTCCTTGTAGTCATTTGTCCAGGACCCAATAAACACAGATCCGTTGGTTCCCCTCAGCTTGTGAGGATTCACTGCTGCGTCCTCCAAACCCTCCCATACCAACTCGTGAAGAAGTCTAGCTTGAGGATCCAGATATTCCATTTCTAGTGGGCTGATCCCAAAAAATTTAGAGTCAAATTCCTCCACCGGAGTGTTCAAAAATCCAGCGTTGGTTTGGCGGTAGTGAGGGTCTTTTCTCCATGAGAGATTGGCAGTCCAACGGCAATCAGGGGCGGTTCCTGTTCCGTCCTTTCCTCCCACGAGGAGCTCCCAAAATTCATCAAGGTTGTTTGCCTTTGGATAGCGACAACTCATTCCCACAATCGCAATTGGCTCCTGCTCGTAACGGTTTGTGTCAATGTTGTCATCAAAAAACATTTCAGAAGTTAATTTTAGTAGCGGCTCAACCGTTTCTTCGTGAATCAGCTTGCGATGCTTGAGAATCAACTGTGAATCAATAAAACAAATTAAAATTTCAACCAATGGTGTGTATAATGATTTCTTTTGAGTAAAAGGCTTTAAAAAGTTACGTTTGCATATAATCCAAATTCATCCAATTTTGCGTCAGAAGGAATGTCCATCATGTTAACTATGGCTGCATCCAGTTCCCCGCCTATTCCACTTTTTGATGACAATACGTGACCATATTTTTCATTGTCCAGGTATGCGTAAAGACCATTGTCGCCTTGATTCTTTGTCCAAGTTTTCAAATACACTTCCACTCCTTAAGAAAAAAAATTATGATTGGCGTAACATAAAATAAAAATTTCAAGTTTTAAACAATGCAATTTCTAAGTCCATCACATACCTTTCCCATTGCCTTTATGAACTTCTTTCATCAAAACCTTGAAGATTTTGAGAGATGGCTGGACCAAAAATATGGAACTGCCTTCTTCTCGTGTCCAAACAAATCCACAGTTTGCCAGTTGCTTGTTGTGCCCATCGAAAATTTTATCGCAATTTTGGACAGCCTTTTGATAAAACATGTTTAATAGTTTACAAATTTGCACGTAATCTCAATTTAATTTAAAAAATACTACATTATGTGTTTATTACCAGCATGGATGGAGCAAGAACCACGCATTTTTCATAGGGTTTCAAAGTAAGTGGAACGAGCTTGACAAAATCCTCCCCTTTCAGTCCTACTGTGTTCCATTCTTCCTCAAGGGGAAAGAGTAAGTCGAAGGAGTAGTGGAGTGCTTCCCTCAAATGGTTGGAAACTTTACGAGATGCAATCACACCCACTTTCCTACTTGTCAACAACCGCTTTAGCGAGCTACAGAGTGTGAGAGCCTCCACAGCTTGTTTATCGTTGAGGACGTATGTCAGCCAAAGTTGGCCGTTGATACCGTCACCTGTCACCATTTCAAGTAAGTCAGAATCAGCTACTAAAACTGATGCAAAAACAAACTTTTTGAGTGTCAAGAATGAATGAATGAATGAAGTTATTAGAAGGTATAGTCGTCTTTCCAAACAGGAATGCAAGACTGAACCTTTTTTCAGTAGAGTATGCAGTAAGCCATTTTATTTCAGGTGGGATTTATTAAACAAAGCCAAGCAAAGTCTGAAACTTAGGTAAAACTTGATTCTAGACCAGAGTAATTATCAAAAACAAGTAGTCTGTTCTGTTTGTGTCTGCGTAGTTTTGTCCGCCAATCCAACTTTGTTCCCACACTGAATTTCTGCATGCCAATTATATTCTGGTTTTAAACCGATTCCAAATCTTCTTCAGCGATCTGATGTGATATTGTAATTGCCCCTTTAATATATTGGTTTTTCTTATGCTTCAACCTTTCTCGTGCGAAAAACTAGTTTTAATCTGGTACGTAGGCGAATGGAAATACTTTCCTTGATCTGTTTTAATAACTTGAGCATTTATTTTATTGCGAAATTGTAATAAATTGTAAACGCCAGGATTTTACGCGGATGAATTTACGTCAGCAACCCACACTAAATTAAAAAATCCGAGGAAGTCACATAAAGTCGCCTTTTATAGCATCATCAGTGTATCGTCATCACATCAGTCAGCAACGTCAATATAAATTTAATTGGGATCGTAAACGGTTGGTATTTGTTCACAAGGCCAAAGTTACAGCATCGCGATCTTGGCAATCCCATGTCAAATGATATAATGAAAGGAAATAAAGAAGGATAAAATAAATATTTTTCATACTCTTTGAAATCCTGTGAAAACTTTTTGATAAGTGGATTATTTCAAACTTTCTTTGAAGACCATCAATCTCATAGATAAATTCTATCAAGAATAATTATAAGACACAAGTAGGTAAATACTATATATGATTCTCATTGTTTTACCAAAATCCTTTCTATTGCCAGTAGGCGACATCCAAATCTTATTGATAGTGAGCTCTCCGAGTCTCCTCACAATTTCTCACAATGATAACAATTGTTTTCAAGACATTCCGTATTTTACTTGCATGGAAAATCCACCTTTTTTGTTTTTCTATCTGGATGTGATATATGTGCGCAAATTCATGGAAATAATGAGGCTTAGAAGCTGTTTTTAAAAACAGAATAATTCTGTGATAAATAAATAATTGGGATTTCATACATTGCTAGAGATTTTCAGGTCGTCATTAATCAACAGGCCAAATGGGTTTTTCTATATTTTCCACTTTAATTCAAATGTATTTTTTATTATTCTGTTGTTTGAAATTCTTGTCTACGAAAAATATTATGATAAAAACCAGGTTTTTAAGTCAAATTTCAACTCTTGTTCTCACGACCAAAGTTCTTGGTCTCGGCTCACCTTCAGGTTCATCAAACATTGATATTGAAAAATATAATGTGAACTGGTAAAGGAGAAACGTCTCAGAAAATATTTCGGAATATTTCAGCCCAGTCAACCACAATTTGCGTATTAGAGGAAAATTAATTTTTTAACAAAGTCAAAGGTTTTTGAATAAGGATTGGCTGGCAATAAATATTATGTAAATGTTCAAATGAAAATCAGAAATGTGAATACAATGTTGCGTATAATTAATGCGTTTTTGGTTTCATGTATTTTTGCTACTGGCATCTGCCCATTTACTTTGTATTGTAAAATTGGCAAGAGCTTGATGTAATTTTTTTCACACGGCTGAAAAACCTGCTACACATCTCATTATGGGCAACTGGAAAATGAAACTCTCCCACCACATCGTCGTGAGTAAGCGAAGAATAATATTACTAACTTGCAATTTATTGCTCGTTCATAGCTTTGCCATTTCTGTCCGTCGTTCCGCCGTTTCATTCGGGGGCACTACTATAACTCGAGAGCGCTTTGAATTCTGTTTCTACCAATTGATAGCTCAGGTCAAACGGGGAATCAAGTTCAATTAACGACCAAATCGGAGTTACCCCTGGGGGAAAAGGTCATGCCCCTTCTTTTTTTCAAGCATAAGGTGTACCGCCAAGCATATCATTCGACAGCTAATCATTAGAGAAGATTAGCCATGATATGCGCGCTTATCTCAGATGTGACTTTAAAAGTCAAATGTCATCAGTTTTATTTTTAACCCTAAATTGCTAGTTTTTTACACTCCTGTGTTACCAGATTTATTAACTTTGTAAATTTGAAGCAAAGCCAAGAAATGAATTGCTGCAACCAGTCTTGATCATTAGTCTTTTATTTTGCTTTGAACATATCACATAACCTCTGGGAGAATTAGTGCTGCTACGAGAGTGAGTTTCTGTGTTACAATTTAGCACAATGATAAGTGGGATCCCCTCCCTGTTGAGAGAGAGCTTGCGAGTCCTCCATGGGTTGGCTTTGCTCCTTATCCTCCTCACTTTCTTCACCCTCTGCATCCCAATCTACGTGTTCCGATGGTGTGTCACCACCTACGCTGCCCATTTCCTGAAGGGGAAGTTGGGCAAGCCAGTGTGTCCTGTTGGAAACCTCTTCTCCGTCGAATTTCTCCCCAATGCTATCAGCCGTCCACCAAAATGTGCCATCAGCGCCCGCCTCGTTCTCGATGGAATATTGACAATGGAAGAAATCACCAGTTTAATCACCGAGCGATGGTTTGAGGGAGGTGGTCCATCAAATTGTGTTTATCCTGAGCTGATCCAGTACCCAGAAACATTCATGGGCTTTATGTTTTGGAAACAAGATCCCCACTTTGAGTTCTCAAACCACATAAAATTCCTCCGTTTGGAAGGAGAAACTGATGAGGAAGTGGAACAAAATCTTACCCAACTTACAGAGGAGCTATTAAACAAACCATTTCACCCAAAAAGGAGTCCTTGGGAATGTTTCGTGGTCCACAACTACAGGAATTCCAAGCTGAATGCAGAGTGTGAGAATAAAGAAATGACGCTCTTGGTTGCGAGAGTTCACCATGTCCTTGCTGATGGGTATTCTGCCGTTTACGCCATTTTGGAGAGACTCCTTGGCACATCCCTTCAGGAAATCCAGTTTCCAACTCCAAAACAGTTGGGCATTAATAGCTCCAAAGATAAATTTCTCTTTGGTCTTAGTTTCCCCTTGAGGCTACTCCGAGACTTGTCTACTTATGCTAACTTAAGTTTTGGTCCAGTGACACCTTTTCACGCACTCAATAAAGACCAAAATAGGTTTATTTCAGTGAGAAGCCCATCTTCAATTCATATAGGGAAAATTAAAACTATTAAAGATAAGTTGGGAGCTTCCTTCACCGCTGTATTGTTGAGTTGTGTTGCTTCTGCCATGTCTAAAACTATCTATTCCCTTCAGAAAAGAGGAGGAAAGATAATCGAGTCGGTCACAACTCATACTCCTCTTCCGCTACCTGGACATCCAAAGGAACTAGTGAACCATATGTAAGTTTTTTTTGTTAAAAAACCCGGAGGAACAACCTTGCTTTAAAACAAACTTAAAATAAATTATTATCTAAATATTTTCAGAACCTTAGCAATTTTCCAGCTTCCCACCTCCCCCGAATTGAGTTCCCTTGAGAGGCTGAGAAAAACGGAGGCGGTGCTCGACGCCGCAAAAAAGAATACAATTCCCATCATATTTTACTTCATTATAAAAGGCCTCGGTACCCTATTTAGTCAAATGACTGCGTTTCTGACAAAAAATCGTGGGATACCAGCCGGTGTCACCAATTTCCCAGGTCCTGGCGTTGAAGTTCGAGTTAATGGAAAGAGAGCCGTGGAAGTTGACTTTGTAGCAGGGCTGCTTCCTGGAATTATGGGGTTGGGAATATTGCTCATCAGCCTCAAAGATAAAATTAGGGTTTGTGTCGTTGCTGACAGTGGCGTTATGGAGAGGAAAGTTTTGAAGGAGGTGGTGGGTTATGTTGATCATGAAATTGAGTGTTTGTATCAGTTGGCGTTGGAAATTAAATAGAATAAAGTTGGGTTCAAAGTTCCCATTTTCTTTTAAAATAAAGATTTTTTTTATCATTGATTTTGATTGGTGTCCAAATCATTCATCATCACCTGTTAGATTTATGACATTACTTTACTGTCCTCATTTATCTCAAGAAAAGAGGATGTGATATATGATAAAATTTAATGATTTCATTTAAAACAGAAACAAAAATAATTTTATATCGTTCATCAAAATAGGGATTCCCATTCGAGGGTTTCATTGACGCAGTTTTTTTAATTGGGTAGTGAATAGGCCAAACTTGTTTCCTCTCGAAAAAAGAACTTTATGGGACCATCGGCGTCAAGATCTTAAGAAGATTTCTAAAGACGTAAAGAGAATAATAATATATGTTCAATTTTATTACGATAATTTGATCAACATTGAACTTAAACGTATAGGTAATCTCATATTATGGCAAGGAAATTCTTTTGATAAATACTTGCAATTACATGAACGAACCAACAATAATAATAACTCCAGCAAAAGGAGCTTTCTGATATCACTTTACATTTTAAGGGGAAATCCGTCTGATATTAAAGAAATACTTGCCTAGCTTAAAAATTGTCTCGTGGGAACATCAAAAAAGAAGTAAGTAGGCGGTCGACCGCGTGGGAGTAAACAGTAAAACTTGTTTTTACCTCAACTTCAACTAATGATCACATTCATATATATTTCTAGACTTGTTTTTCATGACGCTTTCCTTCACCTCTAAGCAAATTAAATACCGCCGATTAATTTTGAATAAACAAGAATTGGTTTGGTTTATGGGATGGTAATCTGTCTGAAATGATTCAGTCTTTCCTTCATTCTATCCTCCTGCGGAGGCTTCATTTCATACTCATCCAGCTTTTAGTTCTCCTTGTGAAAAACCCTTGTTTGGCATTGAAACATCATAAAGAAGTCATCACATCACTTCTCATCCTCACTTCACGTTTTAACTGTAGTTCCTTTTTTGGTGCTAAAAATGAGAGGTGGAACTGCAAACGCTGATAACCACCTTTGGGTGACTTACGTCCTTAACGATTCCGAAGTTGGGAAGGCACTCACCCTTTGTTCCTCCCTGAAGCGAGTGCTGACGGGGAGGAAGGTCGGTGTAATCGTATCTCAAAAGGTTTCCAACACTTGGAGAGAGTGTATTCATCAAGCGTTCGACTGTTTCTTTGTCTTGGAGGAAACTCGGAATGTCAGGGGATTGAAAGAGGATGACTTTGCAAAGATGTTTGCTCTCACTCTCAAACCGTTTAAAAAAGTTGTGGTTTTGGAACCAACCATGCTCGTATGTACAAAATCAAACTCTTTTTTTAAAAATAATATTATGTTTATACATTTATTTCGTCCTATAAAACTCACTGGATTTCGGAATTTAATTTTTAGGTGATCAAAAACTGTGATACAATATTTGATGATGATGAGGAAGGCGCAGATATTTCTAGCCAAGAATTTATAATGACACGTACCGAAGGAATGTCTGTATTTATGGTGAACCCATCCCCAAGCCTCTTTAGACACGTCATGAATAATGGGATTGGAAATGGAACAGGTTTTTAAATAAATTTTTGCATACTTTTTTTTATTCCACTTAATATATTAGTAGTTAAAATTTTTAAGTTATTGTAAACCTTTGACAAAAGGCATAGAAAAGTATTGGAGAACCTGGATTAAAAATCAGAGTGGAAGTGAAGAACAAAGATTCTTAGATGAGAAAAAGTATAATCTGTCCTTGGCATCCAATGGAGACTTTATGAATGCCACAATTATCAACATGATGAACACACCTTTGGAGGAAAACACGGAGGAGGAAAAGTTTGGTTTGTTGGCTAATGTAAGCAAAAGAAAGCTGAAAAAAGGAATAATTTAATGTTAAAATTGTAAATAATATTAATTATTTATTTTTCTAGATGGTTCTCAAATACAGAAATATAATATACGAGGAAAGTGTCCAACCGCTGCTAGCTACCTCTTTAAACCCCACAATTTTATCCAATGAGCCATTCACCCCAATGTTAACGAGAAGCAAAGAACCAATAGCCATTGTGGGAATGAGTTGTCGCTACCCAAGCGCCCACAACCTTGAGGATTTTTGGGATCTCCTAATTAACGGCAGAGATGGAACAGGGACTGCCCCTGGCACAAGATGGAATTTGTCGCTCCTTCGAGGTCAAAATGCCAGGTGTAAAATGACAAACGCTGGCTTTCTCAACTACCCAGTTGAAGATTTTGATGCAAAGTTCTTTGGGATTTCTCCCAAGGAAGTCATTTTCCTCGACCCTCAGCACAGACTCCTCCACGAGATTGTTTGGGAAGGGCTTGAAGACGCTGCTGTAAACCCACAAGGTTTGAGAGGAACAAACGGAGGAGTATTTATTGGCTCCTGGACAAACGACTACAAGGACATGTTGAGGGGCTCTGGCTACACTGATTTTTACCGAACTTATATGGGGAATTCAATTGGGGGAGCGGCAGCAAGAATCTCATTCCTTTTGGGGATGACTGGTCCCAGTGTTGCTACTGAAAGTGGATGTTCCTCTGCGATGGTTGCTGTTCACATGGCGTGTAAAAGTTTGCAAACGAGGGAGACAAACTTTGCTCTTGCTTGTGGGGTAAACCTCCTCCTCTTCCCTTTTGATAAGGACGTGCTTCCCATGGTCATTTCTCCAGAGGGGAAATGCAAAACTTTTGATGCAAAGGCTGATGGCTTTGCAAGAGCTGAGGGGGCTGGAGTCCTGGTGCTCAAGAGGCTTTCCGATGCTGTCAGAGATGGAGATAAGATTTGGGCGATGATAAGGGGCAGCGGAATGACGCAAGAAGGAGTTAGCAAAAGCTTGGGAACACCCACAGTCCAATGTGAATCTTTGGCTATGGAACTGGCCTTGGAAGATGCGGGAGTTGAGCCAGAACAAGTCTCTTATGTGGAGGCACATGGAACAGGAACCGTTGTTGGGGATCCCATGGAAATAGCTTCTATTGCGAAAGCTTATCACTCAAAAAATAGAAAGGAACCGCTGATAATTGGCTCCGTAAAGACGAATGTGGGGCATACTGAGTCATGCTCAGGAATCACGGGCATTATGAAGGTGGTTCTTGCCATGCAGAATGAGGTTATCCCACCTCACATTAATTTTGAAACACTAAATCCTTCCATTGATTTGGATGCCGTTCCAGCCAAAATCCCAGTGAAGCCTGAAGTATGGAAGAAGGAAAATGGAAAACCGAGATTGGCTGGTGTCAGCTCATTTGGGATTACGGGAACTGATGCGCATGCAATAATTGAAGAGTCGCCCTTGATTCCATCCAAATTTTGGAATTCTGGAAATTCCACCACATTTCAACGACCTTTACATATTTTGAAAATCACAGCAAAGACGAATGAGGCCCTGGAAATTCTAGTGGAGAGATACAGAGCATATTTAACAACAACAGAGTATGAATTCAAAGACCTGGCATTCACCTCAAACATTGGACGAGCGGATTTTAGCCACAGAGCCATTATCATTGCAAAGTCAAATGAGGATGCTATCAAGAGCATTGAAGAAAATAAAATTGTTAGAGGGGAAGTATCATCAAATGACAGCGTTGGGAAAGTCTGCTTCCTTTTTACTGGACAAGGCTCACAATACTCCGGAATGGGAAAACAACTTTATGAAACCAATCCTGTTTTCCGGATGCACTTTGAATATTGCGAAAAAATACTCAAGAATCAGTACAACATTGAAATTGCTAAAATACTGTGGTCAGAAGTCAATTCAAATGAGGTTAGCAGAACGATTTACAGCCAAACATCAATTTTCTGTGTTGAGTATGCACTCCTCAAATTATGGGAATCTTGGGGAGTGAAACCAGACTATGCTCTTGGTCACAGCTTGGGAGAATTTGCTGCTGCCGTATGTGCAGGTATATTGACTGTTGAGGACGCTCTGAAACTGGTCGCAGAAAGGAGTCGGCTCATTGACCAGCTTCCTCGTGGGAAAATGTTGGTGATCAAAGCAGACAAGCAGCGTGTCGACTCTTTCATGAACAAGTTTGCAGGAAATGACAAAAACAAGATGCTTGACTATGCTGCAATCAACTCAGCAGAACAAACTGTTGTGGCTGGAGATTCAGAAGTGGTGATGCATTTTGCAAATGCTTGTAAACAGGCGAATCTAAAATGCATGGTACTGGAAGCAACCCACGCATTCCACTCAAACCACATGGACCCAATGCTAGATGAATACAAAATGATCGCTGAAACAGTCAAGAAGCAGAATGGAAATGGCTGTGTATTCATATCTGGGATGAGGGGATCTATTGTTGAATCAGAACGAGTGGATGCAAATTATTGGGTGGAGCACACGCGTGAAAAAGTATTGTTTATTGAAGCAAGTAAGAAGACAGTTGAATTGGGATGCAAAACATTTATTGAAATCGGTCCACAACCAGTTCTTTCAGCACTGACAATGATGAACAATGACCAACCATTAATCTGTCTGCCTTCTCTCAAGCGAAACCAAAATGAGTGGGAGACGCTCCTGAACACCGTCGCCAAGCTTTACACAACCGGATTGGAAATCAATTGGAACGGCTTTGACATGTTTTACGAGAGAAAAAAGGTGTCCATTCCACACTACCCCTTTATTGGGAAGAGATTTTGTCCAGAAGCATTAACCAAAATTGGTGTCGCCAGCCATCCCCTCCTCGGTAGTACCCAGGAAAATGCTCTCACTTTGAAACTATTCAAATCTGCACTCAACACAAGGGGCCTTGAGTACGTCAAGGATCACGCAATAGGAGACAATGTAATATTTCCTGGAGCTGGCTACCTAGAAATGTGTCTGGCAGCTGGACTGGCTACCATTGAAGCCACCAGAGACACGCTAGCTACTCCAAGTCGACCTATGAAGTTGGAAAACCTTTTCATCGAAGCTCCACTTCGCCTACACGAGTCCCAAAGCGTACAGCTCCACACCACCGCAGAGTTCAATAGGAGCACCAAAGAAAATGAGGGAGAATGGAATGATATTTCCATCAAAATTTGTCGTCTTCTCCCCACATCCAGCTCCTCCAAGTGGGTGTCACACGCCAAAGCTACGTTCTCACCGCTGATAACCAACCAAGAGAAAACAACTTTGGGAATGAATCCTACCCTTTTCTTGGAGACTATTGAAAAGGAATCTGAGGACGAGCACATTACTCAAATGTATGATAAGCTGGCTTCCGTTGGTCTCAAGTTTGGCCCATCTTTCCGAAGCATTGAGAAAGTTTGGAGGGAATTGGGAGATAAGAAGAGTTCCCTTCTTGCCAAAGTGAAGCTTCCTTTTGACTACCAAGAGCAGTCAAACCAATATATTGTCCATCCAGTTGTTTTGGACGCCATGATTCAGGCTTTGATGATGCTCCGCCCCCTCTCCAACTTGAAAAAGTCACTTTATGTCCCGATCAAAATTGGAAAATTTGTTTGGCTCTCTGGAACAACTGGGAGTGAGCTATACATCCAAGCTTTTGAGGAGAATGATTCATCGCTTTTGATAGATTCGGAGGGAAAGGTGCTTGCTGTCATGTCCTCCGTTGAGCTCATTGAAACAACTGTAAAGGCAGTTGAGTCCGTGCTGGAACAGCAGTCCAGCCTCATGCCAAATTTATGGGAAGAAGTTTGGAAAAAGGCACCCACCTTCCTCCAGCGTTCGGGGGATACTGTGGCCGCAGCAGGGAAATTTTATGAACAAGAATTTCACTCAGAATTTGAGCAGAAATACAACTCTACATCCGAGAGTCTTTCCCAAATGTTTAAAAATCTAGAGACATTTATCTACCTGAATTTTTTGAGGGGGCTTTACGAAGCAGGTTGGAAGCCCAAATTAAACCAACAATTTAAAGAATCTGTCCTCTTCCGTGAGTTGGGAATCGTATCTTCTCTTCGCCACTATTTTGCTTTCATTTGTGACGTGCTGGAAGCAGAAGGAGTTTTGGGAAGAGGGGAGTATGTGGACAGCGAGAATTACTCAGATTCAGAATGGACCGTGATTCGGATGCCACCTTCAAATGAAGAATTATTGCAACTCCTCTCCTCCCCAGAGATGAGTAGTGATCTCATCCAACGCTTTCAATCGACACTACTACTCCAAAAAGTTGGTGAAAGTTTGAGCGGCCTTTTCTCCGGATCACAATCAGCTCTCTCTGTACTTTTCCCGGAAGGGCGTAAAACTTACCCTTCAATTTCAGATTTTTATGTTGAATACTCAAAGCAAGTACAAGCAAATCAGCTAGAAGAAATTGGCGTGCATCTCCTAGACCACATACATTCCTCCCAACCCAATAATACTGAGGCAGAGCTCCGTATTTTGGAAGTGGGGGCGGGAACTGGAGCTTGCAGTCAAAAGCTTATTGAAATGATTGGAGAGAGGCAAGCTCAATTTGAATACACGTTTACTGATATTTCTGCCGCCTTTTTTCCCGCCGCAGAGAAAAAGTTTGAGAAAAATATCAAATCCCTAAAATTCAAAAAGCTTAATATTGAGGAGGATCCCATTTCCCAAGGGTTTCCTCCAAATTACTACGACTTTGTGTTGGCTGGTGAAGTACTTCATGCCACGAGAGATGTGGCAGAGTCCATGCGAAACATTCGTGTTCTTTTGAAACCTTATGGGAGACTCGCTGTGCAAGAAACGACGAGAGTGAGTCGGGTCATTACCTTCCTCTTTGGAACTTTGGAAGGATACTGGAGATTTCAGGACTTTGAGATCCGAAAGAAATATTGTGTGATGGAGAAATCAATGTGGGGTCAAGTGATGGAAGCCAACGGGCTTAAAGTTGAGGGAATGTTTTCTGTATTTGATAATTATCATTCGTACATGGTCGCCCAAAAGACAGCAGACCCCATCCCGCTATCAATCAAGAACATAAGCTCTGGGAAAAGTAAGACTTGGGTGGTATTTCATCAGGAAGATCATCCTATCTCGGAATACCTTCTGGAAAACATCCCTCAAGTTTGGGGAAGGAGAGTGGTTACCATCAAAAGTGGAACAAAATTTGGATTACAAGATGGTGGCGGAAAAGGTGGCTCATATTTTATGGTACGGAAGCGGGAATACGAAGATTACGAAGCCTTGTTCAAAAATCTCGTGGGTGAAAAGGAATTGGAGCTTGAGGGCATTGTCTACTGCTGGAGTTTGGACAAGAGCACTTTTTCTTCTTCTTCTTCTTCTCAGGATGAGATTTTGATGCCTTTTTTTAACTTGAGCAAGAGCTTACTCCAACTCAACCTAAAAAAGAACCCTCGTCTAGCTTTGGTTACAAACGGAGTTGTTCCCCTGGACGACAATGACATGAGCTCATTTTCCGCCAGTACGCTATGGGGATATACAAAATCAATGAAAAATGAAAACTTCAACTTTAACTGTAAAGCCATCGAGGTGATCGATAAGATTGAAGATGTGTCCAGATGTCATGAGGTTTTTCACGAGTTATGGAGTTCTGAAAAGGATGTTCAGGTAGCATTTTCTGGAAGTAATCGATGCGTGCCCAAATTCACACCACATAAAGCACTAGTAGATCCCTTAAAATTACCAAGTGGAACAGATAGGTTTCAGCTAATTTTGCCAGAATCAAGGTCCATTTCCGATCTCCAGTTTGGACATCTTGACATGATGAATGTTGGAGAAGAAGAGGTGGAGGTTCAAATCAAGGCTTCAGCCCTCAATTTTCGAGATGTTTTGAGCGTAATAAAACCATCGGAGGAGTTTAAGGATTCCAACACGGTGGGATTTGATTTTGCTGGAGTGGTCAAGCAAGTGGGAATAAAGGTTTCAAAGTGGAAGGTTGGAGATAGGGTTTTTGGCTGCAACATTCACTTCACTGCATTACCAAGCCACGTGACATTGAGCCAAGATCTTTTACTTGAACTTCCGGACACTTTATCATTTTGCGAGGGGGCCACCATGCCAGCTGTCTACATTACTTCTGTTCTATGTCTCATGGAAGTAGCCAAAATCAAAAAGGGTGACGTGGTCCTCATTCACACTGCTTCTGGGGGAGTTGGATTGAGTGCTATTGAAATTTGCAAGCATTTCGGATGCACAATAATTGCTACAGCTGGGAGTAAAAGAAAGCAGAATTATTTGAGGTCGCTAGGAATCCAGCACATTTTCCATTCGCGGAATACAAAATATGGAGACCAAATTCTGGAGCTGACCAACGGGAGGGGTGTGGATGTTGTCTTGAATTCATTGACAAGTGAAGGATTCAAGGAAGCCACTTTGAAAGCGTGTGCAAATGGAGCTCGCTTTGTGGAAATGAGTGTCCTCAACATTTGGTCTAAAGAGGAGGTAAAGCAACTTCGCCCAGACGTAAGCTACACAGCTATTGATCTCTCAAAATCCGGCCAAAAAGAATGGATCCGGCTGCTAGAAACTTTGAAATCGTTTTCTGATGGGATGATCATGCGCCCAATTCCTTACTTAAGATTCTACGCCTTGAACATAAGAGAAGCGCTCCATTACATGCAGAAAGCAAAACACATTGGGAAAATTGTTTGCGCAATGCCAGAACTACGAAATGAAGGAGGAGAAGTGAAGCCATTTACTCCCATGTTTAATGAGACAAGCACCTACTTGATAACCGGGGGATTGGGAGGGATCGGCTTTACTATTTGTCAGTGGATGACAGGAAAAGGTGCGAAGCACATAATACTTGCTAACAGAAGCTCCCCAAACGACTCAATTCAAAAGAAGATTAGGGAGCTAAACAGCAATGGAGCCAATGTTACTTCCGTCCAGCTGGATGTGGCCAATTATGAGCAATGCAAGGAGCTCATTCAAAACCAGATTAGTAAGATGAAAATGCCACCACTCAAAGGGGTAATGCACGCTGCTGGAACGTTGTTAGATGGGCTCATAACGAGCCAAGATTGGCCCAAATTTTCATCCACGTTAAACACAAAAATTTACGGAACCCTAAATTTGCATGAGCTTACTAAGGGCCTAAACTTGGAACACTTTGTCACCTTCTCCTCAATCGCAGCCTTGTTTGGTTCTCCTGGCCAATCTAATCATTCTGCTGGAAATTGCTTTGAGGATGCTTTCACCCACTATAGATATTCCATAGGCCTCCCTGGAACAAGCATCAACTGGGGTCAATGGGGTGAAGTTGGGGTGGCTCAGGAAGTAGAAATTCCTGGCATGAAAGCCATGTCCAGCGTTCAAGGACTGAGTTGCATTGAATACGCGCTCAACAGGCATCTTGTTCAACTTTGCGCGGTGAACATGGAATCCTTCCGAGTGATGAGTATGCTTTACCCCCAAATGGCCATTTATTTGGATGAGCGTATCTGGAATTCCAGTCGCTCCCCCGCTGCCAAAGGTATCAAATCCGATGAGTTTTGGCGGCAATATGACTCTCTCCCTGAGCCCGATGAAAAGCTGGATCTAATGAGGGCCCAGCTCCAGTTTATTATTCGAACGACACTGAAACTAGACGACATGGATGTCATCAACAATGATGCCAACTTACAGGAAATGGGCGTTGACTCACTTATGTTTGTTGAAATAAAGAACTGTGTCCAAATAATGTTGGGGGACCGACTCCAAGTGAATGCAAACTCGTTGAAAGACTGTACCACTGTAAATCTGATTGCTTCCACGCTAGTAAAATTAATTGAAGGGGACGCGGAGTTAGAAATGGGTGTTCCAACAACTGAGCAAGTTGCGGAGCTGATAAGAGAAGACGCTGTACTTCCAGAGCACATTTCCCCAAAACCAGGTCAAGAAGCTGCAGTTGATATTCAAGACGTCGAAATGGTCCTTCTCGCCGGTGCCACTGGCGTGTTAGGATCTTATGTATTGAAAGAGTTGAGTTTGTCCTCTCAAATCACGAAAGTAGTATGTATACTCCGCGCAACCAATGCTGAAAAGGGAGAAGAACGCCTCCGGAAAGTTTTGATGGGAAAGAACCTCCTTTCAAAAGTGGATATGAAAAAAGTTCAATGTGTGAGGGGGGATGTGGCCCTCCCAAAATTGGGAATGGACGACAAAACCTGGGAAGAGTTGAGTGGGACAGTTGAGGCCGTAGTAAACTGCTCCGCGAGGGTGGATCATACCGAACAATATCGAAAGCGAACATCTACAAGTGATATAAGAGCAGTTAATATTGGTGGAACAAAGAACCTTCTTCAGTTTGCTTGTGAAAATAAACTCAAGCATTTTGGCCAAGCTTCTTCTCTTATCGCCGTACTCAAAACTGATGAGCAAAATCAAGTTTCAGAAGAATGGCCGGAAGTCGGTGACTTTGACGGAGTGACAAGTTATGCATACCCAATTTCGAAATTTGTGGGTGACGTCCTAGTCAAGGAAGCTTTGAGTCGGGGACTTCCATCCAAAGTGTTTAGGCTGCCACTTCTTTCTGGAGAGTTGGAGACGGGACAGTGTGCTCCAGAGACGAATCACGCTCTGCTAAGATACATGTTCATACTTAAGAAAGGGCTGATGCCTAGTCTTCCAGGGCCTTTGTTGATGCTTCCTGTTGATTTTTCCGCTAAGGCAACCGTCCAACTTTTTCTTGATAAAAGAGCTCCTCCTGACATGTACATTGCTGGAGTCGCACACCCGGATGTGGATCAACAATTTGTGGAAATAGCAGCAAAGTTGGGGTACCCCGTGAATGTAGTTGAACTTTCAGAGTTCCTCACAGTTGTGAAAGACTCCCAAAATCAGAAAGGCGAGCCACAGGAGCAGTCCTCATCAGCTTTTCATTTGTTTTCGGAGGTGTATAGTGATGAGGAATCAATAGTAGCTGGCTACACAAATACGCCTACCCTCCAACGTTGGATTGAAGGAAATCCGGATGTTTATAAGAGCAGGAAGTTGGCAAAGTTCAATCCAGCATTTTATGATGAGCAGCAACCAACAATGAACTATATTTTGAAGGATCTTATGTACCTGAAGAGCCAGGGGTGGTTTGAGAAATTTGGGCTGTAAAACATTATAATTTTGGGTATATTTAATTCAATATAAAATTGGCATTTTATTGTGAAAACAAACAGTTACTCTAAACTAAAACTTGTACGTCTTGAACTTAGTGCTTGGATGTACATGATTTAACAACTTTCGCTATGTATATATGTTTTTTCTTAATTCCAGTTTTAAATACATTCTCCTAATAAATTGTAGCACCTATGTATATCCTTCAAATAAAATTTTCGCTGTAAAAATCAAAGTACGCATTTTGTTGATGTTGAGAAAATTAATTTTTCACCTTTTTGCTGCTCACAAAATCATTTTATTTCACTCGGAGGTACATTTTACAAAATTGTGATTTCGTCAATTAAAAAGTGTGATTGGCTTAGAAATGTGATTAATGGGAGGAAATAAAATTTTATAAATGTCCTCCAATCTCTCAGTCGTGCAACCTGCAATCTAGTGAGAAGTAAAAACACAGGCCTGTCTATGAGAGAAAGATATATGTGCTCCAAACGTCATTTTCAACGCTGATCCAGTTTACACTTTCAATATTTCAGATTCAACTAAAGATTATTTTTGCAATCAGATGTCAATTGAAAATGTGGAAGAAGTTGAAATATAAAAATAAAAAGACAAATAAAATTAATTAAATAGGTGAAAACGGATGAATTTATTTTGCTGTGTTTACGTCACTGCACTGATACGCTAGGCCAATGAGATTTTCTCACGGCATATAAACTTGTTTAATCAGGTCATTGAGAACACAAAAAGTTCAACTCAATGCCACCCATACCTATTAAACCAGTAATCCAATCTAGAATCCGGTGTGTTGTAGAGACAAAAGTGGAATTTAAAATAAAATCACGGTATAGTAGTCTGATGGCAAGATTGTATTTGATGCTCATTTCTTGATTTATTTTACTATACCTCGAAATTACATTTAACATCTTGTTTTTCATTTGTGTCAGTTCTTTTGAAGTTTTTTTCATTCCCATAAAATTATAATGCTCGTTTCTTAAAAACGTGGTTGACTAATTTGTTTGGTTTTATCGTGGTAATAATCACAAACTTATCATTTATAGTAGGTATATAGCAAAATATTCAATCCTGAAAGCGAAACACTTCTTAGCTTCTGCAAACAATACAAACAAAATTTTACGTATTTGAAGAACCTTTCTTGCAAATTATCTGTACAAAGTTGTTTTTAAAAAGCTTACAATGAATTATTACTTCATTTATTACCTTTCAATCAACAATTGTAAGGAATTGTGTTTATACGACTACGACTATGAAAAAACATAGACTTTGCAACATTAATTTCTTCTTTTGAAAAGAAACTTGATGGGCTTCTCAGGAGTGAGATTAATGCAGGGAAGGAAAACTATATCTTCCAATTCATCTACGGTGTAAAAAACATAGCTTCGAAGCAGCTTTGCAGCTAATGTTAATATTTCCATCATTGCACAACGCGTGGTCCTGCTGAGAACAAGATGAATATTTGAGTTTGTTCAAAGCACGTAATTGGATTTGACCAGAAGGACACCAATCAATATCCTCCAAAATTGAGTCGACTTCATTCCGACATCGTTCCTGGTGATCTGGATAAAGTGCCAAAAAGAAAAGGAGGAAGTGGAGTGTGCTGGCTGTCGTTTCATAGCCCTATATAATCTCAAACAACAAAATTGTGTCAAGTATAAAAACGGCATAAGAACTTCATAAAAACCGTTTGTTACTCGCTTACAGCAGTAATACGTGTAAGACTTTCTGACTGCGAATTCATATGGACCAAAGTCCACAATAAACACAGGCCCATACTTTCCACACCAATTTTGAAATACCTTCATAAAACCTTTTAAGGAATCAAAATTTCTTTATTATTTACGCATATTTATATCTCTTGCTGAGGAATAAACTTATCGTCCATATAGATTGTTACTTTTTGAATCCCTCAATGCAAAAATGTTGGGAAATCCCCCCTTTCCATTTGCGTCACCGTCACACACCATCCAACTGATCAACATTAACAAGCATCATGCTGCTTATGATGCATCATGGTTAGATTATGCAATACATATTCATTATTTTCCAAACTTCCTACTCATCCATAATACAGACAATCAATTTTGTTATCTTCCGACGTTGCTAATAATTAGTAATGAATGTGCTAAGATAAAAATAAGAATAATCTAGTAAATTTTGCTCAAAAACAGCTTCCCATAGTTTAAAACGAATGCTCATCTCAAAAAATTGTTAGCACACCTACACAAGGTACTTGTTATGAAATCAAAAAATCAGAGTCGTCGTGAGAATTGTTCTACAATAACCATTAACCCAAAGTCGTCTCTTTTATAATTTCCACTTTTGTGAAAACTTTAATTTTGAGAAAGGAAAGAATGCAAAGCAAACTTCAGATGCTTCAAAATTTAATGATGCAATACTATAGCCTACCGTAGCAAATAGGGAGTTGGGTTGTTGGGTACACAATTTTTAATTACGATCAAAATATTTTAATGAGGATATCACAAAAGATCGAATGCCTTTTTAGAGTGCAATTATTTTTAATATTCCACCCACATTCACAGAGAATCAAGTTTGCAAGGACCCATTCGTGGCCAACCTTGAAAACATGAAGGCTAATTGGTTCTTTAGAATAAGTGTAGACCGAAATGTGAAGAATAAGAACATGAATGCTAAAATCAAAGTCGGGGTGAAACTTGTTTTACACAACAAAGCCAAAGTTGTCTCATCTACCTAATATCCGGTTTTGTGAAACTCATTAAATTTGAGAAAGAGGAATAACTCAATGCAACCTTGAGATGCTCCAGAATTTGACTCCAAAGCTTACCGAGGCTAATGGAAAGTGGGGTTGTGGGGTACATGATTTTTTTAATCAGGAATTCACATCTTCCTTGTCTAGAAGCACTTACATAAGGGCATCACCAAAGAAGGAGTCCTCCAGTTCCATTAATGTCTCTTCAGTCAGAACGACACACTTATAATCGGATCCATTTTAGAATTCAACGTCATCCCCGTTCACCAGTTAGAATCCTTGTAGTAATCTAAATTCCTTTCCTATATATCATTTAGTTCAATGTTTTTGCTAGATTATTGAAAAACCTGGTTATCAACATTGATTATGGCAGGAGATGCCAGCAGTCAGATATGACTTACCTACGCTTCCAACGATGAGGAGGTAGCGAAACCCCTCACGCTCTGCTTTTCCGTGAAAAGAGTTTCGACCAGCCGGAAGCTAGCTATCCTAGTTTACCCAAAAGTGTCCCCTTCACTGAGGGAAGCGCTTCGCATTGGCTTTGACTTGTTTTTCTACATAGAGGAAGAACAGAATACTGCGAGGATAAAATATGAAATATCATTTGCCAAGTTGTTTGCTCTCACGCTGAAGTTCTTCGAGGAAATTGTGCTTCTCACCCCAACTATGATGGTATGTAAGATACAATTTATTGGTACTGGTAGGCATGTTTAAATTGTACAATTCCATGCAATTACACTTTTTTATACGTAGCGCGTTATCATAAATATATTTATTAACTGACTTAAATAAATATGAGTGTATTTAAAATGACATTTGCATTTATGCAACATGCAAGCGCAATGAACTGGACATTGAAAAGTTATTATTGGCGTGATTGTTAGTGTGACGATGGATAATCAGTCAACAAAATGGAAATAAATAGATTGTAAATTGGTGGTTTTAATGATATCTTGCAATAGTCTTCGCCCAGAAAAATTTCTTTTTAATTCAAATATGAAATATATTTGAGTTAAAATGACTACAGAAATCCATTTATATTGCCAATTTTAATCACATATTTTTGGGTGTTTTACATGTTAGCGTATGAATAATAATATCTAATAATGTGTTATATTAATTCTTATTGAATTTTCACCTTCTATGAAAGGTTCTAGGTAGAAACTGCTACCAACAAAAACTGCTACCCACAAATACTTCTACTATACAAAATTTGATTTGGTTTTATTTTTCATTATATCAATGTCGAAGGTTATATAATTTTGATATATCACAATTCAACAAACGGGTTTTACTAAAAATTTACTCGTCTAGTTTTCACACTTGCTTGGGTTCTTTCTTCGTTTCCTCGTTATCATTGTCCGTATTAGGTTCAGAATTCGCAAACAAGAGGCGTTTGCTTTTGTACTTGGTGGTAACATGACTGAGCGTATTAATCGCTATACCTTCAAGAAAATCTGACATTTCTTTATTTTATATTTTCATTTATCTTTCTATATTTTAACTTTGGAGACTCCAGCTGGTCTCTTTTTTAATTCCAATTTTTCATCAGTACGCTCCTGCTCTTCGGCCATAATTCTCAAAAACCTAAAAAAGAAGAATAAGAACAACTCCAAGCTTCTACCAATTTATTAGATCTCGGTAAGCTTTCCAAAACTCGAGTATGAACCAAAAAAACAAAAAATATTATGTGTCTACTTAAATTGCTTTATGGAAATTTAAAAAAAAATCACGAGTTGAAGTTTTTGTCGTAGAAGTATTTTTGTAGTAGAAGTTTTTGTCGGTAGCAGTTATTTTAGTAGCAGTTATTGTAGTAGCAGTTTCTACCGGATGCCCTATGAAAATCCATAGGTGGTGAGAAATTCGGAAGAAATTTTCAATGAGCATGAGGATGAGTCTCAACGATTCCTTGGCCAACTGTTCAGTTTCATCATCATCATCAACATCATCTTCTTCTAGTTCCATTTTTATGATGCGACCCTGCCTCCAAACATTCAAGATTTTGATGGATGAGCTCCGCGTAAACAATTGCAACGACGTGGAGAATTACCCGAGAACTTGGACGAAAAATAAAAGTGATGTACAACATGACTCTGCTTCTCTTGGGGCGCAGTATAGTCAAGCTTTATCCTCCCAAAATCAATTCCTGCTTGCGTATGTAACAAAAAAAATTTAAATGAAACTAATTAAAAATGTAAAATTAATTAAAAATAAAGAGTATGTAATTTTATAATTGCAGGAAGGAGACGGAAGTTTCGATGATAAATTTAGTAGACATCCCATTCGATGTGAATACTGAAATATTATTGAAACATATGTATTTTCGATTTGTAGTTGATTTTAGAAAGCTGGAAAATGGTGTACAACGGGACTGTGAAACCATTCTTACAGTCCCTGATGGAGCTCCCCAGCCGTGGAAACAACCTGTTTACCAAGCCTACAGGATTCAATAAGGAACCAATAGCAATTGTTGGAATGAGTTGTCGCTACCCAAGTGCGAATAAATTGGAAGAATTTTGGCACTTCTTGTCAAACGCCAAGGATGGAAACGGAAGCCAACCAGATTTCGGTTGGCGACGTGAGTAGTCCACTCGAGTCGTTCCAGAGGCAAGGAAGACCAACGCCGGCTTTCTCAACTATCCTATTGAGGAATTTGACTCGAAGTTTTTTGGGATCAGTCCAAAAGATATGGTCTTCCTGGATCCACAGCATAGACTTCTCCACGAGCTCGTTTGGGAGGGACTTGAGGACGCTGTTATAAATCCTGAAGGTTTGTTAGGAAGGCTCTTGGTTGAATAGCTACAAAGAAATCCTGCAACAAGCTGCGAACGACGAGTTTTATCGGATGTACATGGGAAATGCGATTGGAGCGGCTGGTAAAAGAATTTCTCATTTTTTAGGGTTGACCGGGCCAAGTATTGCAACAGAGTCTGGATGTTCTTCTGCAATGGTTGCAGTTCACCTCGCTTGCAAAAGTCTTCAAAGCGGAGCGACAAACTTTGCCCTGGCCTGTGGTGTTAACCTCCTTTTGATGGGGATCTAATGCCCATGGTTATTTCTCCTGATGGACAATGCAAAACCGCGTATTTGATGCGAAGGCGTATGGTTTTGCAAGAGCTGAAGGATGTGGAGTTCTCGTATTGAAACGGCTTTCTGATGCTGTTCGAGATGAAGACAGGATTTGGACGCTGATAAGAGGGTCTGGAATGACACAAGAGGGTGTAAGCAAAAGTATGGGGACACCAACTGTCCATTGCGAATCCCTTGCAATGACATTAGCTCTCAAAGATGGTAGAGTAAACCCAATCCAAGTTTCATATGTAGAGGCACATGGAACAGGAACGATGGTTGGGGACCATATGGAAATCGCTTCTATCGCAAACGCATATCACTCCAAGCAAAGAAAGGAGCCATTGCTTATCGGCTCAGTGAAAACAAATGTGGGGCACACTGAGGCTTGCTCAGGAATCACTGGGATTATGAAGGTGGTTCTTGCATTGCAGAATGAAATCATCCCAGCTCATATGAACTTTGAAACTTTGAACCCTGCTATAGATTTGGACTCAGTTCCAGCTGTGATCCCACTCAAGCCTGTGAAATGGAGGAAACGAGATGGTAAACCCCGTTTTTCAGGCGTAAGCTCTTTTGGAATAACTGGAACGGATGCCCACGCAATAATTGAGGAACCACCCGTTTTTTCATCAAACGGGCTCAAATGGAATCTTCCTATCCTTGAGCAACCTCTTCTACGTATTTTGAAGATCAGCACGAAGACTGAGGAAGCCATGGGAATTCTTTTAGAAAGTTATAAAAATCATTTGAAAAACAACATCATTGATTTATTCCCCGATTTAGCGTACACAGCAAATGTGGGGCAATCTGAATTCAATCAGCGAGTCATTTTAATGGCAGAGTCAACTGAGAAAGCTGCTCAGATGGTTCAGGATAACAAACTACTGCGTGGTGAAGCAATGCCGGAAGCCCTTGGCAAAGTCTGTTTCCTCTTCACTGGGCAAGGCTCACAATGCCCCGGGATGGCAAAGCAGCTTTATGACACAAGTCCCGTGTTCCGAATGCACTTTGAATATTGCGACAATCTCCTCAAAAACATTTAAAACATTGACATCAAGAAGTTCTGTGGTCGGGTTCCGATAAGGCGACGGAAATCAGCAGAATAATTTACAGCCAAGCATCCATTTTTGCTGTAGAATACGCACTTCTCAAATTATGGGAATCTTGGGGGGTGAAGGCTGACTACGCACTTGGGCACAGCCTGGGAGAATTGAAGAGCCAAAGCGGATAAGCAACGTGTTGACTCACTTATGAGCAAGTTTGCAGGAAATGACTCAAGCAAGTTGCTTGACCGTGCTGCCCTAAATTCGCCCGAGCAAACTGTTCTAGCTGGCGATTCGGAAGTGATTCTCCACTTTGGTTATTATTGCAAAGAAAATGGGTTAAAATGCATTGTACTTGAAGCAACCCATACATTTCATTCTAAGCAGATGGATCCCATGCTAAATGAGTATAGAAATATCGCAAAAACAGTGAAAAAGATGGGTGAAAACAATTGTAAATATATATCCGGGATGAAGGGAACAGGTCTTGATATCGATCCAGTGGATGGAGAATATTGGGTTGAGCATACGAGAGAAAAAGTATTATTTATGGATGCGAGCAAGAAGGCAGTTGAATTGGGATGTAAAACATTTATTAAAATTCGACCTCAGCCTGTTCTAGCAACGTTGACAATGATGAACAACGACTTACCTTTGAATTGCCTTCCATGCCTAAAGAGAAATGAAGGTGAATGGGAGACATTGCTAACCACCCTTGGAAAATTGTATGTGAAAGGATTAGAAGTAGATTGGAAAGGGGTTGAGCAATTTTATGACTGAAAGAAAGTCAGCCTTCCTCACTACCCATTTATTGGAAAGAAATTCTGGCCAGATTTGATGTCAGTAAACGGAGTTTCAATTCACCCCTTACTTGGTAGCGTCTTGTCTAACCCTTCATCCCTCAAGCTGTTCCAATCCGGATTAAACCTGAGATCCTTGGAAAACGTGAAGGACCACGCAATCGGAGATAACATTATATTTCCTGGTGCTGGTTTTCTAGAAATGTGTCTTGCAGCTGGGCTGGCAACAATTGAAGCCTCCACCGACTCCCTTTTACCTCCAACACGTTCAATGAAAATTGAAAACTTGACAATTGAAGCTTCACTCTCTTTGCAGGAGTCAATAACCTGCCAAATTCAAACTGTAACTGAACTCAACACGATTCAACAGGGAGAGAGGGATTGGAACGATATTGGCATCAAAATATTAAAAAAAAGTTGTCTCTGACTCATCCAAATGGCAGCTTCATGCCAAAGCAACATTTTGTCCTTTACCAACAATGGAAGATAGAGAGGAGTTCCTATTTGACTCCAAACATTTCCTGGAAACCCTAGACGTGCCGAGTGACGATGAAAGCGTGGTGAAACAGGTTTATGACAAGTTGGCGTCAGTAGGACTAAAGTTTGGTCCAACATTTTGTAGCATTGATAAAATTTGGAGGAAAGAGGGAGCCCTTCTCGCAAAGATCAAAGTGTCACCTAAACGAGGAGCTCAGGAAAACTATATCATTCACCCAGTGGTGCTCAACCCAGTGATCCAAGCAATCATGATGCTTCGTCCACTTTCCAAGTTGAAAAAGACGTTGTATGTGCCCATAAAAATTTGTATGGATCTCTGCAAATGCGGATGACTCACTGGGCCTTTACGTGAGGGCTGTAGAGCTTGTCCCAACAGCTTCCGAAACGTTGGTAACCTCCTACGGAAACGTTTTGGGGGTGATGTCATCAGTTGAGTTAATTGACACGACGGTCAAGACAATTTAAGCAGCAAACGAGCGTTCTCCCAGAAATGTGGGAGGAGGTTTGGAGGAAACATGGGGGGAGGCTAAGGACTCCCTCCTCGATTTGAGCCCTGCAACAGCCCCTTTCCTCACAACTGAGTATCACAAAGAGTTCGAGGATCAGTTCAACAAACCTTCCCCAACCCAACTCAAAACATTTAGAAATTTGGAAAGGCTCACCTACCTTAATTTCCTTCGGGCTCTCTATGAGCTCGAGTGGAAACCAGAGCTAGGCAAGAGCTTTAGTGAAAGCCCAGCTCAAAGCTCAAAATCAAACCCAGCTTTCGCAACTACTTTTCCTTCATTTGTGACGTGTTGGAAGCTGAAGGAATTTTACAAAAAGAAGGTGGTGATAGCACAAGCACAGAAACTGAGTGGAAACTGGTTTATGGCCCCCCCCCCATCATATGAGGAGGTCTTGAGTCTCCTCACTGGATCTGAGCTGAGCACCAGCCTAACCCAACAGTTTGAGCCAACCCCACTTCAGTTCTTTATTATGTTATGATTTATATTCCATATTTTAGAGCATAACAACTGGGTAAGAACATACCCGAATCACCTGGCGGAACTAAAGTTTTGTTAGTTTCTACTGATTTCTCCACTCCAAATACATGGAAGTTATTTTGGTTGCATAATTTCACTAAATTCTTTTTCATTTTGATTATCAGTACAGCTCTAATGTTTGCAGATAAATGAAAAGTTGGTCCGTGAATTCTTAAATATTGATGAAAATGCAAAAAAAAAAATTCTTACATTATTTCGTATCAAATCAAATAAATGAAATAAAAATTCAAATTTTGTCTCCTTGTTCCCCGAGATATTGTTAAAAATGGACATTAATTTATTGCCAATGCAAGTACAAATTGATTAAGAAAAGTTGAAAATTGGGGATGGCAAAGCTACTCAAATTATTTTTTATCTCATTTCATTTTATTATGTAATCAAGCTTCAAGCATTTGCATATATTCAACATTCATACAATATTTCATGTTAACCTAAAATTACAGAATTATTATTTTTAAATCTTATTAAATTATGCACGTATACTTAATCTTTAAAAACCTGTATATTTAAGCTACTGTCGCATTTTATCTCACAAATTTAAATCATCTACAACTTCCAATGGACAACACTCATAAAATGATAAATGACTTGCTATTTGTTTTATTTTATTTATTTATTTGATACATGCAGTCAGGGCTCAGCATGCTATTTAGCACTCTTACGGGTGCTGATTAGCAATCGTCGAAAGAGTGCTAATCAACACTCTTAGCTATTTTTGTAGTGCTAAATAGCACTCTTAGCTATTTTTGGGGTGCTAATCAGCACTCTTAGCTCGTTTTGGAGTGCTAATTAGCACGCTGAGCCCTGACTGACATGCTACAATTTAAAAAGTTAAAATTACATAACTGCCACCAGAAACTATCCTATTTATGTATGTATATAATGAAAGTATATAATATGATAAAATAAAGAAACACGAACATCCTAATCCAACCAAAGCTTGGAGGGGCAAAATGAAACTGATTATATTACTTTCTGCCTTTTCACTTCCCCATCTGTCATTGATAACATTACTCACCCTGTAAATAAAACAAATAAACTTATTTAGTTTTATATAATGTTTCGTATTATTTTGGGTAGACCAAATTATATGCATCGAAGATGAAATTTACTATAATAATGACTATGTTTCGAATCACCTGGTTCCTTTTTTTCTTCATGTCCTCCTAAAACTTGTTAAAATCTTGAGTAGCAGAGTTTAAATCATTTCTCATTTGATCTAAATCTCCCTTCACCTTTTGAATTTCCTTATCTTTCTGCATAATTGTGGCTTGAAACCCTTGCTTTTCCTCCTCCCACTTCTGTTCTTTAGCTCATAGTTCCTTCAGTTCGTACTCGGTGGTTTTTATCCGTCCTTTAACTACAGCCAAATCTGTATTATATTTATCACTTAACTGATTATGTGTATCCAATAAAGAATAATAGTTGTTCTTCCATATGCCCACGTTTCCTTCGGCAAGGCTACGGCTCATCAGAACTTTTTGAACTGCCGATTCTTGCTTGGTAAATAGGTCTCGGAAGCTAGAATGGATTCGCTTAATTTCCGCTGCCGCCTCATTATCAATCGGCTCTGGGGAGGTGCTTCGACTGAAAAGTTGTCTCTTTTCTCCTTTGTGTTGAGTTTGGTTGTTGCTATCCGAAACAACCTGCGCAAGTGACTGTCCAACTTGAAGTGGTTTTGGCACAAGTGGTGACGGGATGTTACTCATTTTTAGGCCTACCTAAAATATGTTGATATATTAATTTCATTGGTTTAATAAGAGATTTTCATAGTTGGTAGTAATCAGAAGTATAATACAAACCCTATGAAAGTTCAATGACAATATTAGTCGTTGTGGACTTTTTTATGCAAACTTGCGTAACTCGATTTGATCTATTATATTTTTCCTGGCGGTAGAAAATCTTTAAAGTAATCAACGAATGGGAATTACTGCACTGGTCGTACCTTTATCTCAAAAGTATTGCTACGTAGGTTGGAGTGATCATCTACACAAAATTGCTTGCTATGCAATTATATCAAATGAGAGCATGTATCCTGACAATTTTTTTGCCAACAATATTGCTGTGTATATGTGTAATTGTAATAAGAACAAAAAGGTATGGCTGTACAAAATCGATTTTCTAAAAATTCAAGGATACCTTATGCAATTAAGTTGTGAAGTATTTTATTTTTGCCGTAATGCTACATGATGCATGAAGTATCCCGTTTCTATTGCTTCAGAGATTGCAGACCGGGGTGACATATGAAATG
Organism: Orchesella flavescens; assembly: GCA_964034955.1. NCBI lineage: Eukaryota > Metazoa > Arthropoda > Collembola > Entomobryomorpha > Orchesellidae > Orchesella > Orchesella flavescens. The sequence continues at coordinate 6,506,047 of OZ035953.1, forward strand.
CTTATAAATTACTAAATATACACATATTTCTACATGAGCGATGAAATAGTAAAGTAAAGATGCAAATTTCAAACCAAACTTGAAGTTGCAAAGAAAACAAATTACCATCGAAGATCTAGATATTTTCTTCGGATAAGTGTAGGTTGATCACTGAGTTGAGTTGAGATATTCCAAGGCGACACAAATCAAATGAAGATATTTTAATGGAATTGTGATTAGTACATATATATAAATCATCAGCTAGACCGGCAGAGATCAGCCAGTCGCATTTTGTCATGTTGAGCAAATGTACTTTTTAATAAGAGCCGGATATGAAAAAATTCGTGTGTGTCCGGATAACAATAGACGAATTGTATCATGAAGCTCATGATGAAAATAACACGGAGGAGGTAATGAGAACATTGCGAAAGCTTGGTTATTAAGAAGTTTGATATTGCTACTAATTCTCCATTCATCAAAGCAATTAAAATGTTAAGCAGCTAACTGGAGGTAAAAAAATCATGAAGCTCATCCTCAATGTCCAATTCAACTTAAAACTAACGATAAGTTAGGTTAGGTTAATATGAGATCATGTTTTAGAAGCTACACTCAATCAGTTTTAGTTTTGTGTTTATCCTATGAATTGCATGATTATTCGTAGTTTTCTGCGTAGATTTTTTTCTGAAACATGAAGAATCAATTTGAAAAGCAATCTTTAAAAAAAAATATTTGGAACTTTCGCCTCAGTAATTTTTCAACCTACACAACTATGCGCTGTTTTATGCAACTTTATGTAGCAAAGTTGACTAGAGTACTAGTGATTGGGCAGTAATAAAACCCAATAACTATACCAATCGTTGAAAGGCAATTAATAAAAGTAATTTTATTTGTACTTTCTCCCATTTACCCTCATTAAACCACGATGTCGGTGTTTAATCCATATTTTCAGGTTCTGCGGTGACAAGCAAAGAAAAAGTATCCATCCGGGGGTACATACAGGGGTCCCAAGTATCCATCCTCGGAATGGGCCACAAACGTCAGAAAAAATCTGATTCACCAAAGCTTATTCCATTTCCTTCTTTCGCTGCCCTCTCCAGCCATAGCCATCATCGTCTTTATCATCCACAACCAACCAAAACAACTACACCGTGAACTTTACTCTCGTATAGTCAAATGCTCATCTACTTGTTAAATATTTCCACAAAATCCTCACCAATAATCTATGCTTGATATGACATGACAGAAGTTTCTTTAAAATTACTGATTACAGACTGCGTTCTGTGTTTAGTTAGCCAGTCGTACTTTCTTCATGTTCATACTACATGATTCGTAGTAGTAATTTTATATATCATTATCATATAAAGTATATTTTGTTTAATTTTTCTTTTTGGAGAGCCTAAATTGAATATGACATGCACCAGAAGAAAAACTGACACAGCAAAATAAATTCAACGTTTGCTTAAGTAGAATTGCAGTTGAGCTTGGATAATTTGACTACAAACGTTGCAATTCCTGCAATTTAATCGGATACTAATTCATGAATATTATTAAATAACTAAACCACTTTTGAACATTGAAATTCAACTAACAAACGGAGCAAAAACATTGCAATTGGTGGAATGATTTGAGAGAAAAGAATTTGTTGGAAAACGACAGCTCAAATTATATTTGAGGTCACACAGTTTGAGTCATTTAACAAATGGCATATTGAAAATCACTTAAAAGCAGCGATTTTCTGGAGACCTCCCATAAAATGATTAAACCGCAATGGAATTTGTACTCCTGAGTTGAAATGAGTTACCTTTCTCAAATATTTTCCGTTGCAATCAAGTAATACAAAAATAGGAATATTCGGCTTTTTATCGTGCTTGCGTTTTTATAAACGATCTAACATCCAAAACCAGAAGAAATTAAATGTTTTTCTGTGAAATAATTACTCTTCCCATTACATAAATCATTTAATGAAGTTGTGGAGTAACTTGGTTTCAGCTTCTTAACAAAATTTCACGTGCGTATATAATTATTGTGGAGGAAAGCTCACCTTTCTCATGTCAATCGTAATTTTGATGTGTGTAGCACTTGTCATAGGCATCAGCTTTGTTTTCGTTTATGTAAAGCACCCAACTCCCATCAATTATTTGCTTCATTAAATGATGAATGCATTGGGATAGGAATGCAGCATTTGGTCCTTGACTTACAAGTACATAGTTTATATGGTGCGTATGCAAAAACATTTGGAGAAATAAGTTCAACTATCTAATTATCAATTATGAGAAATGACACTTACGCTACTGTCTATTGTATCAGACGTCAAAAGCGTGTGAAAATGTATCTCATTAGCTCTGCTTTCCATTCTTCCTAAAAACATTAGATTTGTTTAAAAACGAGATGGAATTTTAAAAATATATTTGCTGGTTTGCTTTGATTTACGTAGAACCTGCTTATTTATTTGTTACAACATTTACACTATGTTAATAGTTGAATTTTACGATAAAAAAATGAAGAAAAAATATAAAGAAAAGTAATCAACACATATGAGAAAGGTAAACCTATTATAGTAGTTGTCATATCTTGTCTTGTTGCCGAGCCGGCCTGCAAGCTCTGTAGTCACTCACTTTCTCCAACTACGAAGCTCTAGCATGCCTAACAGAAGGAGAATTATGGTCTCTTTGAGCACGGAAAAGGCTATCCATCAGCAATCTCACATTTTTCTCTCCCGTACTTTCTCCCTCAGATTCGATCTCTTTTCTCCGATCTGCTCGTTTGCTCCCGATGCATGTGTGTGGCTCTCTCTTCCTAATTTGCACTATTAAAATCTAAGTAAACTGGGTTTGCACAAATGAACTAGTTCCAGTGTTTCTCGGAATCGATATCGTTCGGGGGTGCTAGTTTGTACAACAAATAACAAATAAATAAAATATTCGGTAACCCTGCATGTGTATCTCTCAAGCTAAATGTCTTTGCACAATGACGATTGATCCTATTTATTCCGGCTTTAAAACTTTTTTTTTATATTATTAAAGACTTAAAGATACATTTTGACGCATTACATTTGGTAGAAGGAGTTTGAAACGGATTACAAACATGCCTTAAAGAATGGAAGAATGAGCGTCGAATGAAAAAATGAATAAATTTTGAGAATATTAACTATGATGACTATGATGAGTTTACTTACTGAATGCTTTTTGAAGTGATTGTGATAATAATTTATCTTGTATGCTTTGATGAACAGCTATCCATCATTTCACGAACCTTGAGTTGACCATTTTACAGTAAACGTATTGTCATTGGTTCTTGCCATTTTAAACTGAATGGCGAAAGAAATGAATGCCTTGCTGAAGATTTAATAATACACTTTTGCTTTCCTCATACTATTTTATCACCTTTCCATTTCTGATTTCGACCATGAATTTCTTTCATCGTAAACATGGAAAACATATGATGTAATGAACAAAGCAGCTTCCCTTCACATATCATTTAAGAAAGATCACATCTTAATATAATATACGAATCTGTTAAAAGCTTGTGAAAAATCAATGATCCGTCTTGCACAATTGGGCTCATCGTTACTTACATGTACTACATCAATATTATTTCGAAACTCCATGATTACTCCTGTAAAAATTAAACAGTAGCAAGCAGCATGTATTTCATATTGATCATAATAAAATACCAACCAATCTAATTGGATGCTGCTCAGACTCATTTCAAACTCTCAATTGATCATATTCATGCAATGCAATGTGGTACTTTGACTATTCAGTTACCTGCTTTGATCCTTATATGAATACGAGTAGAACTTTTAATATCGTGATTATTATTGCATCACCTGTCTGTAGAAGTATCCCATTCGAGTTCTAAATTATCATGGAATGAATCGAACTAAAGTAAGCAGTTGGAACAGCAGACTCAACAAAGTTAGCATTTTCTTATCCATTTCATTCTTTATTCGCCCCATTGCACCTTAAAATTTCTTGGATAAAAATGTATTGATGGATTTCTTACAGCATGATTATGTTTTCCTGGAATATTTAGGGTACATCGACTTTTTTTTTAAATCCTAGTTTTTGGTCAACTAGTAGTACTTGTTTGAAAACATAATTCGGTTTAAATTTTCATAATTTCGAACCAACGGCCAATTTTGTGCAAAAAAGGTTGTGTCGTTTGAAATACTTTAGTGGAAAGATTTAATTCTTACTCAGTTTTATGAGGAAGAGCTTATTTTGTTTTAAATTGGAAAGCGTTTTGGCTCCAGAAGCCGTCAAAGTTTTCGAAAAATAATTAGCCGTAAGCTTGCTTTTGTCAAGCAACTGCAACCAACTTTGAGAGCTTTTTGTTTGTACACATATGAATATAAAATCTTGAGTGAGCATTTCTCAAAGCAAGGCGTAACTAGATATTTACATTTACATAGTACATGTAGGTAAGTCCTCACAAATGGAAAAATTATCATTGCTACTTTTGGTTTTGATGGTGATGTTAGCACGACGATGATGATTGCATTTTCTATTAACTCTTTTTGCTCCAGTTTTTGCGATGTTAAATCCTATGCACCGCTAGTCAATGATGTATGTGTGTAAAAAATAGGATTCTAGACTCACACACTTTATGCCTATATCATTCCCATCATCATCAACATAATCTGCTTCAAACAAGTAGTAGCCGAATTCTGTAATGCAAGCAGATTCAATCAAATCAGAATTATCCTTATTTATGACAATATATAGTTTTGTGATGCTGTTTTAACTTAATTTATAACGATACTGAAAAGAAAATGAGAAAACACGATGGCAGTGCAGATTTTGTATATTACTTGGTACTAGTTTATGCAAACACCGATTCTGAGTTACAATTATCAATCAAAGATAATGATACTGATGAACCCAGTTATGTCAATAAATGAATCAAGTTATTGAGTTAAAAACTCGTTCAGAATCTCGGGGTTTTAATATAGTCAACAAGATTCAGAGACTGCAATATATTTCATACTAAAACGATTTTTTAACTAAAAACGAACATCATTAGAATATCAATCTTTTCGTTATTTATAGATAAAGTAAATACAGCTTGGACAGGTTAGTTATCAAATCTTTGAGTGAAAGAGTTAAGTAACCAAAACTTTTGCAAAGGTTCTCTTCATATTCAGTTTTTACTTATGTTTAAAAAATTAATATCTCATTGATACTTGTTGCAAGAGAACAGGCTTCATTAATTAGAGCACTAATGTTGTAACTACCGTCCTGCTTTTATCTAATTTCAATAAAAGTTTCACAAGTACGTCAAAAAGTGAAAGTTTCACAACGCCCCACTGGTAGTAAAGAATGGGTTGTAATATATAAATATACGGCATTTGTTAGGATTAATTTTATCGCCTTATTATTGAAATTTTGCACTGATCCAGCCGGGACCTTTAAACGTTCTGACGTCAAACTTAGTTCATTTTCTTGATTATTGCTAAGCACATGATTCTAACCGTTCGCAATCTTTGAAATCTTAATTATTGCCGATATGTTACAACTTTTTTATCTTTGACTCACAAAATTGCAATCAAATTTTACCCACTTTGACTTATATTTATAAAATGAAATATATTTTTAGCTTATGATAATGAAGGAATTGACAAGACTGTCAAGATAGAACAAATGATATTATAAACGGTTATTGATACGACCCAAAACTAACCCTAAGCATGCATAAATGAGGTAAACACGTAGATGATGCACAAAACACGTCGAAATCGAAATAACAAATTAGAATAAAAGCTTTTGCAAGCCGTTTATTGATATACTTCGTAAACATCAATATAGTATTCAATTATAAATTTATAAACTTTCCATTCCTTAGCTTATTTTTGTAATCATAAGCTGATAATCATATCAAGACCATCCAGATCGTCAACATCAACTACAAACAATCACTGGACGTTTATCAATTAAATGATTATAAAATTACTTAAATTAATTTACTTTTGATATTCCATAAGGCACATAAAGATTAATATCAACATTCAATAATTTAATAACAATCTGCTCCGAGGCTTAACAACTGGCACCAACATCTGGATCACCATCATTGGCAGCGTCACCACCGTTTTCTGTCCTCTTCAGGATTCTTTACAGCCTGTACCAAACCCTGATTTTGTTATGTCTGAACAAATATCCCACGACAGTGTGAGTTATCAAGCAGTACAGTTAATGCATTTACAATATGACATAAACCCTGGCTTGTCAGCAATAGTTGTTGGATGAGTTGCTGGGTCAAGGCAACCAAGAATAATCCGTCAGCAATGACATTAACTAGTGTATAATTTTAGGGGTGTCATGAGATGCTTAAAATTAGACAAATTCCATACAATGAAGCTATTTTATGGAGTTCCTAAAAAAACTTCATAAATTATGAATATACCACAATATGAATTGCATTAAATATATTATATTTGTATGCAAATATAATTCCTTGCTGCATACACACGAATGTAATCTTCAAACAAATATCTTTTGATGAAACAAGCGTAGCTTATGAATCACTTGAAATGAATTTGACATTTGACTCACGATACAACTATGAAATTACCATGTTTAAAATGATGTGACTAATGGAATAATAAGATAAAATTAAATTAAATAAATGTTTGCAGATGTTAATGTACCTTTATGTGGTGATTTAAAACATGAATTAGAATAGAAAACTCGACACAAACAACAAAACTCTCTGGGTTTCTTGAGTAATTATGCGGAAAACATTTCCCTACTTATTATCACACATTGAGTAATTATGCTGCTGGCAATAAAAATAAGAAAGTTGGAACACGAAGGACTGATTTGCTTAAACGAAAATGATAAACGCCATTCATGCATTCAAATCTGGCTTCAATTTATCCATTACTAATTAATAAGGAAGTGATTCATTGTGCATATGATAAAAAAATTAACATTCGGAATGGAGAGTATTGAGTCATCTTGATGACAATGTAATGTGCAAAAAGAAGTCTTTGTTCGTATCAAATATATCATTCAGCTTGTTAAATGTTGAACACTTGCTAGCAACATCAGCAAATGATTAGGCTTATTACAAATTATTTACGCAGCGATAGCAAGTATATACAAAAGATAGAGTAGTGGGAGAATGTCCTTCCTTCCTTCCGTCCTTCCGTGGCATTGCTTTTTACTATGTACATATATGTCCATAGAGTACATACAGATATGCGCGCGAGATTTAAACCTTCCATAGAATTACATGAGACTCAGTATCTACAGGTTGTTTGACATGCTGAATCAGCTGGTAGTACTAGTTTTTGAATTCCAAGAATATGTACAGAATATTCAAACAATATGTACAGAATAGTCAAAGAATATGTACAGAATATTCAAAGAATATGTACAGAATAGTCAAAGAATATCTACAGAATATGGTACTATACAGTAGGTTTAGCTGCGTACCCTAAATTTTAACAGAATTTATTACAGTTCTTTTTATCATATGTAGCAAATTTAGTCATCGTGTGTCGTCAGCCTTTTGCATAATATAAAAGCCTGCAATGCATTTTCGTTTGCCAGTGCAAAGCTGAGTTTTAACATCAGACATTCATATTGTGGAGAGATAGAAGGATTAAAACTGTCCAAAATTCTCAGAATTTGAATGCGCTTGCGAAAAAGAAAGGTTGGACAACATTTTCAGTGCGTCTTATTCCCTGATGCTTAGAAAAGCTGCTTTTGGAGGAAGACGGATTGGTAGTTTTTGTTTTTTGCGTAAAACAACCATTTCGTTTTTTCTCAAATGTCAAGGGAATTTAGATACCAAATTACTATGATAAAAATCTCAACAACATGCACGAGGACTACTCCTACGTTAACGTAATTCACGAGGTTACTGGAAATTCAAACTACATCGAAATTCAGGCACGCAATGATCACAATAGAAAATGAAAAAAAGGGTTTTTGATTAAATATTGTTGCTAACATTTTAAATCAGTTTTTGTTAATGAATCTGACGGGGTTCAAAATAAATGAAAAATTCCCATATTCACAAACTTACTGGATACACCAGAAACGCAAAAGGTGGCAACCACAATGACACTATTCATTCATTCAAATGACAAAGCTCATAATGCTATCTGTTCATACTCAAACTGCTACGAACGCTGGTCACTTGTATATAACGCACTGTTGTTTTTCTCACATAAGCATGTTTAATATTAGGCCTTGATTAATTCAAATAAATTTTCATCAATTTTTCAGTTATTCATGATCACAAAGAACCGCAGTTTTAATAAGAATTGCAGAATAATAAAATCAACTTCATTTAAATCCAAAGTTTTCAATTGTTATTTGCTTTCAAATAATCGTTGCATAATGCTAATGATATTATTATAATCCCCCTATTTTTACACGCAAAGAATATTCCCAAAACGAATCGTAAGTTTTAGTTTCATTTATTAGTCAAACATATTCAACTGCCCTAATGTTATAAGTGCAAATAATTTACATACAAAGTACTGCTTTTGTTCAAATGGTCCATGTCCTGATGTTCAGGAAAACACTATAACCTCTTCTCTAGTAGGAGACAGTGGAATGGACTTGGATGCAAAAACTAAATTACATGCATGCTCAACTCGTCAGAAGGAACCAGCTTATATACTAATAGGTGATAGATGTGTGTTTTCCTTGAAGTTCTGTCGAAATCAAAACATACTGTAAAAATAAATAATTAAAGCCTGACAACAGTAGCACAATACTGAACCATCTAAAGAAACAAGCAGCTCATGAAGTCTTTTCCAGGCTTGTTAAATAATTTTCAGACAAAAATCTGCAACTGGGGTGTAAAAATTATTGAATTAACTATTTATTTCATTATTTATTTAAAAAATTCTATTCTCTATTTTACCACGAGGTTTTTCTCAATAGTATTACAGTATAAGTATTTCGTTTTGATAAATAAAATCATTGCAAGTATCAAAGAAGCACTAAGTATTTGTGTTGTTCATGACGATGATGAAAAGATGTATCTCTAATAAATGCTTCTTTCATAAACAACAACATTAATCTTCTTTCGGCGTCGATGAAATGAGGTCACTGTATGATATTTTGAAACAAGCCAGGTCCTGTCCACTGTGAACCGCAGGTAAAGGTATAACCCAACCACCACCACAAGAGAAAGTAAACAGACCAGAGTAAAAGTCACATCCGAGACGTTAACATTGGGCTCAGGTCCTGTGATCTTGCTAGATGACTTGGCCCTATTGTCAAACCCTGAAAAAGAATCATACAATAAGTTACCTTATTTTTGAACTTTCACATCAACTAAATTTAACATAAACCCTGATAAACTACGTGGCAAAAAAATTATACAGCTTACTCATCGTCAGCTAAATATAATAATAAAATATTTAGTGTAAAGAGTTTGCAGCCGTTTATTGGGCAATGTGAAACTGTTTAGAGTTTTTGACTGATCATCCACTTACCATCCACACCAGCTCCGCTCATCGTCACCAAAAGAAGTGACGACAAGAAAACGACCCTTTGCATTTTGTCACTTTTTTGAGGAATGGGCCACAAAAGTTTTTGTCCGATTCTCAAAAAGATGGAGAGAGGATATTTACAATTAGGACGAACTTTCCTATGTCCACTCACTTAACTTAGTGACCAAAACTTGCTTTAAAAACATGAAGATGTGACTTTGTTTTCTACTTGAACGAATTGAGACAAGTTTATAAGTATCAATTATAGTTTTAAACACCACGCTGGTGTTTAGATCACAATAGGATGGAAAGTCACGCAAGGATCAATTATTGCGTTCTATCCAATATATTTAGGTGTTGACAACATTCCCGTGTACGACGAAAATGTAGAATGGCCACTTCATCTGCGAGTTTTACCAATTTAAAGATCCTTTTTATTTTACTTTGTTTGCATGTATGCCGGTATATGCATAAACCACACAGGTTGAAATGCCATCCCAGAGTAAGTCGTCAGTCATCTTGCAGTCTGAATCCTTGCAGTTTTCTTGTCTATATACTCTTGTGATGATATCAGCCTTTCCTAAACGCTCATGTTTACATTTATGTGATGCATTTTAGTAAAATGATATGATGACATATATAACATGTATATGCATTTAAATATAAATGTATGTACATCTTTCCGCATATCCCTTCTAAAATTCATATTGCCCTAATCCCATCTGGAATTTAAGCTAATGAACAGACTACTCATGAACATCATCATGACATCATCATGCTATATTTTTTCCGAGGGACTTTTTCTCTGAAAGAATAAAGATAAGATGGAATGGATGAAGTAAGAATGAGTCAGACGTAGAAGCGAATGAACTACATGACAAAATAAAATAAGCAAACGTTTATTCCTCCTTCTTTTGTTAATGTAAAGAGTTTTTAGTTTGAATGAGTTTTTATATCCTGAGTTTTGAATGAGTGAACATATTGATAACATTGAAACGCAACAAGATAAATCCTATGTGGTATTGCTCAGTGTCATATTGGTTTATATTACAACTTGCTACAGGCTATGTATAGTCTTTGATTTGCAAAACACATAAAAAGGTTATGTCTAAATTTGCACAAGTATGTGTACAGCGTGATGGGAAGAACAAGTGCTACTTATTTTTCAGCAAATGTTATCCATAAAGAAATTGTAATGAAGCTGTCTGAAAATGAAGTCAATCTTGACTGTAGTCAACAGATTAACTTTGGATAGAGCCATTCTGCATATTATGTGACAATTGGTTTTAGGTGTAAAAAAGTGTTCGCCTGCACGAAATACCAAAAAACCCATGGAGCCTTTAATAAAGCTATGTAAGCTAACGAATTACAGTTGGATCAAAAGGAGGGATGGGAAAAAAGAACAAATGAAAGTTTGTAATATAGTTTGTAGTGGTTCCATTAGCCAAACTAATCCACATTCTTGGGAATCTGGCACTCCTCCTTTCCCCACTTTCTGGACATGTACGCGCTTTGCATATTCCCTTTCTGTTAATCTTGATGGAGTCATTGATGGAGACCAACCATTCATCTTTTTTACAGGGTCCCTGAAATACATAATAATTGATGGTGTTATGTTAGCACATTGTTGAATAATTTTAAATCATTTCGCGTCAAATTACCTGAGGGAATGCATATACACATGTTCTGTTATATACAGCAACACGTCGGTACATAGATCTGAGGATATAAGTGTCGAAGTTATCACATGATTCGAAACCACTCTTTTCCTCCTCCATTTTGTTCTTCTTTTCCCGTTCGTGTTTGCGTTGTGGTTTTAAACGTCACCAACAACTATGAAGCATGGGAGCACCACGAAAACCAGGAAACCCCGTTTGAATGACATATTCCACACTTGAGAAACTAATCTGGAATTATTTAAATGTGTTATATAACGCAAGATGCTACTAAAACCCAAGCTGAATTGACTAATCTACAAAACAGGTTCGTGATATCAGATGAGGCAACACATTCCAGTACGTTGCCTTCATTTTTGCAAAATCTGCTCATGACTACTATAAGAAGCCAAACTTTTAGAGACCCAAATACAGGATAGTGGAAAGTGTGACATGCTCCTTACCCAAAAACAGTTCGGGAAGAAATAAAGATTTCCAACACCTTCAAAAAATATTTATTTCAATATATATGCACATACCCTTTTATCCTCTTAGTGTTTATAGTTACACTGACTAAAATCGGCGGTCGTCATCATGTCCGAAAACCCCAAATTAGAGAAACCCGTATGATAAAAACGGATGTTTTAAACTAGACGTGTTTCAACATTCCATGGACCACTATAATATCTCTTGCTAACTCAAAAAAGTGTCGTCTTAGCTTATCTAACAAGCGTGTGAATAGAAAAATCCTGACAGCTAGGAAAATGGAGATGATTTTTATGTTGAAGGAAAAGCTACGTTACTTTTTCTGGTACAGCTTCTGCAGGAAATCGTAATGCTTGACATCTGCATAATTAATGAAACAAAAATCATTTGTTGTTAGTGCTTTCCATCCAGCTAATAGATTTATCGGCAAAACCTTGTGATATGATGAGTAAAACGTCTGTGTACTATATACTTTCTCTTTGCTTTCACTGATAAGACTTGGGCACTTGTCTATATTATCTTAGTTGGAGTGATATCATAGAGCAAAAAATTAAAAATATATATACTTTATCTGTATATTTTAAGGGCGAGTCTTGTCTTAACTTTCTACGTAAGGTATTGCCAAACATGCTTATCTAAAACGTTGTGTAATTCAGGCTACATAGCAAAGTAACAATCTGTAAGGTACATGTATTCAACTGGCACCTTCGTTCTGTAAGATATGATTCTTCTTTCCCCAATGCATCCCACGCGTGGAAATTTGGGAGGTCACATAACATCATTATTTTCAATATCAATATCTCCTTTCAAAGGTAAAAACTTCTTATATAAAAGGGTTCATTAACGATTGACTCCGCCATAAAAGTGAGACTGTGTTCTCGGCTTAGCCAACTCGAGAAAATATATCTGGAGATTCGTGTGAAAAATACTGAAACGTGAAACCCGCATCCTGGATTATACCATAATATTAGATTTCATATTACGTACTTACATAGTTCGGAAGAACAACCCATACGTTGAGAGTCTAGGCTGCGTATGCTCAAAAGAAAACGTATAAGCGATTCGATCAAACAAAAATGCTAGAAGGTGTCATAATAAATATCTTAATGTTGGTTTTACGTTAGCACCTATCCGTGTAACTTTTATCATCACCATCATTTTTCATTTCTTTTAGTCAATCACTTTTAGCTTTGTATTGGAGTCAGCAGCAACCTTGTGTTCAGAGTTTTGCTGACAACTGCATCTCCTGTTTTAAAGTTTTCTCTGTTACAGCAAAAGAAACCTGCAAACTGTAAAAATGCAGGGGGCTAATCCTAACGGTGCTTCTGGGGGACACGTCTCTTTCTCTTGTATTTTTTGTGGGAAAAAGTTCACTAAAAAGGAATTATTTGAAAATCATCTTCGGGGACACACCAAAAATGAGAATCGTTTTGTTTGTGCACTCTGTGGAAAACATTTTGACCATCTAAGCAAACACGAGTTTCATCTTCGATGTCACCATAGAAATTAGAGCAAGTAAGTATTTGGCATTCAAATTTCATACTGAAGATTGAGTAAACTTTCGATAAATTTTGTTGGCATTTGTACGAGCTGGTAGTGATAATATGATTTTTTAAACTATTCACAAACCATCTACTTGGGAATTTGATTTGAAAATAAGTTCATTGAGCAGTGTCCCTTTCTTACTGCCATATTGCAACTTATTCTGGATTTTTTTTGTATACTTTGATTTACAGGAAGTGAAACCAGAGACGGTCATCCAAAATTTGATATTGCTCGTCGTTTGTTTAAGTCCTGTTCAAGAATTGATATACAGCCTCCTGCAAAGTTCCCCTAATAAGTTTAGAAATGTTAGAAGATGAAAATTTTAAAAATCAAATTTGTTTACTGAGAGAAATCACTTTAATTGTAAAATTCTTCCATGTCATTTCACATTTCTGTACATGTGTCGCTTTCGACTAGTTTTATATTTTGGAGAAAACAGTCATTGTTTTGTAACGAATCGCATATTGTAGATAAAAAATTGCACGGATTTAAAATTTGATGCTAATACAAAAATTTGAATATAAAACTCCCGTAAAATCCTGCTGTTGTATTTCTTACAACAGACTTTCTTGATAATTTCAGAATAAATGATATCGGAACAACCTAAATTGATATTGTTTGCGAACAATTTCATTATTTGCATAAATAGTAAATCGTATATAATATTCTTATATATGTGTGTGTATTTATAAAAATGACGACTCCTTTGTGCTTCTGGAATCATCAAGCTGATTAAAATAAAAATCAATCGAAATATGACTCCTGTTCTATATGTACATCTGTACGCAAATAGCCAATGTGTTTGCTTAAAATGAGAATAGTTTTGATCCGAAGGTGTAAACCATAAGGGCGTTTACAGCCAGCCAGTCTTAGCTTAGAACGGAATCAAGCATTCTCCCTTCCTACACATGATACATTTATATATGAACAAAGACTGTTGGGCAAAGAAAGCTTTCCTACAGGCATAATCGCATTCAGATTCTTATAAGAACACATACATCACGTACTATATTCAGAGTCAATGTGAAGCTTTCCTAAATCTTCATCTTGTACAGGTATCCATGGTATGACGTTTCTTAACCAGTCTCACGCATCCCTTGATTTTTAAGTAAACTGTCTTAATTATTCCTACACTTTAACGTTCTTCCTATAACATTCAAGTACTTTTTAATGTAATACGGCATCGCGAAATTTGGCAAAATTTGTGTTACAATACTAATATATTATTTCTTTTGAAAATCATTGAACGATTTAACATTACCGCGAACCCGATTTTTGCAATAATGATAAGTCCCATATTATTTTTTTCGTATGCTGAATTCCATTTTGAAAAATTGACCAATGCTAAAATATGAAAAGCACAAGGGATGATCGGACAGGTTCGTGAGTAAAAACCTAGTGGAGTTGAGATAAGAAAGCAAGCCATAATCTGCATGTACTTAAAGAGCTTTCTTGTACAATGCTTTGATGTGTTATCTTAGGGGAAAAGCATAGGTAGATTAGTGATGGCAACTGATCTGATCTGATCCAATTTTTCATAATCAAATCTGATACAGTTTGAATTTTTTTGATCTGATATCTGATACAGATCCGCACTTTCCTTCAAATCTGATACATCAGAAATATCAGATCAGATCAGAATCAGAAAAAGTGAAATGATGATTATTAGGAGAGCTTTAACTACATGATATTTTTCTTTGCTGTGGTTGACATGATTCATACTGAGTTTTGTTTTATTTGCAGATCTTTGTTATAGTTTATCCAGAATAATTACTTATTACGTAATATATACAGCCTCCGCATTTCTGTGACTCAATGAATTTATTAGTTTAGATTACAATTATTAATAATTTGAAATGCAGACGTAGTACAAAACATTATTAACTACAAAAATTTTGACTGGAGTTTATCAAACGTATAACAAAAGTATGGCTCATTTAATTTTGAAAGAAAAATTAGTATATAGTTCTTAATTGTTGATTGTAAAAAGTTAAAACGTCCCTGTCTCTTGTTGAATTGACTTAATCGTCTCGTCAGTTTTCAAAAACGTAACAAACTCTCTTCTGTCTGAAGGTTTGAAGCTTAGAAAATTTCGTTGAAACACGTGTTTCAATGTAGTTTGTCATTTGCCAATTTTGATTATTATCATATCAAATTTATCTAACAAAATTCTCATCATGATAAATATGCCATGTGTATTAGTTATAAACATTACGTAATTTATTTCAGTATCGGTATCAGCCCACAGTTATCAGTTGTTAAAATGAATTCACTGTAATTAGCCATTACAATACCTCACCAAAGCTTCGAGTAATATCTCCCCATCTATGGCAAACGACCATATCTTTTATATTTCCCGATTGAAAAGGTAATGTCACCTTTAATATAAATGCTTCACGGGTAAGTTTGGGCTCTTGATATTACCAAAAGTTATTCATTTTTCCATGAAAAATAATAGCATACTACTCAGTCAGTCCGGTCAGGTTACATGACATGGCAGGCCTTCTGGAAAGCACATTTATTCAGATAGCGTCGTAGTTCCTTACGTCATGATCATTTCACAAATTTGAGAAGCCCCACAACATCATTATTTTCAATATCACTTTCTAATTTGAAAGGGAAAATTCTCATGTAAAAGTACTTTATTTACAATTAGTTCAGCCATCAAAAGAAAAGTTGCTACTTGTTCGTTTTGTCTTCACCAATTAAATAAACTTAATCTAAAGCTCAGCAATGAAGAAATTAAAACGTGAAACCAAATCCAGGATCACAACAAAGGATAACATTTCATACTTGTGTAAAACAATATTTTTACAATCTACACATAACGAATAAATAACAGCAAAACAATAGCAATAGCTGTAGAGGAACAGCTAATTAGATTGAGTATGAGTGAGTGAAGAAAAAATTGATACTGGTTATGTTTTTTATGTTATGAAGGTAATGCGTTCATAATGTTATTATATTAGCTTTACGTTATGATGTACACCAATACAACAAAAGAAAATATAATACATGCAATTTTTACCGTCATGAGCATTTCTCGTTTCTTCAGTCAACCACTTTTAGTTTTGCTTTGAAGTCGACATCACGTCTTCAACTGAAACAACTTGTCTTTTATTCGAAATTAATCCATAACTATGTTCCGCAATACAAACGTATTAACTGTAAAAACGAAGAGTGCTGATGCTACGCCTCAACGTTGGTCCGGGGAAGAAATATCTTTCGCATGTATTTTTTGTGAGGAAACTTTTGCTACAATGAGAGATTTAAATTATCACCTCGAAGGACACACCAAAGGACGTTGCTTTATTTGTTGGGTTTGTGGAAGAGGATTTTGTTTGAGAAAAAATCGGGATGCTCATCATTTCCGACGCCATGTGGGACAGAGAACGAGTAAGCATTTAAATTTAATAATATGCTACTTTGTTGAACATTTTTATAATTTCGTAGTGATACTTTTATTCATTAAAATATTCACAATCCAGCTACTTGGCACAGCAGTAACTCTTATTGAAAAAAGATTCATTCGGCTGTGTTGTTGATCAAAATATTGCACTCCATTCCGGGCTCCTTGTCATGGTCCTTGTGTCATTTTAATTACAGGTGAAGAACCCAAAGTTGATCAGCAAGCTGAATCATCATTCGATTGTGGTGGATGTTGGAAACGCAAATTCTGTTTCAAAAATTGAGCTGATATTTGATTCAGAGTTCTACTAATAATATTTGAAGCGTAAAATATATAAAAAGTAATTTGATTTCTTTTTGGTCATTTGGTTAGTAATGAAAGGATTTTATATTTCATGTAAATTTATTTTATTTCTAAACACTTTACATTGATTTACCGAGCATGAGTATTGCTTACAACATACTTTTTTGACAATTTAAAAAAATGGGCATCAGTTTTATTGATGAACAATATAACTAAAAGTAGGATTTATTATAGTTAGAAATAAATTATAGCGATTACCTTAATTTTTTCAAATTTGGTGAACTCTGGCGCATTTGACTATAATGTAATGCGAATTCAAACTGTTATGAAACTACCACTAAATAAACTTGATCATCACCAAACGATTGGAAGGAACTTCATGCCATTATTTAATTTTTGTTAAGTTTCGGTGTGGGTAAAACGGAAAGACCAATTCCCTACTGTAAACAACGAGGTCACTGAGTTTTAATTTTTTTAGGGTGAAAATTATTATGGTGTAGAACTGCGTTGAAAATAAATGAAATTTGGAATCCAAATGTTTTCGGTTATATTCACCTATTGTTATGAGTTAATGCTACTTCGTTGGGAATGCACTTTCAATGTCAACCTGTGATCACGGACAATATTTGCATACTAAGCCATACATAAAGATGTACAGTATCCATACAAATCGCACAGCCACTCCGGTGTTTATCAACACGCAATGACTCCTGAATAAATTTTTACTGCTAACCTTTGCTCTTTATCGCCAAGAATGTGGTGTATCTCGTCATAACTATCAACGAAGTTAGTTGAGTTACAGCGTTACAGAAATTAGCTGCTGTATGTAAAATATCTCACTTGGAACAATCGAATGCAAGCTCTTTGCTCATGCTGCACCCACGACGACTGCACGATAAGATGGGCTTTACTGTAAGTACATCACCCTAGTCTTAAGGCTTTCTCCACTCATGATAATGAGACTGTTCAAATATGATAATGGATGCAAACGTATTTTTATCAAGAAGTTTTTAACATTACGCATCCATCTTGAACGCTCTCTTTTCACGATGGAAGCCTAATCTTAAAAAATTCTTGGTTTTATGAATAAATGTGTAGTGATGTGGCATTTTGTTTTCTATTTGGTGGATACAGTAAGAGTATTTGTTTGTAAAAAGTGGTTGGTATTTCGATTTTTGTTGCTTTTATGTTCTAATTTAGAATGCATGATTCAGGAATATAATTCGAACATAATTACTTGAATAATGAGAACGTTTGTTAAAGGCATTTTTGAATTTTTGTGGGTGATATGGACTCTGCTAAACAAAATTAAACCAAAGGTTTTGTTCTTTCCATTATGTATATGGAATGGAAAGTAGCATAGAACAAGTGCATTGTGTGGAAGGCCAACACCATTGCAACCCATCTTTCTTTTGCAGTAATTGTTGAGAATCCCCTTATCCAGTACCCCAACTTCCACTTTTCCCAAGACTATATAACATGATCATGTGAGCTTACATGACATATTGGAAAGTCTCGTTCGCCTAGTTGTTTTGTAACATTTCAGATTCTCATTAAATGCTTTTCTGCCGGATGCGCAAGTATTTCTTGCTTCGTCCTTAAACTCAGAATTTTAATCGATTCCCTGGCTAAGAGAATTGGGAAAAGAATTTAAAGAATCTTTTGTTATTACAAAATTGGCCATAAAGTTTTGGCACGAAATGTTCACAAATTTAATTTATATCTAACGTCCTAATCATTTGAGCGCAAGTGGGGTCAACCGCAATTTATTTAAATGCTGTGAGGGGATGTGTATCCAAGACTCTTGCAGAACGATACCTTCGATAGAACAAGTATTTATCAACTGTTTAAGTTTCATCCTGTGTTTGTTGGCAAAAGACTGGGGCACACTTTGTTGCCTTATCAGTAACTCAATTACTTTCAACTTAAAAAGCAAAACTTTCCTTCGACTATTTTTCAAAAGCGTTCTATTTGGAAGCAGTGCCATTGAAGAAATCCGGAGAAAGTTCAAGTTGGAGTAAATATGACGTAACATATTACATGTAACATACAATGTGAGGTATCAAATTCTGAAAGTTTTTACTTACCAATCTTACCCGTCCCTTTTTACACATTTGCTTATCCTCCCGCTTTCTCAGACGAAACTCATGAAAGTTTTTATTTGTTGTTTTCTTTTTAACCATCTGCCTGTGTCTGTTTGGTGAAGGCAAAATAACGGCTGTGAAGAATGCCTTTGTGCTGTGCCAACAACAAACAATTGGGGCAACATGAGAGTACAAGTTGAAGCTAAAAACGATTTTTGGGGGAATAGGACAGCAATTCAGGACAAAATATATGCAATGAAACCTGTCTTAAGGGAACATTCACACAGGTATGATGTCAGACGCTATGTGAAGTTTTTCTAATGGTGAAGAAGTAGTAGTTCAACAATTGTGTGCCTCGAGCACCTTAAAAAGTATTGATATCCATCGAGTATTATTCCCGTATTTATTCGTATTATTATCTCATGAAAATTTTTATGGTTGTGTTGTGACGAAAGAAAAATACAAAACTATGATGAAAAATTTCAGATTATCTAAATACTTTACAGGTTTTTGGATTTAATCTCCTAATCCAGTATTTATTAGAAGGAAACTGAGGAATGCCAAAGTTCACTACAAGGTTTATGAATTGAAATGAGAGGGAAATTCTTAACTACTTAATTGCTAAATTATTTCAATTAAAAAGAGAATCCTGCGTTGGACGAAATCATTCTGATTTCGGAGTAAGAAAGTCTTGCTTGTTCTGCTTCCATCATAGCGTCTTCCGTCTCAACAGACGAAACTCGAACACTTTCTTCACTTTTGGCTGATTGCTCATAGGTGGTGGATGCGTCAGCAACTTTTGAAGTTGAGGGGGCGCTTCTGCCAATGTTTTTCATTTGAGTGCAAGTTGCTGGTGCAGAAATTTTAATTTTCTTTTCTTTTTCAAGTTTCTTCAAATGTTCACGAAGTGTCGTTGCGGGGATATTGAAAATTCGAGCAACTTTGCAGACAGGTATTCCAAAACGAATGTGTTTCATTGCTGTAGTCAAATCCTGTTTGGTGTACCGCTTTCGTTGGCCTGTATCAGTTTTGCTTCTTCTTGACACACTTCTACTTCCATTATATTTGACACCTTCAAAATTTTGGGAATTCACAGTAGAATCAGAACTGGAAGGATTTCCACACTCATTTGATTCCCAATTTCCAGGGATTGCATCTCCGAGATTTCCATCCTCGCTATCAGGTTGATTCACAAACTCCTTTAGCTCCAACATCTTTGCCCCATGGACGAATTTATCCAACTCTTCCTGTGTCAGGAACACATTCCCAGTGTACATGAACTCCATAATTTTCTCGAGTGTGGAAAATTGCATGTCTAGTAGGCAAATCACCGGGTACCCACAATTATTCTGCTCAAGCTGTGATTTCACAAAAGCTGAAGAGGCTGACACCACAAGCTTGTGACATTTTAAGGTACGTCCTTGACAACAAAGGGCCATGTCGGTGTACTGTTGTGCTTGATAGAAGGAGTAAAATGCACCGGGAAAATTGCTGGAGTGACCATTCCATTTCAAGATAAAATGATTTGGTGATGAATTGGAAGACACGTCCATGCCAAAACTGAAAATCATAAGAAATCCTATTATTATGAAGCTGACCTACTGGTAAGCAAGTTATAGCTTTATACTGATATTCCGTTTGATATTAACTAAAAGCTGAATAGTTACACAAAACAAACAAAAAAAATATTATGGTTGTTACTAACGTTTGTGCAATTTTGTTCGATTCCCAAGAAATGTTCTGGTGGTTAGTGAGGAAAATGTGGAAATGACAAGATGTTCAATTTCTGTTGTGTTTACGTAGAAAGCAAGCTGACAAATGACTTTTTCCTTATAACTTTTTCAAACATTATGGGGACATGAGATGAGAGTCGTAATCTGGATATCGTTACACCAAAGTGGAAAGGAGATATAACAACATTACAGTATGCATAATAATAATGCGTGAATGAATTGCTGTTGCAGCTCTTCTACACACCTGCGCGTATTGTTTTAACTCAAGCAGGTAAAGTACAAGCAAAAAAGGAAAAGAAAGGCGATGTATGTAAAGTGATTGCATAGCAAGATAGCTTTGAGTTCCTTACACGGGTTATAAGGCTATGTCATAGTTCTTTGATTTGATTCGTCAAGAATAAAAGTAAAGGGAGTAACTAACTATAAGAGTTGTGGTGAACCCTGTCAACGCAACGACAAATAAAACGGGTGGTCTAATGGTAGTGAACCTTTCATTCTGCCATTCAAATTTAACTTGTACCGTGCAAATTATCATTCAATTTTAAAGCCCGATAAATGATTTCTGTATAGCTTATATGAATGAACTGTTATTTTGCGTGAAAACCGATATATCTTCCAGTTCTCTTGCAATTTACAGAAATGACAAAATGTATTAATTAAATACAGCGTTTCTCGCAACGACAAATGTTCTCGCAACGCCCCCGTTCACCCTACAATTATGTGTTCACGCAAATTTAATTATGCACAAAGAAGAAAACATGTTTTCAGTATGCTATACAAACGTGAGGTTATTATGGGGAAGAAACCTTAAATAGTAACAAAATGATAAAAATACTGAAAATTCTAGATGTAAATCTAAAGCGTAAAGCGATCTAATTTACTTATTCAGAATGGACCCCAAGGCGCAGAACATACACGCTGGCATACTATTTGTTTGACGCACGAACCGTCATGTCATGTTAATCATTGTTTGCGTCAACCAAAAGCGTCAACCAAAAGTAATATTAGTTGAGGATTTATCGGCAACAAAATGTAGTACGATGAGTAAAACGTCTTCTTTATGTGCGCTTTCTCTTTGCTTTCACCGAGAACCCTTGGATGCTTGTCTGCTTCAGTGATTTTGAGCGAAAAATACACATTATGTATATTTGCTTCAAATGTATGTCTCCATTTAAAGGTTTATGTAGAGTTATGTAAAAACAAATGAGTTCATATCCAGAACAGTAAGGTAAATGTTTATAGATAACTTATTATTTCTGTGATACACGATCATTCCATTTCCTGTGCATACCACTCGTGGAAATTTGAGAGGTTACATAACATCATTATTTTCCTTTTCATCGTCTCAATTTAAAGGTGAATTTTATATATAGAAGCACTTTGTTAATGATTGGTTCAACAATAAAAACAACTCTGTATCTTTCATTCCATCAACTAAAGAAAATCTTTCCAGAGATTACCATCCCATAGCATAACATAAGATCATATTATGCATGAATTTCTTAGAAACAACCCTCCCACATGTCATGCATGAATAGTGCAGGAAAAGAGTTCATTAAAATGAGTATGAGCGAGTCCAAGAAGCCCTTTACTTCCTACACAACTCCAGAGCTTCGCAGAAAAATACTGAGGCTTGAAACCACATCCTGGATACTGATATAAGATTACATTCTATCGAAGCACAATCTTTTCATAATCTACTAGTCAATAACAAACAACAGGCAAGAGAATGAGTGTGAGCAAGTCGAGCAAAGGAGTAAACACTGATATTGACGAACATGGTTATGCTATGATGACGATGTAAATTTAGTTGGTTTTTTAGGCTACGACTTATACTAAAGAAAGTATACAAGTAAATTCATGTCAAATTTCTTATTGTCAACTAGTTTATAGTTCATTGGTTTATATCATTACTCTTGGTTCTGCTTAGAACTCAGGATCAGGTGTCCATTAGGTGAGTAGGTCTTACTAAAGGGACTACCTTGAAATAATTACTACGCCTACATGCTGGGAAAAATGCAAATTCATGAGCCCCACGCTGGTCCAGCTGGTGAAATGTATTTCTACAGTGTTCTTGCTCAGAGGACGTCCTTTTATCTTATGGGATTGTAGTAAACGATGCTATACTAGACGGAAACGCTTTAAACACATTCGACTCCATCATGGAACATAAAATGTGTATTTGGCATTTTAATTTTATTATGTAAAAATTTTATCGAACTTTTGTGAGCATTTTTAAACAACTGAGCATTGATTTAGTTTTTGTTTTAAATCACAAACCATCTACTTAGGAGCTTTTATTAAAAATAGACTCAATAAGCAGTGTTCTTGAGCCAAAACATTTTATTTCATTCTGGATTTTTGTTGTGTCATTTGATTTACAGAACATGAATCCAGGATCATTGACCTTTCGAGTGGGACTTTGTTATGAAGACTTTATCGGACTTTATTAGACGGCAATTTTAAAATCAATACGAGTCCTCTTAATTATTTTTTATCCGATACTTTGTAATAAAGGGATTTTAAATTTCAAGTAAATTCATTCTTAATTTAAAAACTTTACACAGGTTTTCCCAGCATAAGCATTCCTACAAATTACATTGACGATTTCAAAATGTAACGGGTATCATAAACCCGTACCCATTCACAAAACAATTAGGCAAAAAAATAAAATAAAAAAACCATTAGTTCCTTACGCTTTGCTAAATTGTTTTTTTAGACTGTTTTGATTTATTAAAATGGTATTATGTGGAACTGTGTACCAAGCAAAAGAAACCTGCATTAAAGAAAAATTCATTTTTGCTCGCATAAAACTTAGTATGCCATTCTATCCCAAAAAAAAATTTATTCATGACATCACACAGTCTGACAGTCACTACAATATTTAACAATCCAAAATCATTTCTAAATTTATTTTACTAAAAACTGTTCGACAGCATCGTCAAAAATATTATACACCGGAGCATATGTTGAATGTATCAATAAATTTTGGAAGATTTTCGCTCGAATCATTTTAATTTTACTCATGTAACCGGAGATTTGCGACTTCCTTCGTACATAATACGCGAACTTACAGACTCGTTTATCTTCGTAGAATATTTTATTGTTCAGTACCATTCAGGGTCGTCAACCGTATAATTAATCAAACTTGAACGTTTATTCGTTTTATCCTACATGGGAAATGACCCAAATTGGTTTCCTTATCAGTAACTCAGCTACCTCATAACATAAACTTTAACTAAAAATAGTACACTTTTTTCTCTATTTCAAGGTCGTTTTGTCATGTATTTGTGGTTTCAAACGGAACATAGTTTTTATGCAAATGACCTGTCATGATTCATTTATGAAAAACCAAGGAATGCAACATGCAACTGTGAGTTAGATAGTTCTTCCTTGTCATCGCCGTACCTAACGCTTTCCTTTTGGCGTGAAGGTTCACTGCTTTTTTATTATGAAAACAATTGTCTATGAACGTTCCTATTTGGGGCAACAGCACTGGTTAATTTAAATATATGAAAAAGGAGCGTGTGTAATAGGATGGGATACACAGATTTTGGCATAGTAGACGCCAGTATTTATTTCCATTGCAAATTTAGTAAATTATTACGCAGCTTCATCGTTTTTCACAAATTTTGTTTGATAACTTCAATTAATCATCTAATTCATTTTTGCTGGTATAAACTGGGTTAAATACACTTGCTACCAATGACAGCTTGTTGACACACTTTTTCATTGTATTGGCAACGATATCGTTTTGTTCGTGGCGTCAGCATTATAGTTTGAGTGCGTACAGGGTTTGCAGAACATGTTTTATCTAATCTATCTAAAATTAGTATTGAACTTGGTCGAAATTAAAGCAAGAACAAAGGTAAGCTATCAGCTACTTTCCCTTGGCTTTCAGTAAGATGCGGATATACTTGCATGCATCATGCAGTTGGAGGGATATTTTTAGGAAAAAAAATATTTATATGCTTCATGAGAATTTCTCGGCTTTTGGCTCTACGTACAATATTGGTAAAAATAATTTCGTTATATCCACAACATGTATCGTATATCCCACACAAAAACACGTATGTTCTGCAAATGATATTCCAACATTTCCCCAACCAACTCAAGATTCATTGCGAGTTGGAATAGGACCTCCAATATCTTTAACTGTAGAGCGTGTTGACTGCAGAAGAAGACGGGTGATGTCAGTAGAAACTAAAAAATTAACTCTTAAATGCAATGTGATTTTTCGTATTGCCGATACAAGGAAACCCCCTTATATCTGCTTAGCCGCTCTTGGAAATCGTAATCCTTTCTGCTCGTTGGTAAGTTTTTGCAAGATCAACAGATTTAGTATCAACTTGAATTCAATGATGGTAATAAATTGAAGTAGATTGCTGAATTGTGCATTCCATGTTATCTTCATTAAAATGCGATTTTCCCTTGGGTGAAAATCCTTCAAGTCTGTCTGTTTTGGTAAACAAACTATTTTTCTTAAGCTCATGAATTTTCAGTCAAAAGAAATATTTTAATGCATATAAATCGTAGAAGATTTACTGGTCATGGAGTATTCAACGTGGTGAAAGTTTAGCCAATTTTTAAGGATAAAAGCTAAAATATATTCAGCGAATTATAAACATTACACTTTTACAGCACTCAACGCAAGGTTGGAATCGTCGATGTAAATTTAAGTTTTCATGTTCTGCTTTGTGAATATATTTTCAAAATATTCACATATTACTGTCATATAACTAGGAAATCCTGCAGCTGTTATCATATATTCACAAAATGTTGTTATGGTTCAGATAACCAAGCAAAGCAGAATTTATGCATCTTTCATCTCAAATCCCCAACATGCGTATGTAGGAATTTGTGTAAATGTTTAAATTTTTTAGTATCATATTTTGGAGAAATTCAACTATGTTGGCCAACTTTCTGAATTATAATAATCATAAAATAAGGATAAAGTGGCTTCCAACAATTAAAACAATGAACTTGTTTTTGCTGACCACTAGGTTGAATCACAGTCAATTTATGTCATAACCTAATATCGAATGAAATGCTTTGAATGCAGAAAAAACGTAAGAAACTGCTTCCTCACTAATACTGAAAATTTATGATTCTAAAATATTAATTGCAGATTTAGAATTATGATTTTCATGGACTGGCTCTAGCTGACTTTAAATGCAGCTTGTAATTTTATCTGAAAATTTCCTAAACAAAAATTTACTTCCGTTGTTGAAAATGCAGTCCACTATTCAATGATGCAATTTCACGGTTGAAATCAAAGCTTCAGATTAACTAAACATATTCATCTTTGTTTTGCTTTAAAAGCTAGTAAATAAATTTAGTATTTATTAAAACTGAATTAACGTCAATGAATGAGTGAACTTATAACACCCAACTTAACTAGTTCAATTTGGATGCTTCAGTTATATTACCCACTCTATAATATTTTATGGCATGTATGGGGCAATATAAAACAGTTTGTAAGTTCTCTAAACCAAAAAAAGAAACACTGAAAGTACATAAAGATCGGTGACTACGTACATGAAATATATTTTGTCTTCATTTTCTTCATAGTCCGATCTGTTTCCCGCACTAGTTTAGGAGAAAGCGCAAGTTATATGTATATATCCTTCTCAAATGGGCAAACAGTTTTTACAGTAGGAAAGTTTATTGAAACTCATTGAAATCTAGATTAATGTGGGTAGAAAGATATGAAACGGAAATAATAAACATGATTAATTTGATACGCAGAATACAAGTAATCCACAGTATCTAAGTTTGTGAATTATCATGAAATGGTCTTTGTAAATGATTGAAGTTGGAAAAAATGGTGACAAATTGTTACTAAAGATATTCTTGATCGGATTGGCAAAGAACTTTATTATGTATGGATGAATGAAGAAAGGATAAGTCAAGTGAATGTGTTAATTTTTAATTTTACCACAATTAAATTGAGACTTTTCCACATTTTCTGTCAAAACGTGATAACCCTGCTGCGATAGCTGATTATAACGAGCTTGTGCATGTTTTTGACTTGCCTACAAAACAATCAATGCAAACATTCATATCCCTGCATATCAGTATCAATATGGAACTGCAAGAGAAAGATATTTCAAAGATTTATCAAATATAAAAACACAGGCGTGGAGTTTGCGCTGCACCTTAATAACTTCGGACACAAAAACCCTTTTTGAATTGATGGAGGGTTTTTCTGCACCATCATTATATTCTCGGTTTTCTTTTGGTGCGGAAGCTACGGGAGAGGATTAAAATAATGAATCGCAGCCTCATCCCTTGACTTTTGTTCCATAAAAATGACCAGCTATGTTTCAATCTGAGCTTAAACGTTCATAACAAGTTGTTGAAAATAGACAAAGAGGCTAAAAATGCGGTATTTAAAATTGAATGACTCAACAAGGTGAAAAAACTTGAAAGGCACGAGTTGAAAAATATATGATGTACTAGTAAATAATAAAAATGATTACTGACATCCTCATATAGTTTTCCTAAACTGTTCATTAATTAATTGAAGTAATTTATTTGGGCGTCACATGTTGCCCGGGCGATAGAAAACATACAAAAACCATCCTATTTCTTTTTCATTTGACTGTAATCCGCACAGTTACTTTCATGGAAGTGAACGTCATGGTTTTAAATTGTAATTATACAAGAGACAGGATGACAATTCCCGTGAGAAATTATAAAACCTCCCTATGTTTCTATATTTAACTTAAAAATAAAAATTCATTCAACTAGCATTATCTTAAATTACTGCCTAAATTTATTATACATTCATAAATCCAAACACAAGTAAAAATTGTAATGGGTGAACTTTGCCTATGCCTTATATAATTTTAATGCTTTAATATGTTCAAACTGATGGTACGCCACGTGCTTGTAAAAGGAATTATAATGAATCTAACTGCTTGTTGGAAACTCTCCGAGGAATATGATGTCATTGTCTCCATCATTTTGATGCTCCACCACTGAAGTAGTTCTGTGAAATGCTGATAGTCTGGTGACCGCGTTGGAGGATTCAACAACGCTTGAAGTTGTTGATGGTCTATTTTTCCTTTGGATATACGTCCGTCTTTTAATACCCAGTTTGTCCAATCTCCTATAGAGCGTACGAAGGGGAACGTTATGAACACGAGCAGCAGTAGAAGCAGCCAATTTCCCTGCTTCAATATCCTGTATAGCTGCAGTCATATCAGCTTTTGCCCAGTTTAAATACGTTTCCGTTCTTCGAGGTGATACGCCATGGAGGTTAGTTTCAGATACTTTTGGAGCATTTGGTTTACCACTTCCAACAACAACAATACTCTTCACTTCCAACATACTTGCAGCTTGTAAGAAATCGCTCATCTGTTCTTCTTTTAGGATCACTTGACCTGAGTAGATGTACTCAACAACCTTCTCTAATACAGAAAACGCGATGGTTTCCAGGTGTATTATTGGGTACAAACCAGGGTGCTCCGCGATTTTCCTTTCAACATAGGCCGATGCTGAGCTAATCACTACTTTGTGGCATTTCAAAATGCCCCCTTGACACCAAAATAACATGTCAGTGTATTTTTGCAATTTGTACAAGTCACAGAATGAAGTCGTTAAAAGGGAAGCGTGGCCGTTCCGTTTCAAATAAAATAGGTTCTGGTAAGAACTCATTTTTGTCTGCAAATGAAATCGAAAAGAAAAGAAAATCCGGTGGAAATTTAATTTAACATTTATTTTTTCTTTCATTTTAATCAAGAACAAGGCAAAATTCCGATAGCTACTCACCTTTCTTTTATTTTCCCTTGATTCAAGAAATAATTGTCAGACTCCAAAGAGGAACAAGAAAATTAGCAACAGGTTCAATTTCTGCTTTGTTGACAAAAAATATCAAGTTGATGAGCAAGATCCCCTTATCCGAACTATAGAGATGAAGTTGCTGTGCTGGATTGGATATCCTTCTGATTGGATGGATGAGGTTGTTGCACAATTTATGATTAATTTAATATATAATAGCTTCTTAGATATAGTTAAAAATGTATTTTCTCTGCCAATCTGTCCGGTACAGTTTTGACACAAGCAGGAACTGCAGAGAATTTTGTTAACGGGAAAGTAGTTCCTCCACAATGCGATCCAGTGGTGGTGTTGTGGAAATGAATGTAGTTTAAGGCAAATGAGGTTTTGGAATTCCATTCACAAAAAATTGAGACAAAATGTCTTATACTTTCTGACATGAAATGAAGGCCGTGTAATATTGTTCGGAGCTTATGTTTGCACTGCTTCCACCCACGTCTGTCCTGTGGTTTCTTGTCTCTGCTATTTTTTCCTTTCCCACTAAATAGCGTTGGCGAGGCTGACCTCAGTTTCACGTCTGGAGCTACGCCTACGCTGTAATAAGAGTTTGGTCGCGTTCATATTTCTCGCTCTAACTTCTGCTTCTAACTATTACTGTAAACCCATGGCGTAAGTGATGTAGGAACAGCATCAATTTGGTTTGGAAATACGGGTATTATGATACTTTTGTACTTATGAGCTAGCTAAACACTAATAAAAATTGATTTGGCTGAAGCAAATAAACTACAATATTTTTCTCAATTATTTACTCCATATTCTGTTTTGCTTTATTTACTTCAGGCTTCAATGAACAGCAAAGTTCTTTAATCTGTTAGCCATTTCCACTACAACACTTGAGCTATGACTTAAGTCACAGTATTCAGAGAACCACATTATTGGAATTAATTTACTTTAAATCATGTAATAGCAAAGATTTGCTGTTATAGTCAGGATGCCAATCACATTTATTCAGCATCCTCCTCAGGAAGGTGAAAGAAGAATTTTTAGGGGAGAAACGAGACAGGGATTTTCAGAAGATTCGGCAAATCCAGGAGTTTTACTGTGTAGCTTGTAGCGAACAATATACTCTCCTGGTGTTTTCTGTTGGATTCATGATTCTAATATTTGTAATAACTGCTGACTACTGCGGAAACTATGAAGATTTCTCCATTATTTTCTCATTATTGCTGTTGATTGTTGGTATGTCATACAATTTATCATTAAATCAAGCAAATGTATTTTTAGAAGCATTTTAGGCAAATTGGTTGCTGTTTTCTTCCGCAGCATCACTGTAGGTCTGCATACTTTTTGTTTAGCTCACAAATCTTTGTATGTGCATCATTTCATGTGTGTAAATTATGGCAAGCAGCAATCAAAAGTGAAGAATAAAAGTTGAGGATTTATCGGTAACACAATGAGAAATGATGAGCAAATCGTTTTCTTATTTAAGCTTTCCCTTTGCTTTTACCGAGAATTTACTTTTACTTGTCTGCTTTAGTTATAGTGATATTATTTTGGGCAAAAAATACAAACAAAAAAATGTCTTGGTCTTGGCATTATGCTTTACAGACGGTAACGCCAAAATATCAATTCCTTATTTATGAAACATGCTTATAACGTTGTGTAAGTAGTCGGTACATATATTTGTTCATATGGTTCCGTAGTTCTATGACACGATCATTACCATCCCTGCCCATACCACTCATGAAAATATGAGAAGTTACATAATATCATTATTTTCAAAATCATCATTCTATTTCACATCCGGGATCGGGATCCAAATCGGGATCATTTCATGTTAGGTATGAATTTCGGAAGAAGTATCTAAACTTGAAGAATGTAAGAATATAGGTGAATATTATGAGAATAAGCGAGTCAAGCAAACACTAAACCTGTAGGAGATAATGGTTATTATGTACCTTTAGGTATATATTGAAAAGACTCAGGGTGTCGTCTGTCTGTCTGTCCGCACGATAGCTCAAAAACGGTTTGACTTTTTTTAATTCATTTTTCACTAATCACTATAATAGGTCAAAAGTAAGGTCAAGTTCGAAGATGAGGCAAATCGGGTCAGGGGAACTACTAGGTCAACTGTCAGGTCAATTTTTTTGAATAGTAAGGTGCAGGTTCTGACACATCAAAATGAAGCTATTGGTGAGACTAGATCAGTAATACTGTTTCCGAAAGTTTTTGATAACTCCAGCGTGACCTGTGACCATGATTATGTCAAATATATTTTACATAGCAAGGTATGGGTTGTGATACATCAAAATGAAGCTACAGCAAAGAGTAGTTCAATTATTTTAATACCGAATTTCTGGGTATAACCCCAGTGTGAACTTTGACCGCATTGAAGTAAAATAATATTCTAGAGGTGATCACTCACGGAGTTTTATGAATCATATAGATTGGGGTATTGAAAGCGATCTCTTAGGGGATAGGAAGGGATCACTCAGGAGGTGTTTAAATGCGTATCAATTCTTTTTAAAGGTACATCATTACATCTCGAATTGTCGGGTTTATTGTTATGATGATGGCGTGATAAAAATCCTTACAAATGTTTTACGTTCTAACTTACACCCATGCATGTATACAAGGAAATGCATGTATATACTTTTATCCTCATGGGTAATGTACAGTAAGTGAAATGATTCACGCGCAAGCTCATTTTGTAATCGTTTAGTTCATCACATTTGGTCCCGCTTTACAGTCTTCATCAATTATTTGTGATCAAGTGGTCTTGCTGAAATCACAACTCTTTTACTAGCAATTAGGTTCGTGCTCCTGCTAACTTAATAGAAATCTACAAACTGCAAAAAATGGAGAGTGCTTAATTCTGGGAAATCACTTTATTTTGCATTATTTGTGATAGGATGTTTTCTCGAAAGAGAAGGTTCCAAGATCGTCACCGAAGACACACCTCCGAACGTTCTTTTATTTGTAGGTATTGCGCGGAAGACTTTTGCGAGGTTGATTTAAGGAGACGCGATTTCCATTTTCGACGCCATCAGAGGGTAAGTGTTTGGGATGAAAATTTCATAATTAATTTATGAAAAAACATTAAAACATTGTAAGCATTTGTACAATTTTGGAATGACACTGTTATTTGTTAAATATTATTCACAAACTAATTTACTTTGATTGCAAGAAGCTCATTGAGTGTTTTTTATTCAAATATTTTATTCATTTTATTACAGGCAGTAAATCCTTGAGTTGATCATTGACGGACTTATTGGTAGAGACCTAGAGTTCTGCTATTACTTTTAGAAATGTAAAAAACCAACCTAAAAAATCAAATTTAAATACCGGGACACTTTATGTGTGTTTATGATCACATGCTGTTGTTATTGGGCCATTTTAAATATAAAATAAATTCTCTTAAGTTGTAAAAAATTTCAATGGATCCAAATTACAAATTTCATCCTGCCACGTTTTTTAATATTGCTTTTTAACGACCAACGGTGGTAAACATTGTTTGATAAGATACGAATAAATAGTTTTTGCATCCTAATCTAGACCTAATTAGGACATCTTGTAAAAACATTTTAAAATTTCTTGTTATTTAAAATCATTGAAAAGATTCCATGATTCAAATGTTTAATGACAAAATAAAATTCAATTCAGATTCAAGTTACATTATGTGGACTCTTGTTTCATTACTTTTTGGATACTTTTTTTCGGCATAAAAAAACTAAATTTTCTTGTGTTTGTGTTACCTGTGCTTTCAACTCACGTTTTTTAAAATGAAATAAAAAATAATGTACAATTTGCCTAAAATTTATTTTGGCCTTGAACAATTTCATGATTTACATCAAGCAAAGCGTCTATAATTTGCTCGTGTGTGACTTTAAATAATAGCGCAGACAATAACAGCTTTGTGCATCGGATCAGTCGCTAGAAGAGAGCGTACTCAGGACTTGTGATACACAGGTTACGGTTTCACAAGTTCATCTGGTCTCTGCTTTTTGGATGTTTTCGGAACCTTGCTGATTAATGTTGTGATAAAATGATCACTAATGTTATGAACAGCTATTCTCTCGAAATATAAAACCATTATTACGTAGCTGAAGCGAGAGCATTCAGCGAAGTAATGGTTTTACTTAAACTGTCTGTCCGTCCGTCCGTCTGTCCGTGCGCACTCTCCTGGTCACATACATTGACCGATTTGGATCAAATTTGGTACACAGGTAGCACTACTCAAAAGGACCTCTGGGAATACTTTTCAGCCAAATCGGTCAAATGGTTCGAAAGTTATAGGCTCGAAAGTTCAGAAACTCATCGATTTGGCTGAAACGTATTCGTATACGTAAGAATTGCATAGCATCCGTGTGGATGAGTTTGTGCATACATACGGAATCAAGAGCTTGTGCATAAAGGCAGAATCCGGAATGGTATTATGTCTTTACTACGTTGCGAGAGGATCGCAGAGGTGGGTTTAGAGGGAGGTGGTGGAGGAGATTTGGTGGACATGGGAGGAGGGGGTTTGGAGGGGATCACTTAACGCCTTCTTCAGCTACGTCTCTGGGCCTGCTTACTAGCAGTTTATTTAATACACATACCTAATCAAATTAAAGTCAAAAGTGAAAGGCATGAGAGGGGCTTTCACGTGATATCTAAGAGACCCTTGTGGCCAATTGCATGACGAATGTTTGTATCCTTTTTATGGTGCTACCGTAACGTATATCTGAACATAAAAGATACTATCAATTAAGTTTGGATCACTAATTCCATGTGAATTTTAGGCACAACAAGCAACATAAATCATCATTTCAACATGATTAGGTTTTTGAATTACTAACTAGTATTTTTATTCCGACGGAGGCGTCGGATTTTAGCATGGGTGAGTTTCCGTTAAAACCCATTTGATTTGGTAAAGGTGGAGGTGGAAAAAATGGAAAAGTCGTTTCATAACTATTAGCCAAATTGGTTCTGCTTGTCGACATGGATCTTAAAAGTGTTTTCCATGCCACCTCTTCTCTCACTGTCTAAAAACTAAAAATTTAAAATCAAAGCTCAAGTTATTGAGATAGCCAGCAGATAAAGTATCAGGACAGGGTTTCATTTTCGAGACTTTTGAAAGCGATGATGAATTTGATGCAGATGAAGTGCATTCTGTGAATGAGTACAGTGCCAGCGGTGTTGTTATGGAGTCCAAGAGTATTAGGTAGAAGAGAGGATATGCGATTCCACTTTTTATGATAATTATAATGCTGAAAAACTTTCCATCTGAGTGCTGTAGAGTTTACTCTTTGTCTTCCTTCTTGAACGCTGTCACTACCATCACCTTTTACAGCAGAAGCCTCATATTTGACTAAGGTCCTCAATCGGTAACCTTTGATGCCACGTTCGTCTAGTGTCATATCAATCCTTCAATTATGCACCAGGAAGATTCCAGGAAGCCGTTCCTTGTTGATCCTTAATATATGTCATTAAACACATATGGTATACATATTCTGATGGTTTGTGTCACATTTTTTGGGAAGCGACAGCTCTATCTCATCAGGTATGTTTGCTTTTGTATACTTAAATTCTTTTGATGGACGGATTTTTCATGTGTTTAATTTTAGTTTGGCTTTTCCTCCAATTGCATTCAAACCCTTACATACATAAAAGCTACATTACAATCATTAGGATAAGAAGTAAACGACCTCACACATTTATTATTAAAAAAATAGACCAAGTTTGTACCTTACAACCTTTAAACTTATGGAATTTTTTTATGTGGATATGCGTGCATGTTGTTCTGTCACCTCTCTTAACGATAGGCATAATACATAAATGAATATACCTGACCACACATAGAATATTTTCTCTAATCTTGTCTTAAAGGAAAGATTGCGACCGTATTACCAAAATGTATATTAACTAAACATCATTGGGTTTTTGTTCAGGATATCTTAAAAAAGATGCACAGGCAACGTCATAAGTCCTCTGAGTTTCAATGCAACCAGTTATCATTCCACATTTCACAAGTTATCTAACAAAGTTTCTACTAAATAATTTTCAATAAATAAAACATCATCCATGCTTGTCATCTACTATTAATATTTTTGGTAATTTTTGTGCACTGAGGGCAAAAAGGGGAGAGAGAACACAAACAGAATTAAATTTCTGAAGTGAATTATATTTCTTTACTTATTACTTCTGTGAGTGTGGTTAATTACAAGATCTACACTGTTTTTAATGTGACTGATTTTATCGAGATTGTAAAGTTGGTTTTGTGTTTTAGAGTCTCATTGTTTTTCAGTTTTTGGTGAGATCAGAATCAATTGTGGAATTATTATTCACTATATTGTCATCATCATCTTCTGTTTCAATCATAGTTCAAAGGAAAGTCTTGTCTGGAAAAGTGACTTTTGAAGCGGCTGATCAAGAACATCAGCCTCTTGCAACGACTTCAGGTTTGTCATCTCCACAGGCGGCTAATGTATGTTTAAAATAGGATTTTCATCTTGATTTGTGACGTATGGCGAATTGCTTACTAAAACTTTCATCTGTTTCCAATGTAACTTTTTAAATCAACGACTTTCTATTCCTTTTAGATTTCGACCGTGGATGATCACAGAAATCGGATTCGGGATGAGCTCCACGTCATGCTAAACAAGGACAAAAATAAGTATTACGCGATGTCAGATGAACAAAAGGCTAATGATTTATGGCATGCCGAACATATTGCGCGTATTGATAACTACTTTCAAGTAGTGAATAGAGAAGCTGGCTGCATACAGAACAACAAGTCGTCGCAGTTAGAAAAAGAGCTTCGTAAAGCGCGTTTGGAAATTGAGCGTCTCAAAAACGGGAAAAAACTATGGAATCAAAATAAAAAATGTGCTATACATAAGTAAATAATTTTCTTGTGCATTGGTACATGTTAGTACTGAATTTAAAATATTTAAGTTTTAATTCAATTTCATTTCATTTAGTGCAAAAGTTCTACGGGCGCTGATTTTAGTAATAGCAAACGTTTTTGTGCAACACAACTTTTTAATTAGGCGAAAACGAATGATCATAATTTATGAAAAACTACAAATCAGTTTCTTTTAAATACTTTTAAATCAAGTTCCTGAACCACACTTAATCATACGGTAAACGTAATAAACCAACTAGAAAGCAATTTACTGCGTATATGCGCATGTGAATGGAATTTTTACTTCTTCAAACTGAAGGAAATATTGTTTTTATATGTAAGCTTGTAAATCACATACCTAATATACTTTACATGCTACCAAATCAAGTTTAACATAAAGTTACGATTTGATAATATTAGTAAACAGTTTCGGACGATTTGCTTTAATTTTCATCAGCCTCGCTCTCACATTCTATATCGTTATCGTTATTTTTATTACTTTCAATATTTTGCTACTCTTACATTTGTCTGCTCCGCTACAACATCAAGTATTTAAATTTCTGCTCAAAAGTTTAAAAAAAGACTCTTCTCGTCCAAAACAGGAACAAGTACGAATCAAATTGATTTATGACGATGATAATTTATTATTGAAAATGCGACATTGTAAAACTCAATTGGTACTAAAATAATACCCACCTTATCAAGATATATGCTTGTTGTAAAAAGCTGAGAAGGAGGAAAGGGTCTGCCTTATCTTAAATTAGACTCATTTAAAAGAATTCTTTAACCCTTTTGCAAAAGCGACGCACTTATTGTTGTTTTGGTATTACAAAACCATTCATATGGAATTAGCCCGTGAAAATATTTTTTGCGGCGAGCTCATCTGTGCAAAAAGTACCGCCCTAATATCTCCAACTCATGTGGTTTCCCTTTATTCGTAGTAACTTCAAGCTTGAACTGGGATTCTCACCTCGTCTCAAATTTGATGCCCCATGAAACTTTCATTAAAATAATACAAATAAATACTACAATGTAAGGGTAGTAAATCTTTAGTATTGTTACATTTATTTTTGTTGCATTATAGAGTTGTCTATTATTCCAAAAAATATCCTGTATTGAATAGTTCAATCATAATGTGTTTCTTTTCAAAACACAAGGCTGCGTTGTTACTGTTGTTTAACGTGTCTTGGCTTTCGTTGCTTTGTGCACCACATAAAGTAGCGTAACAGTTGGGTTATGAACGATATAATTGTCTTATCTATGATTGATTGCTCTGGCAAAGTTACTGAACAATATGGAGCACAAACAGATTTGCAAAGAGTTCAATTTCTAGCAAGAGAAGCTGCAAACGGAGAGAGAGGAAGAAAGAAAGCAACAGTGCGTACTTGGAGACGTGGGAGAAATATGAATATAAAATTTCTCATAGTCTCAGGTTGTGGTTTTTGAGATCAATGGAGTTCCAGTTATACTACGTTTGAAGCCGGCGAGATTTTGGCTAAGCTTTCTTTGTTGAGGAATTCGAATCTGAAGATTAGTTGGTGGACGAATATTTGGCTACATCACCTCTGCCGCCCGGCTCACCAAGGCTCTCGAGTGAAGGTAGCAGTGCCATTGTCTTAAAAATGGGTGGTTATAATGATGATTCCGAAGATGCCACAACCAGACTCTGCATGAAGAATGTGAATGATGTAGCAATTACCAACGTCAAGGAAGGTCCTTTGAATGAAGTTATGACCTCAAAACACGTCAAGAATAAAGACTTTAGAACGCAAATGAAAGAAAAAGGGGTCGACAAATCAGATACATAAAATTTTATTTTGTTTCGTTACATAGCCAACTCGGAATTTTGGTATAATTAAATTATTTTTCCTTGAGGGTTCCAGGGATCAATAACTGAAATTAATGAGATATCGTGCCGTCAGGAAATGCATCTGAAACTATTTTTAGAATGGATTTATCTCAAGTCACCAAAGCTGTTCAGATATTGGATCTGGAGCAGCGAAATAATTGCGTTGCTGAGATTCCACACAACCAACGTATCCACCGGATTTTTTCTCAGATACTTGGGTGGAAGCCAACTCTTTCCACCCTTCACTTCATTTCAGTCATATTCGGAATATGAGTGTAGCAAGGCTCAAAAGGGGAGTCAGTCTAACAAATAATTAGTCGTTTAATTGCACTCTAAAGTTTACAAGTTTAAAATTGCATGCATGTAAATGCCATGGGAGAGACCTATACTGTTTAAAATCGTGTGAGAATGATCTTGTACTTCCATATGTGTAACTTTGTACTACGCTTTTCCCTACTTACGAATGCAAGTATCCGAAAGCAGAAAATATTGATATGTAGCAGAGAATCTTTCCAATACTCTGAATCGCACATATTTAGTGGCCTGTTGCGTTATGTTTCGCTGCTCTGCTTTCTCATCGAGGAGCTATCTGAGCATTGGGTTTGCTTGTTCAACAGCCATCATCATCACATTACGATTCTCTTCCCATAAACATCACGAATGTAACCAGATCCCTTTCATCATCCGATGGCCTCATTTCCTTACTTTCTCTTTCTTCTTGCTTTCTTCCATTCCCACACATATGTTTTGTTTACGTGCCTAAAATTATTGATTGACGAGCTTGTCTCCAAGCGAAAAGTGAGTGGGTGAATCGGCAAGATATTCGTCGTATATCTTTTCTCTTCACGTTCCCTTCAATTCGTTGGAAGAGCTGACGAAAGCAGCTACAAACAAGTGTTTTTAAACAACTAATTTTATCTCTAAAGCTGTTTCAGTTAGTGTTTTGCCAAACAATTGATAACCATAGGTTCACACGTTACTTAGAAAAAATTGAAGTGGTTTTCATCAACAAGTCGAACTTACATCCAACATCAACAACATCCTTTTTACTAATTTGTTAAGGAGCACTAGATTTGACTTGAATTGCTATTTGATAGACGAGCTGTTCGGGAATTAATCTCATAATGAATATCATTGAACACAAATCACCACCATCTTCCCCTGCATTTTCTTCAGATGATGATAGTGATGATTGCATTATTCCCAAATCAGTTCACCAAGCAATCCTAAATTACTCTGGTAAATCAACTGAAACTCGCCCTTGGAAACACCGATTTTATTCCACACAGTTTTTAACACCAGATGAATCTATGGAATCTTCTTCATCTTTATTATCGTCAACATTTTCTTCTTCTTCCACAAGAAGCCACCAAAGTACAACTTCACTCTCCTTTCCCCTTTTGCAAGAGAGTTCACCTTCATCATTCCTCCTGGATTTACCTGCAATGGGTCAAATCACAGCCACAGACGTTGGTAATACAGAAGTAAATGTTGCCGAACGAAATCTAAATGAGTTTCTGGACTCCACTTCCAAATTGAAAAGCAGCTGGCCCGAATTCGAGGTACGCATGAAATCCATATATATTGATTGGTTAAACTGGAAATTGCAAGTAAAGGAAAAGGATGAAGCTGCTCTTCAGGACCGTATAACCCATCTTGACACTGAGATGAGCATTCTGCAAGGAAAGTATGAGATGGCTCTAAATATAAATAGGGCAATTGATGAAGAGAATTTGCAGGATCAAATCCTAATAGAAGCAAATGAAACGTTGAAAGCGGAAAATCAAAAGTTACAGACTCAAACATGCAAGAAATTAATGAAGAATGTAAAATTGAAATCAAAACTGAAAATGCTGAAACGGATTCGAAAGCAACAGGATGTGCGCATAGAAAAATTAATTAAGGAGAATAAGCTCCTTTCAGAAAAGCGGATTGTGCACGAAAATGATCTTATGGTTGTGAATTCAGTAAAAAATCAACTTACAAAAACTGAAAAGCTGCTGACTAACCTGGATTTACAAAAATTTGAACTCAAACTGAAAAAGCGTGTGTTGGCAAAGCAACAAGGTCTGATCCAGAGTAGCAGCAAGGAAAGACGGGGCAAAGATAAAGAAGAAATGGAGCAACTTATGAAGGAATCGTATTCACCAAGGAAAGAAATATCCGAAAGAAACCAAAAACGAAAGTTTCCTCAATCCATCAGCGACTCTCCTCCGCTCCCAATTTCTCAATACATTGAACAAATTTCAAGGGATTAAGTTCAAACTGGTTGGTAATTAAAAGGAAAAGGTTAGAAGATTTCCATTTGTTATAAATTATTCAAAGTTAGTTCAGTTTTTCATTAAAACTCGCGGGAAAAAAATTTCAAACATGATAAAAATGGCAGAGTAATGCAAGTATATATTCGTATATGTTTTTTTAAGTTTTAGTTTTGCCCATATCTGATGACCAGAACATAATTTATGCTGCCGTTGCACATCAAATTGATCCCAGTTTTCAAAAAGCAAGAAGAAACCAAATTGGTTTAAGTTTTAACAGTCCTTCCATCATCATCCGATGTCATTTCTATCTGCCTACCATCATCATTTTGGTCATCATAATCCTCGTCACCCCTCGTCTTTAGCATGACTTATCAAGAACCCTGATATCGAGTTAATATGTCTGTAAATTTGAAGTAAGTAAGTGTGCACTCAACGCATGCTTATTCATTTAGTTTCCCCTTCCAAGTCCAAAGCGTAACTGTATTTTTTATTTCCTTAGTTGGAAAATCCCAATTATTTACTTTGTAGAAAGACCACTATATTTTTTATACCTAGCCCCAAATCCTATTCAATTACGAGGTAATGACCACCCCCTGACACCAAACTATATAATTACAAGCAATTAAACTATATAATTAAGAATCAAGTACAGTACGGAATTTATGATTTTCTTTAAGAGCTACATTAGAATCTTAATCGTTCGGAAACCAGATTTTCTTTCAAGATTTAAAAATTAGAAATCATAGAAATATAGGTATACATGAAATTGTTTTATTGATATTATTATCGTGTTTTAGTCAAATCAGCACATATAATATAATAAATTGTTAGTTAATCAAAAGACGATAATTAATTCAGTTGGGAAAGACTTTGAAACAATTTGATACAAACCAAGAAATATAAATTTAAATGGGTTGTTTGTGCACATTCTCTCACCAAAATTATGAATTTGTTTGCGCTTGAGTTCCATCAACTATCGTTTGAAATCTCATATATGTATGTTATTGGAAAGTTACAAATTTATTTCAAGTCAATTATTTTCTTTTATGTAAAAAATAACTCGAATTGTATAAATGTTTTTATCACTAATTGCATTGTTTAAGTTGTAAATTGGGTTTGTTTTCGTAAAGAAAAAATGGTTCTCAAAGAATTAATTTTTGTAATAAATACTTTGTAAAAAACAAAAATTGTAAAAATGCTTAAATGTCGAATTCTAGACTTGTTGATATGGTATGATATTAAATTAAAATAATGGGAAGTTTTGTTAAGGTTAGTAGCCCTCGTGTGCATATTAATTGCATAAAATGTACAATTATGTTGATTATAAATTTTAATACTTCACCAGTTGGATTTTGTGGAACGTATAATGTTGGTGTTATATTCGATGAAAGTAGAAGGAATTTCATGGTAAAACTTAATTTGGCGAATGTTTTGTTAATAATGTAGACTTTAGTAAAACTTTTTAATTTTTAAGCATCCTAGTTATAATCATTTGAGCATTATTGAAACAAACCGGAATTGAGTTCCACGGGGATTTTATTAATATTAAATTTATATTAATTATAATGAAATGGAGGCACCTGTTTGAAAATGTCAGTAGATGCGTGTAATAAAATAAATTTGATTGGTAAGTCAAAATGCTTTATTTTATTCAAGTTTTAAAGATATTCAAATTGTCAAAAACACGATAGAAACTGTAAATAGGAAGCAACAACGCTATTTAGGAAAAATAAATCATAGATAACTTTAATCGTTTCACAAAAAAATGTACGTTAGAATCTTTCCCTCCGGTGGGGAAAAATGAGTTAAGAATGAATATAAATTAGACTTAAAATCTTTATTCCATATCATGATCATCATTATCATCGTCATACACAACTGGGACTGAAAGTGGGGTTTGGGTTGGAAGGTGTCCGGCTTCAACTTTGTTACCTCTTCTCAAAAGCTTGACCGCTTTGACATTGGTGGCACGGATCTCAGGAGTTAGTACTGTATTGGAGCAATTAGTTCATAAATATGGACCCCAACTGCTAGAGCTAGGCTTCCACCCACACGAGTCTGAACGTGACCTTCAGGTTTCTAACTGGTGCTTGGATAATCTCCGTAAATTATCATTGTCCAACACTGACTTTGATAACCATCTATAATTCAAAAGGATGGTAAACGTGAACGAGCTGTCATTCAGCGATGGATACATAGGTTGGTTCCTTCGCGTTCGTGGTAAAACGTTAGTCATAATATTCATAATTAATGTTAAGTCATTTTGTTTCTGTTTGTACAGAACCGGACGCTCAGAGTACAGTAACAGTGTTCCACCGCCCTGCTGACACTTAGCTATGTTGTTGAACACTCATTGTTTCACCTTCAGCTAGAAATGTCCCGCTTTCGCGAGTTCTTTTTCTCAAGAATAATTATGAAGACCAATAAATTGTGCATGTTTTTTCACAAAAAAGTAACGCGAAAGTGAATGCGGATGATGATGCATACACTCCGAGAAATAGGATTACCTTGGATAATATATAATGTTTGGTGCTGCGACATGAAGTACTAAGGTTCAAATTGTATATCTGTGCATATCTCATATCTGCTGTTGACACATACAGACACAAATTTGACACAAACACTTCTGTCTGGATATTGCAACCTTAAAACGTTGAGTTTTGTTGCTTCTGCAGTTTGCATATAAATATTCAACATGCAATAACCAATTAAAATGTCACGTCTTTGTTTATGCATGATGTACATACAAAAATCCATAAAATATAGAGACAATGACTTGACTAAATGTTTCAATAACATTGACGTTGAACGTTGACTAAATAATGCGACGAAAGGACAAGAGGAGTTTGAGCCACGTTGCCATATCATCATCCCATTTTCACATCATAACTTGTGATGTGGATGATGTCATAAATATACGTATACTTATATACATATATATATGTATGAAATATTATTTTATATCGCCTTGATTGAGTAAGTTTAACTCAATCTGTGCTCAATCGCGAAAAACTTTTGAGGGAGATGTAAGATGTACTAAATGTCTTGTACTACCACTGTTCTCCTGATCTACACCACAGAGAATACAAGCAAACCAAAAGAGTTTAGTCATCCTTGTCATCAAGCAGTACATACATTTGCATAACTTTTTCAGATTCACGTTCTATCCTGTTCTCCTTCTCCATCACCAAAATTTACCTACGTGGACCATTCTAGCACACAACAAACCAGTGCAT
This sequence comes from Orchesella flavescens, assembly GCA_964034955.1. Taxonomy (NCBI): domain Eukaryota; kingdom Metazoa; phylum Arthropoda; class Collembola; order Entomobryomorpha; family Orchesellidae; genus Orchesella; species Orchesella flavescens. The sequence goes on from OZ035953.1 coordinate 6,548,712, forward strand.
CACACTACGTTGAGCTCTTCCATCTTCTTCAACAGCAACATCATGATGATGACTGATGAGATGCCTAATGACCAAGTTCATGTTGACTAGCTAGCTACTTACACTTACTACAGTACATGCCTTTGATTTTCTTAATCACGTACGCTCTCTCATAATCTCTTTCCCTCATGTATCCGTTAGCGGAAAGAGGGAAGTTAAAATTCACGGGTGGAGGAAAACTGTACTGGAGTCCAACGTTCTTTTATATTCTATTCTGAACACCCTGTACGTTCAACTATTCGCTGCAGTTAGATGAAGAAGATTCTTTTCTCGAGATGAAGAAGAGAAGACACAAGATGAGAAGGACAAGACTGAAGCTAGCAACAAAGAGTCTGTGAGTATAGCCATAGCCACTGGATCTTTTCTATTCTTCATCGGAGCGGCGGCATAGGGAAAGGACTGTCCTTCCCTGCCGCTCCGGCCGTTATACATTTTGAAGTTTTCCTAAAAAAACGTAAAAATACTGTTTTATTATAAGTTGAGAAGGCGCAACAATAATTATAAATCTGAAACATTAAAAGGAAAGTATAAGTTTTTGTGTCTGTGCCTCGGTAAAACCACAAAAAAAATTATGTGGTCAAAGTGAAATGTAAATCGACAAATGCAAGGTAAAAATTTTATGATATTTTTGTTAGATTTTTTAGGACTCTTGCTGTAGTGGTCAGGAATAATTTGCGTGATATTTTTAGTCATATTACACATGAAAATCAAGAATACATACCATAATGACTTGACGAATGTGTTGTAACATTCAATCATTCTGTGTGCGGAATGTACTTTGTCCACCTCACTCAAAAAACCCAAACTAATTTCCACATTTGTGTTTTTTGTTTTTTTCTTGTAGATTGCATTAATTCCTCCTTCAACCTCCACCGTAAGCAGCTCTCGTGGAGCGAATAAGGCAGGAATCACAAAAGGAATACGCGAAAGCACCAAGATGAAGGTAATTGTTAATTTTTTCTTTATGAAAAATTAAAACCGTTTTGTTTTTGCGCTTTAGTAGCACACTGGCATATTGAAAATTCTTTATCCTATTTTAACAGGGCGGGTTTTAGGTATTCATAAAATTAATTAACCATAGGGTTTATGGTTCGTTTTCAAGTTACAGCATCTAATGAACAGCCCAACTCATTCTAAAAGCTAAATTCTAAATTCATCATCATCAAGAGTCTTGATGTCATGAAAGGAGCAAAGTAATATGTATACAAATATATATTCAGATATATTGTGTCGTAGGGCTAGGGCTACATTGTATATGAATGTGGCTATCAGACAAGATGTAATCTAAAATAGTCTCTCCTATTCCTACCTTACTACGTGTATCAAAATGAAAGCTATGCATTGATTCTAGACAAAGAAATGGATCAAATTGCTGTAAATTTTGCGCAGAGATTAACTTACTACTTAGATAAGCAGAAAAAGCAAATTCGTTACGACGTTTTGTGGCTTTTATGAATTTAACTTGCTTTTTTATTATGTAAAAATGTATTAATGAAGCAAAAATAGTAACTGAATGCAAGAATATAGTTTTGCTACAAAAATAACTTTCATCATTTCAATAATGACATGTAATCCAAGAAAAATATTAGGAATCCTGTGTCATATTTTAATTTCATGAAAATAATTAGCAATAGGATTCATTCCCAAGTCACATACATAAATACTCGCTGAAAAGTTGTTATATTTAAATTCTCTTTTTCATCAGTATCATCTTTCTCTCTTATATTTATGAAGTAATGGTATAAGTTGTAGTTGCATGTTCTTTTTGTAGAAGCTGCATACGAGCTTGTGAATATTAGCAATGGTTTCATTTCTTGATTTCAGTCCTGCTCTATTTTTGCGAGTACGTGTACTAGTATTGCTTGAACCCATAATCTTTTGTATGTAACTTGCACTTGCAAGGAATTGTGTAGTATGTATATGTATCTCCTTAAGAATAAATATGTGTGTTTCATACCATTTTTCTACATCATTGATTCTCCCAAAGAGATGGTACATAAAGAGTTGTCACTGCAAACTTATGTGTGTCTCCATGTAGTCTCTTTGGATTCCCCTACTCTATAATATGCCTTCCCCTATGTAGTATATATGTATCTATAATCTATACATGCAAGAATTAGAATCTCTAACCAACCTACTCTCTAAAACTCTAACCAATTTTCATTCCATTTTTTGTTTATTCTTGTAGGTTGTGGAAATTCTTCATTCAAAATTTACCGTACGTAGTGCTCGTCGTGGAGCGAAAAAGGCAGAGTGTGATTAGAATCGCAAAAAGAAGTACTCGAAAACACCAAAATGCAGGTAATTGTTATTTTTTTCTTTATGAAACCGTTTTGTTTTTGCGTTTTAGTAGCGCACTAGCATATTGCAAATTCTGTATCATATTTTAATAGGGTGGGATTTAGGTATTCATGAAAATAATTATTAATAGGATTCATTCCCAAGTCACATACATACATATACATACTAGTTGAAAATCGCTATACGTATATTCTTTCTTTCTCTTACATTTATGAAGGTGCATTAAAGAAGAATTGATGCAAGTTGTAGTTGCATTCGCATACATGTTTTTTTGTAAGCTGCATAAAGGCTTGTGAATTTTAGCCATAGTTTCACTTCTGTATGTCGGTCTTGCTCTCCTTTTGCGAGTACGTGTACTTGTATTTTTTCGACCTATAATCCGCTTTGTAACTTGCACTTGCAAAGAATTGTGTAGCATATTTGTATCTACATTCGTAAGAATATGTATGGTATGCAGCTTAAAAACAAGTTGACAACGATCATGCATACATATCTACAAAGGATGATGATTTTACTTTTAATTTTTATGCGCATTTTGCTGTACTGAAAATGTGCAAGATGCCAGATATTGCATAAAATTTTTCGAAAGGCTTCAATATCTAATGAACAGCACAAATCATAGTAAAAGTATTTTCAGCCAACAAACTGTCTAGATGGTAGAAACACATTTACAACAGTCATGATTTCATGAAAGGAACAAAGTAATATGTATATAAATACATATTTATACAGATATACTGTGTAGTAGGGGAATAGAGCTATATTGTATGTATATGAATGACGCTTTCAAGTAAGATGAACATGAACAGCTCAATCTAAAACACGTTAATAATGTTTCCTATCCTACCACATGCATCAGAGCGAAGAGTATACATTTAATCCAGACAGAGAAAGGATAAATTGCAGTAACTTTTACGCATAGATTAACTTACTACTTAGATAAGCATGAAAAGCAAATTTGTTATGACGTTTTGTGGTTTTTATGAATTAAACATGTTTTTTTATTATGTAAAAATGTATTAATGAAGCAAAAATAGTAACTGAATGCAAGAATATAGTTTTGCTACAAAAATAACTTTCATCATTTCAATTATGACATGTATTCCAAGAAAAATATTGGGAATCATGTGACATATTTTAATTTCATGAAAATAATTAACAATAGGATTCATTCCATGTCACATAAATATGAATACTCGTTGAAAAGTCGTTACATTTATATTCTCTCTTTCATCAGTTTCATCTTTCTCTCTTACATTTATGAAGTAATGGTACAAGTTGTAGTTGCATGCTCTTTTTGTATAAGCTGCATACGAGCTTGTGAATTTTAGCACTGGTTTCATTACTTGATTTCAGTCCTGCTCTATTTTTGCGAGTACGTGTACTAGTATTGCTTGGACCCATAATCCTTTGTATGTAACTTGCACTTGCAAGGAATTGTTTAGTATCTACTTAGGAATATGTGTGTATCATACCCTCTTCCACATCAATGATTCTCTCAAAGGGATATAAATAAGAGTTGTCAATACAACCTTATATGTGTCTCCATGTATCTCTTTGGATTCTCCTACTCCAAAACTTTCATACTCTCGTTGCCAACTCTTTTGTACTTTAATGTGGTATATGAAATATTTTTGGGTATATCATAACTTAGGCTGTACTATTATATATAACAGCATATATTTTTTCCTGAAGTGAGTCATCAGTTAATGAATTCCATTTGTACTCTACTAGTCTTATCAAATTTACTGATTTTCGGTTCTTTGTTTCTTCCTAGTTCTATCTAAGATATATATCTTGTCACGATGAAGGAGGAAATCTTCAATCCATCATGCTCACAAATCAGGTAAGACAACCAAGAAATAATTGATTTCTCTACTTTTTTCTATCACATACCTCTATATAAATCAAGTTGTAGACCTGGGTTTCATTCCACGATTTTCGATCATTGCACAGATTATTTTTCTGTTTATGCAACAGCTTTCATACCGACTTTTCCCTTAAATTAAACCATACACGCATAATTTTATCATGGTATATATGTATGGTGTGGTAAATATGTATTTTTGAAGGAAAAAATCGTAAATATATTTTTATTTTCCTTATTAATTGCTCGGATTTATAACAATCAGATTCATACCGGAGCATTTTTACCAAACATTCTTAATGCTTATGTTTGTTGTTAGTGTTACCAATCCAAACTCATAATGATGGAACTAGGAGCAACAACGTAAACAGGGCTATATACTCAACAAAACTAGTATGAATCCTTAGAGAATGTAATGGGGTTTCAGACTCAAATTACCATACATTTGGTCGCAAGGTACGCTGGGTTCATATGTAAATGTCTCATGTTACTAAACTAAGCTGCCTTTTTACTTTTCATCGTACTAGAGCAAGTATACATGTAAAATTACTTACCAATTCGTTAATTACTTGTCATTATTGAAAAGATAAAACGTGTTTTTGTAGCAAAACTATATTTTTGCACTCAGTTCAGTATTTTTGCTTCATTTCATTACACAATAAAAAGCATGTCAAATTCATAGAAACAACAAAACTTCGTAACAAAATTGCTTTTCCTGCTTATCTAATCTAATCGTAGGTAGTAAGTTATTCTCTGCGTAAAATTTACCGCAATTTGATCCATTTCTTTGTCTGAAATCAATGCATAGCTTTCGCTCTGACGCGTGTAGTAGGATAATAAAATAGGAAACATTACAAACGTATTTTATATTGAGCTGCTCATGTTCATCCTGCTTGAAAGCCACATTCATATATAGCTAGGTCTAGCCAATATAGCTCCACCCCTACTACACAATATATCCGTATAAATTCATAGTTGTATGCATATTACTTTTATCATGCATGGCATCAAGACTGTGGAAAATGTGTTGCTACCAGCTAAACGGTTGGTTGAAAATGCCTTTCTATTGGATAAATTGTAAGCAATGGAATAGAATATTGGTGGTATCGTCCTATTTTTTTAGTAGATAACTAGATAAATTATAGGACATTCACCATCTATAATTATTACAATATTTATGCAATTAAACTGCTTTCTCAATGTCCTTAAAATATTGATTTTTAAGTTGAGCAAATCAAAATCCAACACAAAATTTAACGTATTACATTAATTTTTTTTTCATTTTTTACAGCCAAAACAACACACTGGTTTCCAGTACATCTTGCTGACTCAATCTCTATCCAATCCTGCTGACTGGAATAATTTCTTTATGCAAGTTGGTCTCAAATGGGGTATAGTATGCATTTAGTACATTAAAGTTTACTTCAAACTGTAGCGAAGTAGATGCAACCTTGATGCTAGCTTTGTGATGTTTCTTTTAGCATATGAGTTTTGTGTTCATGATCATAAACCCAAGTACTAGCAGTCTGCTCACACTTTTTCATTTAGTATAAAAATCACGTTTCTTGCTGATAATGTGGCGCTCACTTGTAAAGTATAAATTCATGATCATACTATTTGTCAGCATTGACTTATACGTAGTCTTAAGCGTATTATACGTATCCAACGTAGTCTTAAGCTTAAAATATTTTTTGCTAACCTATTCCATTGCAAGTTTGCCCATTACAATTATGATCACAACTCGTATTAAAATAACTGCTATAAATTCCTTTTAATTACTTATTAGATTAGTTTATTAGATTATTCGTTAGTGGTAGATTAAAAGAGAATGTTTTCCTTAATCTAAATGGCATTGTCATTCATTTCTTTTTATTATAGGAGACCAATATCCGGAACTCATGGATTCGTATTGGACAGGACCTTGACCTTCATCATAAGCGTTTTACTGGAACCAGGTTTTTGTGAAGCTTTATTATTGTATTAAGTTATTATACTACTTGGGCACTTAAAGGAGAAACTTGTCCATGAATTTCATCGATTTTATATGTTGAACGATAGATATTGTATATGCATGAATTGGGCAGAAAATAGTTATGTATAGTTAACAATTTGGACTGACCTTTTCATATTCCTTAAAAAGCAAATAGTACAGCACAGATGCTTTCTATATTTTTTTCAAGAAAAATATTGCTTTTGTTACAATAATCACGTAAGCATTTCACATACGAAATTCATGGGATAAGTCGAATTTAACAACGCTGCTATGCAAAATTTTGTCAAATGGTTTACTCATAAATTAATTTTTAAGAAGTCATGTTTTAATTATAATATTAATTTATTTTAGTATAAAACCAATGTTTCCTAGATGTTTAGTTAAATATTAATAGTATTTAGGTTTCAATCAAGCAAACATGTATTTTTATCGTGGTAAATTGTACACATTCACATCCACGGCAAGTTTTGGTTTTGTTAGTTAGTTGTAAATTACGTTCAATTAACTTGTTACAGGAATATGCACAAACTCTCAGTTTAGAAGAATTCTATTCTATATTTTACATCCCTTTATCAAATTAAAACCGAGAAAGAAAGATGATTTGAAGTTAGGATACGCGACAATTACAAACTCGTATTTACTATTATGATCATCAATACATTGATATTGTCAGAAGATAAGAGAAGTAACACAAAGAGATTCTAATTATGTTCAATCCAGAGAAAATATATAAATAGGAAATATGAGACTTGATAAATTATTCAATGAATGAGTTTAACAAGGAACGCGTAAAGCAGTACCATTTCTACTTTTCACAATATTTTTGCTATTGCCTTCCTTCTTTGAAAACTCTGCCAATGTACGATGTTATATTGCTTCTTTGAAAGCAAGGAAACATCTGAAATTTCGTGTGTTCGAACCAAGCCACACGTGTGAAAATTTATATTGTTTACAACTTGGAGAGAAGTGTAAATACCAAAATGCACATTACCGCATTTGTATTTTTTTACATTCAGCATTTTTTAAACAAAAAATCTTTAACATTCATTTATATTAAGTTAGTCTAGTTGAATCATCCACGACCAAATACGAGTCCACTTTAGTAACTTTTCCTAGGATCAGTTTTGAATTCCAACGAGAAAAGTTTGATAGTGCTGCGTCATCCTCTATTGTTGAATTTGCTTCATCGACCTCACATGTGTTTTCTAGATGAAAGGTCACCCAGTCCCCTAATATTATAAAAATAAACATAATGACAATACCACAGTGGCTATAGTTGTACAATAAGGTTTTTAATCCGTAAGTACCAGCTTCTGAAGGGAGCCACAGTCGTCTTTGGATAGTCTTTCTTGAAAATGCTTTTAATGGCAGTCTTAAGATGATCTAAATCCAGCAAGGTATTGTTTGGAATCTTAACAAAATTACAAAGGGTAACATATTTCTTCCATAATTTTAATTGAGATTCTGTGTTGACAGCGGTTGCACTGCACCTGGGATTTCACATGGTGCAAAGTCCATAAAATGGAATATGCGGCCCATGGTGTCACACAGTGACTATATTTGTACAATATAGTGGTTACTGCCATATGAGTAGTAGTTACCAGGAAACCATGTAATATTGGAATGCTTCTGAACACTTTGCAATGATATTTTTTATGTAGAGTTGGATTTCTGCGTTGGTTTCCCAGCATCAACTTTCATACAATTTTTACGTTCGCGAATTCTGAGTCTGAATTCGCGCTGAAGTCTTCAATTCACGCTTCTTCCTAAAGAGAATGAATAACGAAAAATAATGATACATTTTAATCGCTATATTTGCTTGGGATTAAAACCTAGGTACATGTCAATTCAATTACCTTTTGATGACCTTCATAGCCCTTTCCTTCATCCCATCATAACCATCCAGGTCCAGTTTGGTACACCTCAAAAAAATTTGAAGGGCCCTATCCAAATCTATCTCCGTTTCTTCCATCTCACCCAACACTTCCTTCATCTTGGTTTCCAGCTCAGGAATCTGAAGTCCATGGCTAATCTCCACGAATTCCACAGCGAGATCTGAGTCCTTTATAGCTTTCTCAATGTCAGAGCAATAAAGAAAGTCTAATAGGGCTTTTAGTCCATCCTCCGACAAATTCAATTTGCACCTGTTGTACTTCATCTTTTGACAATATTATTGGATATTGGAACATTCTCTCAAAGACGGGGCAGGAAACTGGAGATTATTATGAGTTATAGTTTTGACATTACACAATTTTAAACAAGAAATATAAAATCATGTTGATTATTATCATTAAGATAAGATCTCATTTACTTTGCAAGAATGCCTTGTGGTATTACCAAACTGCCTAGTTATAAAAAAAATCAATACTACTTATTTTTTCTTTCGTTTCCCATAAATTGCAAATCACACGAGGTAAAAGGTGAGAGTAATTCGTGTTATCTAGGAAGGACTGAAAACATATTCATAGGTAGTTATATTCAAGATATTTTACATTAGAATAAATTTAAAATAGTGTAGGTACAGAATAGCGTATAAAGCACCAATTTGAGCAGTTGGGTGGGTGAGGTACTACTATTAAATTTTGATTGGTGCTGCAATATTAGTGGACAGCACGGCTAACGAAATCATCATGTTTTTTTAAGCATCCAGTTATTCAGTAATTAGTAGTCTTACCGAGCTTCCTGCTTAATCTCATGAAGAAAATCATCATTTATCCTCATCCTCGATACATTCTGTATTAGTAGCTTATATTTCAAAAACTACAAAGTACGTCAGGGTAGTGTAGGCTTTTATGTGATTTTGTCACACGTTTCTCTTGAATTGCAAGACGCGCAGGTAAAGGAGACAGTAATTCATGTTGTCTAAGAAACGTAAAACCCAACGCAGTACCATTGTCATAACGTTGATAACTGTTGCACAATAAATTATTAGTTCCCCACCTCCTTATTTTGCAGTCTTGCCGAAATTCTGGTCTTTTGAAGGGACCTTCCTTTCCTCTTACCATCAACCCTGCATAGTAGTATCTTCAAAAACTCTAAAATATTTAACGAAAAAATAATTCTGAAGAGGAAGCAGCTAATTTAATTAACCTTTAAATACTTAAATTTAATCCAAGATTTCAAATTATCGATCTTCTTGATTCCTGATAACAGCAAAACAAGGCTGGGTAATCAACGAAAAATGGCAACCAAATTAAAGATTAAGGATTAGTTTGAGTTTGGAAAACTGCCTATTTCAGAAACAGCCTCGCCTTTCACCTTTAGACAAGGTCACACCAGGGCTGGGTTTTTTGGAAGGGGATTGATTTCCTGCAAGTTATAAGCAAACAAAAGTATTATTACTTGCAGTACTCCAAGCTGTTCTAGCCAATAGAGTTCTGTACTTGTGCCATTACCTGATTCAGAATGTTCCTTTTTAATACTTCGCTTAGATGCAGCAGGTGGATCTTGACCTATGTTTATTCCATTGTTACCTGAGATAGATGGAGCGTTTAGTAACGCTGAAGTTACCACGAATTTCGGATTCATCTCCAGATAAATCTATTATGCCACATAATGCCAGTTGCACTTCATCGTTGCCAGTAGTACGTTGATCCACGTCCACAACGAGCAACTTGCCCCCTTGTTGCTGAGATCCACCATTTAACCTTTTCAGTTCTTCATTTTCTTTTAGCAAGCGCTGAATCTCCGCATCCTTATAAACAAACCAAGATTAATATTAAATAAATTCTGTTAAAATTTAGGGTACGCAGCTAAACTTACTGTACCATATTCTGTAGATATTCTTTGAATATTCTGTACATATTCTTGGAATTCAAAAACTAGTACTACCAGCTGATTCAGCATGTCAAACAACCTGTAGATACTGAGTCTCATGTAATTCTATGGAAGGTTTAAATCTCGCGCGCATATCTGTATGTACTCTATGGACATATATGTACATAGTAAAACGCAATGCCACGGAAGGATGGAAGGACGGAAGGACATTCTCCCACTACTCTATCTTTTGTATATACTAGCTATCGCTGCGTAAATAATTACTAGATATAAAATTACTAATATAAAACATTTACTAGGTTGAAAATATTATCAATGTAAGATTAAGTTTTCAAACCAAGTACTCGTTTTGGACTACAAGTATTTTGTATCTATTATGCAAGCAAGCACAAGTCTAATAATGGTTCGATCGCCACATTTTGTTAGGTTTTCAAATCCAACTTAACTTGGAGTTCCTGTGGATTTCTGTAAAAACCACAAAAAAGTGTAATAAAATTTTAGTTCATTAAATATCATATTTGTAAATAAATTCTCAGGTTTTCCGAATTTCCTTACGTTCTCATAATATTCCTGAGCTTTTTGGATAGCTTGTTCAGCGACTTGACATCCATCGTGAACAAATACAACCCAATTAAGCCTTTCATAGAAAACCATTTCCCTTTGCTTTCTGCTCACTAGGGACGTGGTTGACATTTATTGCAGCCTTAGCATAGTTCGTAGCGTTCTGGTACTCTTGGATTGCCATAAAAGCTGCTATCGAATACAGTATAACGAGAACGATGTCATTTAATATAAGGTTTTGCGATGCAAGAAAACTTTTTACAAGGTGGAAATGTCATCAATGTAAGATAACGTTTTCAAACCATGTACAAGTTTTCAATTTGTGTTGCTCTCGCCGATGAATTCGAGCTCATGTTTTCAGTTCCAGAGGACTCCGCAGCAGGATGATTGCTAGGGTTTTTGTTCTTCACAACTTTTTGGGAAGACGGTAGTTGTTTTCGGAAGCGAGCCAACTTTCGTCCACAAGCATTAGCGTTATCATCATTATCCTCACCTTCCTGTGCGTTTTTGACGCCATGCGTTATTTTGTGTAGACTCAGGAGTTCCATGGTGGCAAAAGTAATGAGGCATTTGTAGCAATTATGGATGCGTTCTCGTTTTGCATACTCCTGTAGTCTGCATCCAATTATCATTTCATTATATACAATTATAAAACTTGAAACCCCCCGACTCAAGATTCAACCCAACACCCACGCATAAAAACAAGGTCCAACTACGCCATGCTCATCATGTCATATGCATACCACCAAGACTAGTTTACAATAGTTGTATAATGCCTGTCTGTGGAGTGGGAGGAAATGGGGAAATGCCATGTTCCACTTCATCGACAAAATGAAGCTTAGGTTGGTTTTACAATTCAGTTTCATACAAGAGTGCGGACGTGCCTGGTACTGAGGTACGGCGGTAGGTAGGTAGAACAAACAGCTTGATATTTATGGTTGGTGTAATATTATTTGTAGACCGGTAGGCACTTTGTATGTGTTTCGAGTAAATATTTGCTACTTGCTTTCTTATGCTTCTAATAAAATATTATTTTTGGTGACTAATTTGTTGTGATATTATCTTATTACGAGATCATCTTATTCAAACCAAATTCATGTCTCAGTTGTTCCTACTGCGCTTGAAAATCCGAAGAATTTGTGCATCATCATTGTCATTGCATGAAATATTTGCTCTTTCAATTTCGGCACTATATTTGTAGCAATTATGGATGCGTTCTCGTTTTGCATACTCCTGTTGTCTGCATCCAATGATCATTTCATTATATACAATTATAATACAAGAAAACATTTAGTAGGTGGAAAATATTATCAATGTAAGATTAAGTTTTCAAACCAAGTATTTGTTTTTAGTCTTTAATTTAAAAATCACCAATCGACACGTTTGATGAGCATTAATTCGATAATTAGTGGATTCAAGCATTAACAAGATTTTTATTTAAATTTAAGAACTATTTTGAATCCATTTTGATTAAGCATTTAGCCAGCGAGATCGAACTTAAGTAGGAAAACGTTTTAATAGATGGAAAGCGAAAACAATGTAAGATTGACCTTTCAAAGTACGTAAACAAATGTGTCGGTTTTGGTATTTTCTGTCATTAAATTGCTGACCACAATTTAACTCCAGGCAGTTTTAGTTAATTAAAGATTGAGTTGAGCACGGTTTTCTTCACAACGAAGCCTAAGCTTTCTGAGCCATACCAGTTTCTTATAAATATTTTTGAGATTGCACCCAAATTCCTTTTTCTGTACAATGTGAGCTACAACGTCTAATGATTTCGACCTTTCCATTCTGTTCGAGTACTCCCCTATTACGTGGTTCTCGCTCCTGTCATCTCCGACAAAATGTCTTGAATTAGAATTAGTGGCACTTCATCGTTGCCAGTAGTACGTTGATCCACGTCCACAACGGGCACGACCCCTGAGCCCCCTTGTTGCTGAGATCCACCGTTCAACTTTTTCAGTTCTTCATTTTCTTTTATCAAACGCTGAATCTCCTTATCTTTTTTTGAAATGATTTCTAAAAACGGATTTCGCTCCGAATGGAACAAAGTTTGGAAATCATAATTAAAGAAAACCTTTACTAGGTGGAAGATGTCATCAATGTAAGATCATGTTTTCAAACCATGTACAAGTTTTCAATTTGTGTCGCTCTCTAAGGAAACCATACATTTGCTACATGGCTCCAAGTCAGCGCATAAATCATTTGCTACCGCGACTGAACTAACAGGCCAACTCTTCAACACGGAGTGTAGACAGAAAACGTTTTAGTAGATAGAAAGCGAAATCAATGTAAGATTGACCTTTCAATTTGAATAAAACGTTTACAACTAACCGTATTTTACTGCCATTGACAAAATAGTCCCTCATTTGCACCACTGGTTAATTTATTCCGGTGCTGACACATCACTAAACAGAGGCTTCGAGACGGTCTTGTTTTTAATAATCTCTTGCTCAAGTTATGATTTTTTCCGTCCTCAAGAGTTGTGATGGCGCTGAATGGTTAAATTATGTGTCTGAATATGTTGCGTAAATAACAAAGTCTGAATCTGAAGATGGGTTTGCCAAGCCTCGATCTGCTCCGCATGAGTCACATTCGGTTGCAGATAATGTTTTTTTTAAAGCAGCATTCTGACTTCTTGACATTGATGCAACAATAAACTGCCTATTTCAGAAACAGCCTCGCCTTCCACTTTAGGCAAGGTCACACCAGGGCTGGGGTTTTTGGAAGGGGATTGATTTCCTGCAAGTTATAAGCAAACAAAAGTATTATTACTTGCAGTACTCCAAGCTGGTCTAGCCAATAGAGTTCTGTACTTGTGCCATTACCTGATTCAGAATGTTCCTTTTTAATACTTCGCTTAGATGCTGATGCAGCAGGTGGATCTTGACCTATGTTTATTCCATTGTTACCTGAGATAGATGGAGGGTTTAGTAACGCTGAAGTTACCACGCATTTCGGATTCATCTCCAGATAAATCTATTATGATTGGTTCTGGGGGTAATACGTCAACAACAATAACTGAATTTTCTACTGCTGAAATAGCCTCGCCTGACAACGGGTCCAATGTTCCATGTTGCATACTCCGGTTGTCTGCATCCAATGAACAAAACCTGTTAAACTCGCACGGGTTCTCCAGGTTTTTTACTGAAACGAGAAATTGCTCAATTTTTCAGTTAGTTCGATAATCCCATCTTTTGGAAACGTTTTTGCTTGACTAGAACTATGGCTTCAAATCAACGAATAAATCATTTGCTACCGCGACTGAACTAAAAAACCGAATATTCAACACGAAGCGAAGGCAGAAAATGTTTTAGTTTATAGAAAGCGAAATCAATGTAAGATTGACCTTTCAATTTGAATAAAACGTTTACAAATATATGTATTTTACAGCCGAATCCTTGGTATTCGAGATTTTTAGTTCCGTAAGCTTAAAAATAAATAAAGGGCCTTCGTGTGTAATTCAATTAGTACGGTATTATTTATAATAATGATATCTGGTAACCAATTTAATATTGGTAATCGTCGCTTGAGTTTCCAAATTCAATGGAATGGTTATGAAGTATTGGGTTTCTGTTTTGACATTGTCGGAAATTCGTAGGAATTCCTTTTGCTATTTTTAGAAAAATATAAACAAATTCAGTACAAGCTATCTTATTTGTAATTATTCTAGATATTTACTGTCACACACAGATTTAGACACATATTTTGTAAAAACTAATTTTTCTAGTAGCACAGAAACATTTTAGAATTAATGGAGTCTTGCCTCAAGAAAGAAACAAGTGAAAAAGTTTGGTTTTGTGTCCAGTAGTAGAAAAAATGCAAAATAAAATGGATAAAAAGGCATTTTAATGAGCCCAAACGACATAACGTTTAACAATTTTTGTGTTGTTGCTTTGAATTAAACTTTCACTTAAACCTCATTAAGAACAAATTCAGCTTCGAGTCCGTTTGACTCATTGACGTACTTCAAAACAAATATAGATTGTACTATCCTCTCTTGCTTGAACGTATAACTTGTCACTTTGAGATGACAAGGGCTCGGCTCTGCAGATGGACGGAATAAAGTAATTTCTGGGAACAACCCATTTTACAAAAATGAAATTTTAATGCAAGAAAACATTTATTAGGTGGAAAACGTCATCAATGTAAGATTAGGTTTTCAAACCGGGTACTTGTTTTTAATTTTTGCATTTATAAATATACCATACTTCAATCGACACGACTTAATCTGCTTCATAGTTTCATGATTCTATGTAAATTTGGTGGGTAGGTCTGATAGGTAGCCAAAAGCAAAACCACGTAAAGGGTTAGCAAAGTTTAGTTAAAATATCTTGGAATTTGCTTTTGGGATAACATTATGTGTATCTTTATCGTTTAAGTTCAAGAACTATTTCTTAACCCTAATTTACAGATGTAGAAGGATGGGAAGTATAAATTTTCAATAAGCATATTGGGTTACACCGTCAGTTGAACGTAGCATAACCACGCCATTAGCTTCGTGACAACCACTAGACTTACCAAAGATTTCAGGCTCGAAATCGAGATCGATTTCAGTGTAAAAATCTATGGTGCTTTGGATGAAAGCATTTAGCAAGCAAGACCGACCTATTTACAACCGGATTTTACAATGTAAGAAAACGTTTATTAGAATTTTAAAAAGTTAAATCGTTTTTTGAGTTATCGCACACACAGACAGACAGACGATGTCCTGGGAGTTTTCAATATATACCTAAAGGTACATAATAAGTTGTATGTTTTAGTGTACAATGCACGTTCCTTTGTATAGCAAACTCATTGATTGAAGACGGTGTAAACGTTGAAACACGAATACCCAGTCAACCTCATTAATGATTCAAAGTAAAAATTAGGCTAATATCTTTCAGTTAGAATCAGTGCCTTCCATAGATATAAACTTAGTTAGATTGGACATGCCGACTTTATTTTGAATCCATATAAAATGATCCACGGACCACATATCCCTGACTACTATGATTTTGGTGTAGTTTCAAAAAAAATATTCTGTTCAAAGAAAAATTTTATGAGGTATTCCTTACACAACTGTAGTAGTTCAGGAAACAACGTCCGTAGGATTTTTTATATGGACACAAAAAAATTGCATGTAGTGCATTGAGCACAGCCCTTCTATTGGTGTATTTCTATGGTGCCTTCATTAGTACTTGAGTCAAAACCAAAACTTGCTGCATGATGTGAATAATGTTGTATAATTTAATTTGTAAGTCACTATATATTAAAATTTACTTTATACGTTATGAAAATACAAAACAGATAGAATACAACAATACAAAAATTAACTACAAAATATGTAAGAAGAGATGACGAGCGAAGACACACCTGTAATTGGTTATGAAATTATGTATAATAAATGGTAATTAGGTATTATGTAGAAAAATATTTATTTTATATTTTCAAGGGGTTTGTGAATTATTATGTGGTCGATTTTATAAATATTATACTCAAACTACCATTTTGTTCATGAGTTGATTCATTTTTTTTGCATATGAATATTATTCTACGAGCTTAAAATTTTATGCTTTTACATAATATATATTATTAAGAACTTTATGCGTGAAAATAAAATGCTTACTTTTCATACATATTTTTAGTTTACCACGAGATAGAATTTGTTTACAAGATATAAAAATCACTACTTCATGTGGCATGAGATTTTACAGAGGTTCATAGCTTCCCTTCCATGCACCTTCGGCAATTCGGCTATAAAATACTCTATCTTTATATAAAAGAAGCATCAGCCATGGCATTGCATGCTTGCTTTCCAAATTCTACGTTGAACTATTCCACAGATTCTTCCCAAAGACGAGAGAAGTAATACAAATGAAGAGCAGCCACATATAAATAAAACATCTCGCATTCTTTCAACTGTCAAAGAGTGTGATCACTGTATAACGATACCGAAACTCCATATAAAGCATAAAAACAAGTATAGCTAGTCAAGTGAAACTACACGATATGAATGCAGTATTCATTTGGAACCGAAACGAAAGAACATTCATACAACTTTTGGCTATTTACTTCGTAGTAGTGAGTTGTAATGCATATATTAGTCTATTTACGTGAGTAATATGGAAAATCCAGGTTACTCCAAGAGATATAAACAATGCTTCCTTGCATCCTTCTCGTCATTTGAGATGTTTTTGCTTCGTAACATATTCCTGTTTATTTGACCAGCCTGTATATTTTTCTTGAATTTCCGAAACGCGAAAGGAATACTTGTACTTACCAAGATGAAGAAATGCCATGTTAAAAATGTGTTTCAAAGTACACATCACCGTTTACAGGTTAGTAAACTAAATGGAATTTGATAAAAGAACGGTGTGCTAATAAATTTGAAAACTATTGTTGTTGTGTAAAGTTTAAAATATGCATAAGTGGTAAAAAGTATACGTGATGATAAAAAAATGTATGGATTTTATGACCAAGCCGAGTCAGCGATTTGTTTGTTTACCATACGAATTACACTGATATATGAAAACACTTCCATGTGGATAAAGTAGCTAGAAATAAATAAATCAAATGACAGTTCAAGGGTGAATTGGCAAGTAGCTGGATTTTTTTACACTTGAAAGTCTTGGCATACTATTGTCACAAGCAATATAGCTTCAACATATAATACAGTTCAGATGAGTATCGACTATCATATTCAGACTTTACGTAACCTTCTTTGATTTGTAATGCATATATCTTCAGGATTAGTGAAATGTAAATGGAGACAATTTTTATTTATCAAGACGGTGACAAAAGGCCAATTTTAAAAGGTGTTTCAAAATGCACATCTGTGTTTCAAAGGTAATTAACCTTAATATAATTTTATGAATGAACGTGATCTTAATATTCAGAGAATGACGAAAGACGGATTGATAAAGTTTGCAGTTTTAATGAAACAGCCGGGTGGTTGACAAAGAGTGGGTTTGTGTAGCTGTTTCTAATTGCAGAATGTGTCCAACCAGATGTACATGAACATACATAAACATAACAGAGATCAAGCATAAATTCCGCAAAAACCTCTTGTAGCAAGATCAGTGTCTTAAAATTATTGAGTACACTCGCTGCTCTCATATTAAGAAAGTGAACATTATCCATTCTCTGTTAAAACATGTCACAAAAAGTAAAATTAATGCTTTCTTCATATTATGTAATGACGATTGAAAATAAAATATCATTTCTACTTTCATTTCACATCGTAGATATACCTACTATTAGGAGCAGGTACACTTTTTATGTGTATTACTAGCTGGAATTCATTTACTTCAGCCTCCCATTCCCATCGGTGCACGGAAACCCTTCCAAAGATTTGAGCCAACTTTCTTTGCAACACGCAATATATTTTGGAATGAAATTGCTAATAGTTTACTTCTGCAGCTTTTATTATTTTCCCAAAGTAGTACTTTACATTCTACCCTTTGCTCTGAGACAAGCTGGAAAAGGGTGGTCTTCCGGAATGGCGAACAGAATTTTCCACAAAAAATTCAAATTCGCGAATTTACAAGCAAAAATCCATTTATCTAGTTATTTTGCCATTAATCATCTTGTTTATTACCTGCCGCCTAGTCACGATATTTTATATGAGTGATGCTAGTTTGTTTATGGGTAGTACATGAACCTATGTATGTATGCCATTCAAACAAAGGTGAAACGTGTTGGCGGAAAAAACAGTGGATGGAATCCACTGTTTTCTTTTTTATAGATAGAGGGGAGGGAGATTAAGTAGTTATTTTGCAACACTACCAGTGTCCAGTGTTAGTGATGTAAAGCAAACTGCTTTTAGTGGCATACAAATTATTAAAACAATACATTTACAAAAGGATATCATTGGTCTGAGCCACAATTTATTACACGTCCCGATGGACAAGATAAACGAAGAATACAAATATGTTTGCTCCGTTTTAATATGTTGTATTTCATAGTATGAGCGTAGAATTCACAACTGTAGACTTTATAACTGTAAACTTGCTCCTTAATCGGTAGCAAAGTTTTTTCTTTGCACAAAAATATATTTGTACTATATCTCAACAAGTAGCAAGCAAAACGAGTCCAAAGTATGATTGTTTTTCTTTTTATCTGCGCTTAATTTGTGTATGAATATGATACACGAAGGTTATATTCCCTCTGCTTGCGTCATTGACATTTGTCTGTTGTTTTCCCATACTCACTACCAAGCTGACGCGAAGCTGAATCCCTTTTCATAAATTAAGCTATACCTAAAATACAGTGTGATGGTGAGAGACGTGACATTTTTTATTGGGAGTTTTATTGAGACACGAGAAAGACCGTGCTAGGGTCCTCCTGTATCTTTGAAAGTAGCATAAATCCGCTACTGTCTTCAATAGCTTCATTTTAATATGGCACACTTGATACTTTGCTGTCAAACTAATTCGTGATTGACCCTTATATTGTCGTTTATATATGTGGCCCATCTCAGATCGATAGAAAGAAAATAATATAAAATGTCGACTAGGAAAAAGAATTTTAGAATTTGGTCAAATTTATAACTGGGATTCCACTTGCAGAAGGACTGGGGCATTGCGAGCTTCGACCAAGATTCACTCATTGCACAAGTGACAGCGCTTGTTTGTTCAACCATTCCGTGTAAAATGTAACTCTTAAGTCATAATAAATAATGTCTAATCATAATCATGACAAATGAATAGCACAATAATTGCATATAATTAAACGTGGTCAGTACAATGAAGTTGAAACCCTTTTTAACCTCACCAACATCAACGTAAATAACTCTAGTGATGTCCATACATTTTCCTTTTTTTAACTCTTCCATTCACTCCTCAACACCATTGTGTCATAGCTAGGTAAAAGGCAAAAAGGCTTAAGTCTTTTTGCTCAAGGTTCGCGTAAAACTCATCCAGTTTGTATACACAGCAAGGATTATGGCTTTCTGCAAAATGAATTTGTTCAGATGGCTCTTTAGTTTATGTATGACATCATCATCATCATCATCAACCTCCTGTATGTCACTTTCAGAAATATAAGAATACACGTCAAATTATTAATTTCATCATCGTCGTCTCATTTCTAATGTGCTTTCCAAAATAAAAGTAGTTAATTCAGTAGAACCCTAAAACATTAGCACTGCCACTTTGTCATTGTTACCTCCTTTAGAAAGTGTATCCAGTGCTTTTGATCATGGAAAAAACTGAAACGTAAAAACAAAACCAAGGATCATACATTACACCTATATATAACTCCACAAATGAAAAATCTACATAGGGGAACAGCTCAGTAACATGAATACGAATGAGTCGAGCAAACACTTGTCCTGCCACAGTTGTGTATGGTATGGCAGCGACAATAAAACAAATTCCTTACGTTATGCTTTACATCCATGAAGTTGCATATGTATGTGTAATTTTTCTCGTCACGAGCAACGTCAAGTATATGAAATGAGTCACTTGCAACTTCATTTTTTACTCTTTTAGTCAACCACTTTTTGTTCTTCTTTGAAGTCTGGATCAAGCATTAATGGTTTGAGTGTTACTGAAACCACAACTCTTTCTGATTTATTTCGTGCTCCTGTTTCTTAATAGAAACTTATGAACTGCAAAAATGCAGAATGCTGAGCCCAACAACGGTGTTTCTGGAGGCGAAAACTCATTCTCCTGTGTTTTTTGCGAGAGGACTTTTTCTAGACGAACCGCTTTGTTCGATCATCTCCGAAGGTGCATCAATGAACGTGCCTTTACTTGTGGGATTTGCGACAAAAATTACTCAACCAAACGTGACCGGGACAATCACATCCGCCGACGCCATGTGGGAGAGTCCGAGTAAGCCTTTGCATTTAAATGTCATAATAATATATGAAATTTCAATAACTTTTGTGAGTATGTGCACAATTTTGTAAAAATATGGAATTATGTGTTACATATTCAACAATTCTCTAAAACGGCAGAAATTTTTCATTTGGAATAAGCTCATACAGTAGTGCTCTTTTTACGAATGTTGCATATAATTATGGATTCTGTTGATTGTTTTACAGGCAATGATAATTATCATCATCATGGACCATGCGATTGGGCTGCTCGTTGGAGTCATTGAATTCCGGAGTTGATTTACATATTCTGATGCCCATCTACTATAAATTTTAGAAGCATTTCAAAATTGTAATGTTTTAAATGGTAGGATATGAATAATATTTTTAGACATTAATTTCTTTTTGATCACATACTTTCGTAATGAATGATTTTAATTTTCAAGTAAATTCACTTTATTTGCAAGGGTTTACATACATTTTTCTTGTGTAAGTATTACTTACAATTTACGTAGTTGACAGTTAAAAAAATTAATAAATGGGCATCATAAGTTATAACTATAACTACAAAAATCTTTCACTGAAAATGTCTCTTGGTCGCTAACCATTTCATTATTTACATGAATCCATACGTACATAGCATGCTCGTATATTTAATACATAAGGTGCGTAAACCACTTATACGGTCAGACTTTCATATTTTGTAAATTTTATTTCCTGAAGAATCAGTAAGATATTGAGAGACAAATGATACATGAAAATGTGTATTGATAAGTGTTCTACACGTATGTACATTTTCCAATTTACTGACATCCGGCTTACGGATATATGGGCAACTTAACAAAAAATGTCAAATTTTGACTGTATAACACTTATACGGTCAAGGACTAAATTTTAACTTAAAATTTTATCAGTGTTATGATATATGATAGGCTCGTTATGATCGTTACCATTACTCATGAGTCGCATAATAATACTGTGCCGAGAAATAATTTCTAAGCTGGGTGGTGCTGGCGGGCCGTTGTTTCCCGTGGAGCACAAATTTTGGTTTTTGTTGCATAATTTTGCGGTTGTGCAACAACCATACTCCCGAGATATCTTAAAAAACTCAGGACAGACTCTAGTTCCTAAGTGGGTACTCGTAAACCGAAATCCGAATTCGGATGCCAAAAAATAAAATGATTTCCAATTATGGTTAACGGTAATATTGTGACATTTAGATAAAAACGAAGCCTACACCACCCACCCACTTAAATTTTTGTAAGCTTACTACTGCAAACTTATTCCTAACAAATAGGAACGCTTACAAAAATTTAAGTGGGTGGGTGGTGTAGGCTTCGTTTTCATCTAAATATCCCAATACTACCGTTAACCAAAATTGGAAATCATTTTATTTGTTGGTATCCGAATTCGGATTTCAGTTTACTAGTACCCACCTAGGAACTAGAGTCTGCCCTGAGTTTTTTAAGATATCTCGGGCGTATGGTTGTTGCATAACTGCAAAATTATGCAACAAAAACCAAAATTTTTGCTCCACGGGAAACAACGGCGCGCCAGCACCACCCAGCTTAGAATTTTTTCTCTCGGAAAAGTGTTATTATGCGACCCATGAGTAACGGCGACGATCATAATGAGCCTACCATATATCATAACAATGAACAAAAATTTAACAACAAATTTAGTACTTGACCGTATAAGTGTTATACAGTTGAAATTTGACATGTTTTGTTAAGTTTCCCATATCTCAGTAATCCTGATGTCAGTAAGTTGGAAAATTTTCATACGTATAGAACACTTACTAATACATATTTTCATGTATCATTTGTCTCTCGATATTTTACTGATTCGTCATAAAATAAAATTTACAAAATATGAAAGCCTGACCGTATAAGTGGTATACGCACCTTATAATGATTACCAAATTCAGATTCTGTTTTAAAGTTAATATTAGAAATTTGGTATGCATCGTCAAACAAAAAAAACATTGCACATGCATTTAATTTTTGGAAAACACTTTGAATGTAAAGCATAGAAACACATTGTGGCAAAAACGTGTTATATATTATTCTTAGGATTTAAAAAAGCAGAAGTGCATATATCACCTCATTAATAAAGGTATTCTTTGTTGTTTCTACAACTCTGGCACTAGCAAATAAGCATTCCGAGATTACATTGCATTGTGTATTTGCTACGCTTGTGGGATTACATATTACATTAGATTACACAACGGATTGTGACAACTTCTTCATGCCTTGCCCTTTCTATGGAAATTAACTTTGCATTACATACCAACCCTTGATCACACACAAAATCAACGCTAATTCCACCTTATAAAGAAGCATTTACATAACACCGCATAGCCAGCAAGGTACTGGTCAACCCACCATTATCCATCAATACATCTGACTTCACTTCAATACGTTACTAGATTGGCATTCGCGTGCCTCGTCGACTTGCTAGGATAAAGTATAATTAATTGTCTGGTAACTTTGTGCACAAACATTTTGTCCAAGATGAGAAATTTTGGTAATCTCGTATGTTAAAAATGTGTTCACATTTTATTAAATGGCATTAAATGTTATACTACACATCCATGTAGGGATTAATAAATTTGTTGTTAGTAATGAGTAATGACATACATGTAAAAAAAAGTATTTTACTTCTACCATATACTCTTCTTCTTTCAGGATTTGCAGCTGGTAATGTAATATACAAAACTATTATAAAACACCACGGCTGTGTAGATTTTAAAAACCATTCACTGTAGATGCTTCTCCAACCTTTCCACGTCAAGTCAGCTATGATCTCTGGTGACTGGATTGCAAGTCGTTAAATATTTTTTTTGTATGCCCAAGTTTAGTGCCAAAATCAGAGAGCTGTACAAATGTAACTCACTCAACTTTCTGTTTTTCATTGTATTACTCACGTTTTTTAATTGTTCTATTTGGTTATCAGCTCACTTTTTATTTATGGACTTATATGTCCATATTAAGATCACTTTGTTAGTCATCCGTCGTCCGTCTGTCTGGGGGCAGGATAAATTTTGAACGGGTTAACTTTTTTGAATTCTGATTGCAGAAATCGATACCTAACGTCAAAAATGACTTTAAGTTCTGAGATGGGCATAATCAGTTATCGGGAACTGAGTCAAAGATCAAGGTATGGGTTGTGATACGACAAAATGAAGCTACTGGTGATATTGGATCATTTATACCATATTCGGAAGTTTTTGATAACCCCAGCGGGACCCTTGACACAAGCTATACGATTTCAGATCAGATAAGCATAAAGGTCCATTATTACATCTTGAGTTGTCGAGTTTATTTCATTACCATGTTGACTTTGAACCTTATCGTAACAAAACAAAATATTTCATCCCATCCAGCACTTGAAATTGGTGGTTAGTAAAAATCTAATCTCATTCCCATTTACATTTTACATGACTTGTACTGATCAGTCTTGGTTTTGGACGTTTTTGCAGATACAATGAAGAGGAGCTACAATTTAAATAAATGTGGAGAATGGTAGTAATTAAATTGAAAAGGATAATGCGGAGCAGTAGTAGATAATCATTTTAATGCTTCTGTGTAAAACTATTCTACATATTCATGTTTTTAGCATGACCTCAACAAACTTTGAGAGTTTGCAACAACAAACTCAAGTTTGAGACTGGGTTTGAGTTTGTCGAAATGATTATATATTTATCCAATTAGTTTGCTTACCTAAATATGCTTTGTGAACTAGTAATTTTGAAATTAGTTAAAGAAACCTATAAATCTGCTGTGTGTGTGAGATACCCACAGACCGCATTAGTGTTAAAAAAAACGTTTATGCAAGCATTCTTATCATTTGCGATACAAAAATCCCATTTTTATTTCCCATTTTGTAGGTTAACAATTATTTTGATACAGTTCACCAGTTTTTACACCATAGTGCATATGCAAAGACGATATGATGTAGCGGAAATTCGTTTAGTTAACGTAATAAGATTTCTCGCATCAGGATCAATATTCTCGTCTAAATGTAAGAACATCAACTGGGGAATTGTGAAAAAAAATTAGAATCGTAATGACGAAATGTTTCACCATTAGTTATAGACGCTTTTACGATAACGCTTACTACGCAATTGTACTTAATTTTTCCGGGACATGATATGACCAGGATTTTTTAATTTTTTCATCATTATTTTATTTCATCTCATAACTTCATGCAGACTTAAGTTTGATTGCTTTCTTGATGTTGATTTTAATGTTAAAGAATTCGAATTGTACTTTATTACAGGTATGCATCAATAATTTTCCCTAGAGATTCCTCCAGTAAAATAATTTTAACATTTGATAATATATGGCTGTTTCCTTTGTCACATGCATGCATGAAGTGGAGCAGAATGATTATGGCTTTTGACGACGAAACACATAAAAATGACATACCCTCATAAGAAGGTTCAAATTTAGATGTGTGAAAAGTCGTTACGATAAAAAATGCTTCACTTTCATGTACCTAACACCCACCAGCAGAATAATGAGTGCAAAAGTTAAAACTACACACTGTAATCATCTACTAAATCTTTGGAGACACATTGTCCATCATTACAGGTTTATTACTGTCGTCGTTTAGCCTGGGTGTAAAATGAAAAACCACGTTTGTGTCTTTATGTTGGAAAGTAAGCTTTGCTCTTTTACATCCATGCTGGTAGACGGTGATATTCCCAAGTGCTTTGGAAAAGATAACTTTTGTGGCGCTGCTGATGTTTCTTCGTTGTTTCTCATATCTCATCCCAAATTAAAAACTAATTTCCATCACGGATAGCAAGGGAACCCATATGAATGATACTTTCCATAACGAAGATGTACCTGGGTGGGTTTAGTAATGCCTAACTTTTTCTGTCGCTTTCCCTCGATGTAATAAAAGGATTCGAGCGTCAATTAAGATGGAAATACTACTTTAATGCTTGTATTTTGTATTATCATACTATTATATTGCAACACATGTAATTGTACCGTGTGGCTTTTATGTATTGAAGCTGAAGTTCAACGAGATATTATTATAGACATAACTATTTTAAGAAGAATATACCGTTTTGGTATTTTTTCCCCGTGAATGTTATTAGCCTGTATTTATTTGCAGCCAAAAAAAATACGTTCCATGTACGAACGATATATTCATGGTTTTCTTTTGTTTAGAGTGTTTTGTGGTGTCAAGGTGAATGCTCTTTGAAGTTACGTTGTGTAATGGAACATAACCATGCTCTCTTATATTAATGCTCTTTTTATAAATCTAAAGTACAACGGACTGATTCCAACCTTTGTCCGTGGTGTCCTTATTACTCATGAAATTGCATAAAAGAAAAAGATATCTACATGGAACGTTTCCTAGCATAACACAATGTGTGTAGATAACAGGAGCAGGGAATATGTCGTACTAATAAGTGTACGATAATGGTTTATGAGATCATGAGTTTTGTAGATAAAGTTGCTCCTTCTAAATACAACGCGGTTCGTAAAATGAAATAATGTTGTAGGAGTATTAATGAATGTACATGAGATATGTTTTGCTACGACATGAGCCCGTTATACGTCACTAAAAACATTGGAAAAGCTGTGATGTGATTATGCAGAGGATTGAGAATCTGTTTACTTTAGTTTGGAATGCTTAGCGTGCCCAATTACAATAAACAAAACAAATGAGGTAGATCGAGGATAGCATGAGTAACCACATGATATGGATGCCTCGCCTTGTTTCTAACAAGTTTTTTTACGCTTTAGCCTAAAAAATGTCACCAATTTTTATAGAAAGTTTTTGCTCGTTGCAAAAGTTCTTCTCAAAGCAAAACATCAATCTAGGCCAATTATGAAACAAGATATGGATTGCCTGTATTGACATTCTTTCATTTTCGGTTCTCTTTCTCAAACACTTCTTACTTTGCTCATAAATTTATATGCGTAACAATCGTAACGTTTATGTACGTAAATTATTTTGGATATTAATAATTAAATTATGTGGTCTTGAAGCAAGTACAGAGATGCTAATAGAGATGCTCTGCTACTTTTCATCAATTTGGGCTGTAAATATTTTTATCTGGTGTTTTGGTTGACATTGTTTCAGCATGAACTCACGTCGGTTTTTTTGGTACGTAACAAAATGGTAAAGAACGTCAAATTAGAAAGGGATGAGAGCTCAAACATTTGGATTTTGTTATTTTTGTACGAAACCAAGCAAAAGAATTTTTTAAACATTCGCCTTGAAAATAAATTTCTTAAAAAAGCAATTCTCGAATCTAAACCAAATCCTTTTAAATTTAAAATCAACTGATAAACGTGCAGCAGCATCAAATGTACTAAAAATCCAGTTTTATCTATTTCTTCGTACGATGATATTAATCTAAAATTGTTTATTAATAAAAGTATGTTGCAGAAATGAACAAGTTGCGTTGATTAAAACCAATTTATGCTTCATTTTTACCCATGAGGTGGAAGAAATACAATTAAAATGAATACAAAAATATGTACGAAAATGCTGAGATTATCGAATATAAAAGTACTTGAAACAAATATTAATATTTATGATGTCATTAGTTTTTAGGCTGAAGTGGACGTGTACCAGTAATATCATACTTATCGTCAATGTGTCCAACTATATATGGGCTCGTTTTGCCCTAAAGCGGCGCAGATGGCGAGATTTTTTTACTAAAAAATTAATAACGTACCACATATATGGTTATATATGTGAATATATATTAGTATTTATATAAAAATAATAGGTTTGTATTGTGCATACAAACTTCTTATTTTTGCTATGAGTAAAACACCACAGCCGACGTGTAACGTGAAAATTGGGCAATGGAAGTAATATTTTATGTTGATGACTGTGAGTTTAGATTTTTATGAGATCAAAATTTTTTTTTATGGTAAGTCGTTATTTGAACTTTTTTATGCTGCTTTGGTTGGAAAATATATGGTTTCTTAAATTCAGTGGATTAGTATGAAAAATGGGAATTTAATCAATTAATTGCAAATCAAACAGAATCATGGTAATTATCTTATCTCAAGTAGCGTTATTTCATTAAAAGAATTCAAAATTCCAAAACATTGCAAAACCGGAAGGAATTTTGCCACATGCTGTGATTCTATTGCTTACTCCATCCTTAACAAACAGTATCTATATGGAAGCATATATATCACAACTGTTATGCAAATAGTTGAAGTGCAGCAGTCATATGCATCTATCTGATTTTACAAGCTCGCAACGCATTATCTACATCAACATCATCATTACTCTACTGTTATAAAGTATTGAGCTTGAATAATAGTGGAAAGAAACGGAAAGCTACAACAACACCATAAAAACAAGGTCAAACGACAAGTAACTCAGGAGTAATGCATTTTGACACAGATTGCAATAAACCTTTACTCAAATGAGTAAGTGAACGATGAAAACTAATGATAAGCATATTATTCCAATTAGGTTGGCTTACCACCAGTCCGAAAAATAAAGGATCAGCATTTTTTACCCTATTTCAGTAATTGTATAAAATAAAATAGGTTTGGAAAAGGACACTGTTCAGATGCGTTTTTATTTTTTAATGTACAAATACGTTATTAAGTTCAAAGGTTCTTGAAACACATTATAGAGAGAATGCTATTTTCCTCACTATCATCACGGATGCCTAGCTTTCCATTGTAATTTACGGTGGGAGCATTGTGTCATTTTTTGTGGTTTGTTTTGCGACACTTTTTAATAGTGTAGATAATTTTTGTTTATGACACACAATCACAAAACACATATAGTCAGTTCTGAGCATGTTTTGAGCAAAGCAAATTGTGATCGTCATCACAAGTCTCCGTTCTTCACATACTTACATATGTAGGATCTATTGCAAATATTCATGCATTGCAACCTTCACTCATAGCGTCAGCCAAAAAGAATGTTGGCGGATGGTGGTATGCTGTAATCAGAGTTCAAAACTAAGACCTACTTGACACATGCTCTTTCTGCATATTTATTTTACTCCATCGTAAATATTACTTACTTTAATGCACATAGCCAATTATCAATTAGCTCTAAATACCACATTTTTACTTGCATCACCACGGTTTTAAAGGACAAATGAAGAGAGGTGAAGGGACGCATTAAAAAATTGATTAATGCTAACAAATAATAACAATTTCCTGGGTATATTTACTATGCAAATGGGAAAGTCAGGGGAGCATCTAAATGAAACTTATATAGTTTAGTGAGATTAATGTTTTTTTATTGTATTATTCTCTCATGCCTTTTGATGGGAAAGTAATACGTGACTCAAAATTGAGGGTTGGATTGGTCTCCAGCTTCGTGGCTTGAGGGCTGGATGATGATGATAACTTTGCATCCAAGCGAAAGGAATTGAAGAGCCGTTAGGTATGACATATATGAGTATACACAATATACGTTACTTATAATGTTTCGCTTTACATTCTTGCGTAAAAACATAGTAATCATAATCATGTTATGATTGTGAAGTGAGTAGTTATTAGTAAAATTGATAAAAATGAAACTTCTATTTGTTAACAGATACACAAGAAGCCATAAAGCGTGCGAGAGAAATAACGGCAGGCAAGTGGAGGAGAATCTTGCAAAAGTAAGAGAACAAGGGGGAAATTTTGTGGAAGAAACGCGTTCAAAAGTGAAGCAGAACCTCTGATGTTAAGGGGAAACGTTAATTGTTTTCAAAATTTCTTGATGATGACCTTCCGAATTAGCTTTTCTATTTACCATCCAAATTCTAACAAAATAAGTCTGCTAGCTATTTTAGGTCTCATATGATTATTAAAGAAATCATAAATTGATGAAGTCTCTCAATTTTAGTGTTATCTCATACATGAAAGAAGGAGTATGAATGATTTTTGCTTTCACAAATCAAATCCATATTATATACATTTACATGCATATACTGATCATGAATATTACGCTGCACAGCATGCACAAAAGAAGAAGTGGAATGATATCTAACTAATCCGTCTCAAACTGATATTGTCTTTCATAAGCCATCTCGTGCATAATATATTGCTACCTCATTATTGTTGATGACTATAGGATTAGTGGAAAATAACACTTAACATTCAAATGAAATAAAGATTGACTTATTTTGAGAAGCTCATGCCCATTTGCCAGCTCAGAAATGCAGATGCAATTCTCAAAAACAGAAACGGTAATGTTTGGTATGGTTGACAACACAAGTTTCCCTATTAAACGGATAGCCCACTAGAGCAAGCACATTCACATTATCATCAAATCAACCATGCATTATACTCAATGCTCATCTCCCTATATATATATACTATATGCTTTTAATGTAAGTACAGCTCTTTTAATCCTCGTAGAATACATGTAAAACTTATGATGGAGTTTTAATGAGCTGTGACTCACACTGACTGAGAAATATTTATGCATGTATGTATTACATAGTTTACATGACTGAGAATCAGATACTAAAAAGTATCTCAAAAACATTGTCATAGAAATTCCAAAACGCATTTTCTTTTGGTTTTCATCGCAGTTCTATTCGTGAAATAAAAAGTTTTCTAAAACAAAAACGAGATGCATCGGCTATGACCTATGATAAAATGAACAGATGCAAACGAATGCGACCGTGTCCAAGTTTTCTGCTTATTGCAATGAACTTCTCATATTTCTTTAGCAAAGTCTTAAAACATCATGCAAAAGGTGATATATTTTAGAAATTTTGCTGAATAGAATAGTGCCGAAATGGACATTATTGATTATGAAATTTAGTGATTTTTTTTTATTAGACAACGCTTGTGGTTTTTGTGTGCTCAAGGTGTCGTATAGATGAAAATGAGCTAAAGTTGATGTAAAATGTTTCACAAACCAGCTTTCATGAATTAAAAAGAGAGCATCCTTGCTGGCTGAGGCTAGAATGGTATATTCATGTGAACTTTGGAATCACTGTTGGAGAAACTTCATAATCGTTATTGTACTATAACATATGAGCTCAGTTACGTTCCTAACAATTATAAAATTACAAATTAATCACTATGTACAAGTATTCAATCAATATTCCTTCTTACTTTATAAAGGAAAACGTATGCATTACTTTGCTAGCATATATATGCTCCCATAATATTAAAATTCTACAGCTGAGAAATGCTACGGATGGCTTTGCGTTTTCCCACTCCACTCCCTTCGTTAGAATAAGTAGCAGACGATAATGATAAATGATAACGCATCACCAATTTTTGTATGTCCAGATTCAGCAACAGAACTTGTTTATTCATCAAAACTTACCTGACTTACTTTAGGAGATTCTGGCGCATTATGGTTTCATCTTCTTGGTTGGTTAAATCTTCAGACTAAATGGATAATTCTTAGTGTGATATGATTTATGGCAGTTTGCAAAGAATTTCTATGCAAACTCATGATTTGATGATAACGTAACTTAATAATAAGAAATGATAATTTTATGCGTATATTTTTATTTATAAAAAACGCCTTCGATGACTATAATGAATGTTATATAATTTTATTATGCACTACTAACTTATCATGAACAATTTTCGTAGTGGGAAAACATTTTTCATGCATTTTACTGCTCTACCTGCTTTTGCTTTATATCTCAACACAACAACACGCACGTACTGTCAACATCAGCATCACAATTTTGCCATTTTTTAAGTGTCAATGTCAAACGAAAAGTAAATTGTAAGAGAACTTAGATCTTTTGACCTTATAAATTACGATTTTCATTGTCTATTTTGTTCATTGTTTGGTTTCATTCAAATCAAGTTATTTTTTTTTGAAGAGAAGAGAGAATGTCAGGGCGCGTGTTGCACAGTGTTGGCGACTAGAACGTTTTAGTTGTAGTTACAGTTATATTCTATTCCCGGATTTCATTTTGCATTGTAGTTATAGTTATATTCTATTCTAGGGGTTGGGTTCTCCAAGTCATCTGCATTTACAAAAAAATTAGGTATCGAGAACAGGAGAGACCGTCCTTGTGATCAATTGGCTCAATGCCATTCTTACAACTTATTTTTGGCATGCCAGGACATTCAGCCTGATTTTGCATCCAAGCCACGTGCTTCCGGAGATGTCGCCTTCTCTCCTATTTCTGTACTTTTTACCCCTATGTGAAGCCACTGCTACCTGTGATCCGCTACTGGGATAAAACCAACAGGATTAGTCTTGATAAACTCGGAAAAAATCCTGATAGGCAGTGCCCCTGACCCGGCAGCACTAGATTGGCTTGTGATCTTCTTCCTCTGTTATAAAAAGAAAATTCTTCCAATGCCGAGGGAAGTAACAGAACGACGGTCTCATCCCTAACTTAACTGTCCACCAAACGGGTGGACACTGCATTCTTTGAGGATGTAGCTTTTGCCCAAAAATATTCCTCACGTTATAATTGTTATGAAGAATCAAAAAAACGAAGGATATGAAGGAACTCATACGTTCAACGTATTCAGTCTCACTCACGACCTTTTCCATTTTTATTCAGCATAGCTGAACCTTGACAAGGGCGAAAGACTTGTTTTAAATACTAGAGATGGGGAACTCATCTCAATGAAAGAATTTGTTGTGGAGGTTGACGCTATTCCCACCCAACTAGAAAGATTAGAAAGAAAAATGGTGAGCAGGGTACAATCAGTGTCCAGCCAGCAATGGCTCATATTCTTCTTCATTACCTTCATATCAGCCATGGATTATCTTTTTGTGACATAAAATTTGTGGTTTGGACTTGTACAAATGTGGAAAAGAGTTTGAGATAAGAAAGAAGCTTGCGTGTTTAAATCCCTAGTAAAGTGCTTGGTTGTAAAATGTGCGAAAAAGTTCAGTTCAGAAAATCCAGAAACGACGTTCAGTAAACGTGTATTGATGATAATGAGCAACACATTTCAATATTATTTTTTTAATGCCAGAAAGCTCCCTTGTGTATAAATGTGAATAAAGATTGTGTTTGGTTTACAACCTGATGTTTTATACTCCAAACTAACCTACTTTAATAGCTTTTAAGTAAATTACGTATGGAATCATCGGGTCCATAAGCTTTAGTGGATTGCAATCAGCAAGTTCTTCACCTTTCGATGAGCCTGCAACATAATTCGCTTACTACACACGCCGAAAAACGAAAGCAGTGCATTCAGAACAATGAACAAGTCAAGCTATCTCTAACCTGAGCATCAATACTTTTAATCATTAAGTGTCAATTTGCCCCTGAAACGTATTTGTAAGCATGTTGAGTTGAGATGTTTGCTAAGTAAATGAAAAAATTTAATTTAACTTTATTTAAGTAACATTGCCAACAAGAAAGTAATAAATTGATAGGGTCTTCATCATCATCGTTCAACGTTCTCTGACACAACAGTGAATCTTAAAGATTTCAGCCCACGTGTAATATCTATAATGAGCTGCTCATCCACTTTGATCAGGTCATGAACATGCTCGGAACTTAACATCCAGCTCCCATTCCCTTTTGTAAATACGTCCCACCCTTTCATCCCATATTTAGTTTGTAGCTCCATTCGTATTAGTTCTGTTAAAGTAAGTAGGTTAGACCCACGTACCGTTTCCCATCTTTCCAGCAGCTAGATGAAAACACAATTAATGTTGATGATTAACCATCAAGTTTCAAACAAACGGAATCCCTCACTCAATAAATTTACCTTTTTTGAGCTCAATCCGCTCCAGAAGGTTTTGGCGTGATCAATTGGAATAGCAAAAGATATTCCTGACATAAGTCTCATGGAATTTATACCAATCGCCTCCCCATCCAAATTTATGAGTGGGCCACCAGAGTTACCAAACTACGAAACAAAATCTTTATTCCTTGAATTCCTTTCTTTGTGAATATTAATTCATAAGTAAATAAGCTGAGTAGTACCGTAATTGGAGCATCAGTCTGAATGAAATTGATGTCATTTGCTTGAATATCAATTTCACTTGCTTCTCGAGTACTGCTTACGATTCCGGACGTGACTGTACATTACAATCGGAAGGTGGATAGGTCAATTTGCAGTTCGGTTCAGTATGATGGTGTTCATGGATGTAATAATTGTGCGTTTATTTTTTAAAAAAACCCAGTTCATGAATTGCAATTGCATATAACATTGACAGAAACGAGTTTGCTTGTCAAGTGAATATGCACATGAAAGATTCCCTTTTCACCAACACGACATACTTTTATATTGAATTGCTCATTGCGTTGCTCATACTCAAGCCAGCTAGCTGTGTCTATATGGCTCTACTTTGTCTGTGTGTGGAGTAATATTCTACCCGAGAAAGAATACAACCACCAAGTAGAGGAGCACTTATGCAACCAAACATGTAAACCAAGAGGACCCGAACACTATGACTATAATCAATTCAACATCTCATCGCTGCTGCTGGTATCAGGTATCAAGTAAGCACCAACTTTTGCATATACTTATGTGTCTCTCAAAGAAAACCATCCACTTCTACATTACTGAAATTGTAGTATGCTGGAAATTGTTTCAAGGGTATGCTAGAAAAAGTTGCATAATAGTGAACTCTTTTCCTAGTCCTTCTTTGCCGAACCACATCACATACCGTGAATAACATATTTTCTGCTGTAAATCTAACTGTAGATCTCAATTAAACCTTCAATCAGTGAAAGTATTTCACATAATAATAGTCTTCCCAAGCGACACTTTGCTGCTATTCTATACTACGCTACACACTATCATCAACTCACAGTCTCAATTTCATTTTTGTCTCTTCAAGTGAGAATGTGTGTGACCTCAACTCAAACTAGGAATGAGGATGGCTGCTACCAAACCATTATTGGGACACTGGAAAATAAGAGGCCTTAGTGTATAATTGATAATAAAAAATCATTTTACCAAAAAAACATAACATTATGAAAAATGTGCAATGACATAATTTGTAACTTTGCAGCTGGGTCACCCAATCTGGTTTTTACTTTCGTATCTTGAAGTAGACTTTGATAAAAAATATTATGAGCTGACTCCAGAACTCAACTACGACAACTGGTATGCAGATACGGAGGAATTGGGTCTCGACTATCCAAACGTACTAAAAAATCAACTGCTTTTTTCATTTGTCAAAAGGTACTACGTTGAATAGCATGTAAATGATGTAGAATACATTAATAAATTTTAGCTGCCGTAATTGATTGATGGTTGAACGAGAATAACTGAGGGTCGTGCTATTCTCAAGTATTTGTGTCGCGCAAGAAAACCAGAACGTTTGGGGACAATGAATGCAATACAGATGAACTTGGATATGGTAGACAACTTCGTTTATGACCTGTGGTACATTGAGTTCAATGAAATGCTTTATGGCTACACAGTAAATGAAAAATGAGCAATAAAATTACGATATGTATTTGATTGAACGAGTTTTATTTTTAAGAGGAATGGCACAAGAAATACAAAGCAATTGAACAAGTGCGATCAGGACACCTCCCAAACTTTATGAAAGACAACGACTGGATTGCAGGAAACGAGGTTACCTACGTGTAATTTTTCCTTTATGAACCTTTTTTTCCAGTTCAAAAAGTTTGATCCCAACTGTTTCGCAAACTTTCAAAATTTAGAAGGATTTCTGAAAAGATTTGAAATTCTGCCAAAGATCAAAGAGTACATGGAGACTCTAAATTACCTTGAAGGTCCAGCCATTAACGTTATTACTAAGAATAAAATATAAAATTTGATTTTACTCACGAGTGATTTTTGTTTTAATAACTTACTTAGTGATTTATGATTAATAATTTTTCACTAAAATTGATGGTGTCAATGGTGCGTCCTAAAACGTATTGTTATCGTTGAAAAAATTAATTGTAATGCTTGAATTATAGATCTGATCTGATTAGATATTGAGAAATTCGTATTTACTGCTCACTTTTTGTTTATCCATTAGTAGCAGCGTCTTTAATCGACAAAGGGTTCGAAAAAACGCGAGTCCGAACACTGCAGTAATCATCCAAAACATTCGGTCCAGAAGGCTCAAAATCACTAAAAATAATACAAGGTATTGACTATTCCATCCATGTAAAATTATCAATTTTAAACTTTAGGGAGGTTTTACCTGCGATTCCCATCTCAACTGGCAATTTTCCTTCGATTGATTTCCAAGTAATCATCGTCATGGTTATTGAAGATCAAACAATAATTCATATATGAATTTAAGGGATGGTTTTTCTTTTTATTATGCTTTAGAAAAATACCCAACAGTTTTTACTCGCGCCCAATTTAGAATTTAGATGGGTTATAGAAACTTCATCCATACTTATGCCTTTTAGCCGCGCTCGACTTTCACTTCAACGACACTCTAAATATGACGTTTGACTGACAGTTGAGAAGACGACAAAATTGAAACGAAGACAGCTATTGAGTACAAAAGTACAAGTATAATATGCAATGCAAGTTCCACCCGATATCATTAGGTTAATAAGTGCATAAGTTGTTAATAAAAAAAATGAGTGCTAATTAACAGTAATTAAAATGAGGTTTAATCCCTGTGGGCTTCTTCTATAATTCCAAATACCACATCAAATGTGGACGGCTTTCACTTTTCCCATGCAAAGTATGCAAACTATCGATTTTCGTACAATAACATGTAGCGTAACAGGCGAGTGAGGAGAAGCAACTGAATTTTATTAGAAATGACAAATGATGCGTGATGAACAGGCAGAACAGGACATAACCAACGTGCTAACTTATAATTGTTTTTAGAGAACAACACAATTTATTTGACAGTTTTCCCGTCGGGAGTTGTGTGCTAGAATTAATACTTTATCATATCATGCACATACAGAATTTAGTTTTAAAAATTGCCATTACTCGTTTT
Organism: Orchesella flavescens; assembly: GCA_964034955.1. NCBI lineage: Eukaryota > Metazoa > Arthropoda > Collembola > Entomobryomorpha > Orchesellidae > Orchesella > Orchesella flavescens. The sequence continues at coordinate 6,584,877 of OZ035953.1, forward strand.
ACCTCCAGATTATAAGCCATGCATGAAAAGTATTTTTAAATTAAAAATTTGGAATTAGTCGGGTAGAGTTACAAAAGAAAGCTGCATGGCTGCAGTAGAATAATTTAAGGTCCTAATCATTCTCATCATCATCTTCACTTTTGTATAAATCACCAGTAGTCGCATCGGTATATACTTTTGCAAAGACCTGACCTGACTGATAATACAATTAGCATGGACAGGAATGAGTACATCAATGAAAATACATGCAAATCCAATGATTTTCTCTCCTGATTTTGATCTCGCTCCTAGTTCAATGAGAAAAGTCAAAAGTGAAAGCCTCCGCATAGACAACAAAGAACATACCCAGAAAAAGAGCCAGAGTGTCCTTCTCCTCTCGGCCCTTCTAAAATATATGCATTTTGCTGAGCAGCACTGTGTTTGTTATGTTGTATAAATATGCTATGCAGTTTTCTCCATACACCAGCTAACATCATATCAACATCACATTTTTTCTGGTTGATTGTAATTATTAGACACTTGCAACTGAATTTTTTGCTATGTATTGTCAATAGCTGATTTTGTGATTCGACAAGAAAATGTCCGTACGCGTGTTGGAGTGCTTAGTGTGTCATGCCAATTTTGAGACAAGGATGGCCTGGATCAGTCACCTACCCCAGCCATATCATCAGAATCAAGCTCAAAAAGAGATTTGCCGCTGGGGTCAACCAGAGAGGGAATGTGTGCTCATTGCTTTCACTTTCTTTTCTATCGCCTCATCAGATTAACCCGTCCAACTTTTCTCCAGAGGAACCACGAATCTAGGGACGGACTTTGTTTGGTTTAAAACCCGACCCACATTGGATTCATTCAGTTTGAGAGCAAGTAAGGTCTACTAACTTCATGTATGATTGAATTGATTATATTACTTATAAATTATATGCGGTATGAATTTATATTTTAGGCATAAGGTGGAGAATACCCTCTCACATTTCCCATATCGAGAAATTCGTATTAAAAATCAGCTAGTTCACGCCCGTGTTCAAGTCCTTCTCACAGTAATCCGCTACTGGTCAAAAGCTAACGGAATTGCACTCTCCAAATCCGGCATAGCTCCCAGGGGCTATTCTCCCGACCGTGCTCCAATTGACTGTCACGTACTTTTCTTTCTCGATTTTAAAATGAAGCTATTACCCACTCCAAGACAACTCTCAAATCTTTCACATTCCAAACTCACATACGATCGTGTTGACATTGTATTTTGTGAAGAAGTCACATTTTCTCACCAATTTTTCACAAATTATGATGAGCAACCTGATGCAAAACTCCATATCTTCAACTATTTTAATTTGGCTAACCAGTTTTTCAACTTTTACTCCCAGGAGCTCCTAGGCTAAACATTGGTTTTAAACATAAAGGACTGGAAAGTATCTCAATAGATGATAAAATTAATCAGGCCAGGGTGGGCCAGGGTAGGCTTAAATTACAACCGCCGGATATGTTACTTCGTCACCCACTTCATCCCCAGTACGGATTGTCATATTAAGACAAGACTTTTGTGAATTCCGTCGGCCCTGCCATGCGTAAAACTGCAATTAAATTGCAACAAGAATTTGACAACTACGAAAATGGGAAAAAGATTGGAGATGAAATCAGTCTTTAAAGGTAATTAAGTTGCGAACCTAAAATTTTAGTGTTTCAAATAAGCTAAACAAGATGTTATTTATTTTTGTTAAAAAAAGTATTAAATACAATCATAAACATATAGGACAATATATAATATAATAAATATTTAACAATATAAGAAGTCCTCAAAGCTACATTTAAGGCGTTTGCCTGCTCGCCAATCCTGTCTTTTCAGCACCACATGAATCATCATGATGAACGTGAATGGTCTCCAGTTTCAGGAAAAGTTTCCAGAAGCCAATAAGTTTACAAAAGTTGTAGGATACAGCCAACCTCCCATCTGGACTTTCAGTAAGGAAGCCATACCCAAAGCCGAGTAGCTGTAGAGTTTTTAAATTTTGAAATCTTGGGACGAAATAGGTGCGAAGGAGGCCCTTTAAATTGGACTTGACATTAGTACCTCTATAACACGCTGGAATGTGATACAATGTAAGCGTAATCTGTTTTAATTTGTGTAAAACAAGAAACTTTGTCTCTTCCTCTTCACTTTTTGGAGGAACGGGTTGATTGAGTTTATTAAAATATTCAAAGTGGAGGGTAAGTAAGTTACTCGCAAATTTATCAATGTATTTCATCACCCCCCTCAAAATCTACAGCCGTCCTTGTTTCAAATTCCTACTGATAATAGAGAGATGTTGGAGTGCGAATGTGCGAGGATTCTCTGGACTAAACTGGTTGCATGCAAGATTGAAACAGTCCAGCAGCAGCAGTTTCATCACCTTCGCCTTGTTTTTCATCCCAGCTTTCATCAAAAGGATGGAAAGCAACGTTGTTTAAATCTAAAAAATTAGGTTGGGGCGCAAACAACTTGATCAACCAGCCCGAAATTTGAGGTTGTTTGTCTCCTCCATCCTCATTCCCAATTCGCAAATGAGCTAGTTTGGGATAAGGTGACTGTAGCCCAGATCCTGGCTCAGCATCAAACTTTGCATTGATTCTATCACAAAATTGCTCAAGAATGAGAGCCTTCAAGTTAGAAATCAGATTGAGAGGGTTGTTCAGCTCGGCTGGGGTCATGGCCCAAACCAATTTCCAGGGAAGTTAGACATCCTCCAATAGATTGCAACAAAGCATGCAGATCCCACAGGTAATGCCAAGAATCAACGTGGATGAAGGGTAGGAAGAAGGATCCATTGGGAAAGGGATTCAGGAGGAGGAAGATGAACAAGTGCTCAAGTTCACACATTATTGTCTCCTCATTATCATCATCTCTCAGGGTTTGTGTGATTTCTTCACGCACAAATTAATTCCTAGATATATATCGTGTGAGGAAATAAAACCCCCAAAATAAGGCTAGGTTAAACTGCCGCTCATTGATGAAAACAGTATTATTGTATGAATCATGAAACAAATGAAAAAAGGTGAAAAAGTTAAAAAAGAAAAACATAATGCTGAGGTTTCAGGCCATAAAAAGTGTGTTCATACCAAGGATCGAAGGTGATCGAACTTGGGGCCTTCTGCGTGTTAGGCAGACGTGATAACCGCTACACCATATGAACGCCTTATGTGCAAAGGAACAGCCAAAACGCGTAATGAAGCAAGGAAAACTAGAGCATGAGCTCTGCCAATATAGCTGCTTACTTTACAGCCACACTTCTGCTTGCACAGCGGAGCATATACATACTTTTGCATTTTGCATTTGGACCATACGTCCTTTGTACTAAATATCATGTTCATAGGAATATTTATACCTAATTTACTCACAGATAACCATGTCCATAGCTTTTAAAAACACCTTAACTTTGGCTTTATTACGTAGCTGAAGCGAGAGCATTCAGCGAAGTAATGGTTTTACTTAAACTGTCTGTCTGTCTGTCAGTCTGTCCGTCTGTGCGCACTCTCCTGGTCACATACATTGACCGATTTGGCCCAGATTTGGTACACATGTAGCACTACTCAAGAGGACCTCTGGGAATACTTTTCAGCCAAATCGATCAAACGGTTCGAAAGTTATAGGCTCGAAAGTTCAGAAACTCATCGATTTGGCTGAAACGTATACGTATACGTAAGAATTGCATAGCATCCGTGTGGATGAGCTTGTGCATACATCCGGAATCATGAGCTTGTTCATAAATGCAGAATCCGGAATGGTATTATGTGTTTACTACGTTGGGAGAGGATCGCAGAGGTGGGTTAAGAGAGAGGGGTGGTGAAGGAAATTTGGTGGACATGGGAGGAGGGAGTTTGAAGGTGATCACTCATCGCCTTCTTCAGCTACGTCTCTGGCCTGCTTATTAGCAGTTTTTTTACCTTTTACCTGCGTCTTTCTTTCCCATGAACTTTTTAAAAAGCGTGAACACATGTCAGTTTCATTTATTTAAATCTAAAATGACTATTTTAGAATACTCCGAAAATTAAATTTGCACGCCATCAACTGGAAATATTGTAAAAGAGTAGAGATTCTATTCGTGAGAAAATTTTTGTTACATAAAATTTCAGTCATTCATTCTTTTCGTCGTAGATTGTATTGTAGATACATTTCCGGAGACCGGATGTACTCCCACCACCATACCACCTGTTCTTCATGGCGAAATTCGGGCAGCTACTATTTTCCATTTTCCAAGCTCAACCCGAGTGGTTTGAGTTCATTGACATATAAACCTTTAAACCGTTTTATATATCGTTTACTGATACTCAAACTCAATATTATTCTGCCTCAACGGATATTTCAAGAAATTTGATAAAAGCACATAAAATATTTTTGTTTATCTCACGTAACAATTCCAATTTATTTCATGATCAAGGGAAAGAAAATATTACGTGCTACGTGTTGAAGCTCACGTACCGATGTTGATGCTTATATTTTATATTTTTGTATTGAATTTAATTGAAAGGTTCCGTCATCTGGCAATGAAGCTATGCTTTAACAATGTATGAAGGATACTATGTAAATTGCGGGTCCTCGTTTGAGGGCTGCCCAAACCTTAAAATATTTCCCTTTTTTTACAAGTTCTTGGTCCTTTACAATTTTCTGATTGATAACAATAATTATTATTAATATTGTGTGTATATTATACATGTATAGTCAATATCTCTGGCAATTTTGTATACGTTGAGGAATGCAAAATTCATAAATATACCGTCAAACTCAAACGTTGAAAGTCAAACGTGCTAAATATATGTTACTTGCGTACTGCGCAGTGTTAACAACGCTAAGGCGTGTACAAATAACAGACGACATCCAAATGAATTTTTTATTTTCTGCAAAGGCAAAGGTGCTGTTCATATTATTGCAAGTGGACGATGGTAAGGTACAATACGCAAATGAGCAGCATAAGTTGGTGATGGTGATGTGATGCTGCGTCACCATCACCAGCAAACTGCGTCCTTTCTTCCACACACGCATAAACTATAACGCTAATAACGCTCATCTTTGTAACGGCTGACTGGTCAAGAACTAAAAGTGACTGAGCCTGTGCAGCAATTCAGTTCAAGATAAGTGGGTTAGCGGGTCGGATGGTCCTTGAGGAACGGTGATATGGATAATAATATGACGGGTTGGAAGCGTTAATTGATTTTCTGCACTTGTGGAATAACTAGTAATTAGTCAATCAATTGGAGAATGCGAGTGATTTTATTGTCATCATATTTTATTTTTAACGCCAATAAAAAATTCGCAAACAAATTATTAATTTTTATAAAGTCATCAGATAAGTAGGACATTCTATTTCATAAGATTATGAAAATATTACATAGTTTTATGACAAATATAATCAATTTTTGCAATCATTTTTGGATTTAAAGAATTGTGAAAAGCTACTGCATTCGGATCACTAATGTCTGCATCCCAAATAGGATGCAAACCTTTTTCTGCCATTTGTTTACAGATATATTTCATTGTAAGCGACGCATATCCTTTTCTTCTGTGATCAGGATGGGTTACTAACGTGCTCAAAATCCCATATGCTGGAGCTAATACTCCACAAACGAACTCTCCTTGATTTTTTCCATTTTTTACGTATACTCCAGCTGAAATATGTTTCTCAATACTTTTTCTTATAAAATTTTCCTTTCCGGTGCTTCCGTGTGGCCAGTATTGAGTTAGAAACTGGGTTCCTTCCAAGGAACTCAGAGGTCGAAGTTCAACTTGAGAATCATCACAAGTCTTTTCCAGCTCTAATTTCAAAGCTTCTTCTGGATCCATATAGTAAAGGTAGCAAGGCATTATCTTGATAACATTCCCGTACTTCCGAATGTTGAGTTTTACAATAAAATCCGAAATAGGTGGATCAATAGGGAGGATTACGAAGGGCTTTGTCCAGTCCAAAATGTTCGTGTTTTCCAGAGCTTTCTGGATTTTGAATGGGATTTCATCCGGAGAAGTAATGCAAGTGGGAGGTGAGATGGATATTGTTGCTCCCCAATCCTTTGGAAATGTCAAGTGAAATTAGTTTTAATGACGATGAAAGGTGAGATAAGACATGACATTCTAAATGTGTAAACAAAATATTGTCTTACTTCCCGATAATTGTTAAAAACAACCCACACCTCGTCAGCATCTTGTTTTTCATCGGATTGATCTTGATGTAAGCTATACACTTTCAAGTCACTCTTGCATGTTTCATATGTCTTCAGTTGGTTGTACATCTGAAATGAAAATAATACCGCGGACGACCGAAACATTATACGCTTCGCCTAAAGCTTCATTTTTTAAATGGAAAAGACCTTTTGTTTTCTAATTTTGCTTACCATGGAAGAATGCGGTAAACGATGTTCTAATATTGGAAGTAAGGATGGTGGATCAGAAACAAGCTGGAAGCTGATTTTCTCGGGAAAACTATTCTCCGTATTCTCCTGCATTATTGTTGACATTTTTGCACTTCACTGTGTTCCGTAAATAACGCCGTAAACACCAAGACTCTCAAAGTTAATAGAATAGACGTTGGTCAGGGAATGAATGAATTCTGTAGAGCAGAATTGAGCTGTCGTTTGAAGTGGCTCTGATTTAAGAGAGCTACAACTGAACCTTTCTCAGCAACCGAGTGTTGGTGGACATGACCATCAGTTATATAGATTCGTATAAATTCATGGTATAAGTGATTTACTAACCAGCTCTCACATCAGTCTGCAAATTGACCTTGCAAAGCATTTCTGTCATCAAGTGATTAAGATAATGCAGTATTGTTTTATTTGGACACCGTTCATGAATATTTATGCTCTTTTATTTTTACATACATGCACATAGGTGGAATTACAGGGTATATTTGGTTTTGGTATTAGAATTTAATGCATGATGTAAGGTTAAATCCAAAATTTCAAAGGTTTGGATGGTATGGAACGATTGTTAGTTAGATTAGATTGAATCTGGACTCTGGACCACGATACAAGCGCATGATTCAAAGCCTTGTGTAATGCAGGCAGATTATTTCATATAATTTTATGAAGTGCTTATTAATTTGTAAGTACATGCCACTCTCTTCAATTTGTTGAAGTCGTTTCATATTCATCAAATCAATACATATTGCATTGGATTGGAAAGATAAAAGCGATGCAAAAATAAATATTGACCGGCATTTAAATTATTCTGCTTAATTTCAAATTATGTATAGGTTTTACATTTAAAAGTAAACAATTTAATAATTGCGATATCTAAAACGAAAGTTTCTCAATACCCCGGGCATGGTGCAAAACATTTATTGAAGTCATAAAAGTACTTATAAATGAAATAGTCTATGTACTTTTGATATCATTTTTGGATTTAAAGAGTTGTGAAAAGTTACTGCATTCGGATCACTAATGTCTGCATCCCAATTAGGATGCAATCCATTTTCTGCCATTTGTTTAAAGATATATTTCATTGTGAGTGATGCATATCCTTTTCTTCTGTGATCGGGATGGGTTACTAACGTGCTCAAAATCCCATATGCTGGAGCTAATACTCCACAAACGAACTCTCCTTGATTTTTTCCAGTTTTTACGTATACTCCAGCTGAAATATGTTTCTCAATACTTTTTCTTATAAAATTTTCCTTTCCGGTGCTTCCGTGTGGCCAGTATTGAGTTAAAAACTGAGTTCCTTCCAAGGGGCTCAGAGGACGAAGTTCAACTTGAGAATCATCATAAGTCTTTTCCAACTCCAATTTCAAAGCTTCTTCCAGATCTATATAGTAGTGGCAGCAAGTCATTACTTTGATGATATTCCCGTACTTTTGGGTGTTGAGTTTTACAATAAAATCCGAAATGGTTTGATCAACCGGGAGGAAAGAGAAGGGCTTTCTCCAGTCCAAAATATCGGTATTTTCCAGAGCGTTTTGGATTTTTAATGGAATCTCTTCGGGAGATGGTGTGGGTGATGAGATGCATATTATTGTACCCCGATCCTTAGGAAAAGGCAAGTGAAATTAGTTTTAATGAGGAAGAATCATGAGATAGGAACATGACATTCAAGACGAATTATAAAAACAATCCACGCATCTTCAGCGTCGTCTTTTAAGCTATACACTTCCAAGTCACTTTTGCATATTTCATACAATTTTAGTTGGTTGTACATCTGAAATCAAAATAATACCGATGACGGAACCATTTGATACACTTCGCCTAAAGCTTCATTTTCTAAATAAGAGTGACTTTTTGTATTCTAATTTTCCTTACCATGGAAGAATACGGTAAACGACGTTCTAATATCGGTAGTAAGGATGGTGGATCAGAAACAAGCTGGAAGCTGATTTTCTCGTGGAAACATTTCTCCGTATTATCTTTCATTATTGTTGACATTTTTGCACTTCACTGTGTTCTGTAAATAAAACCGTAAACACCAAGACTCTCAAAGTTAATAGAATAGACGTTGGTCAGGGAATGAATGAATTTTGGAGGCAGAAGTCAGCTGTCGTTTGTAGTAGCTCAAATGCATAGCTACAACTGAAGGTCGTTGGTGGACATGGCTATTGTATTAATATTATATGTTTTCCTCAGCAGCAGTCAGAAAATGCCATTCCATATAAATTTGTAGTAATTCATGGTCTGTTTTACTAAAGCAGCAGTCTGCAGATTGACCTTGCAATGCAATCATCTCATCACAGTGATTAAGATAACTTAGATAACAACCATCGATACATTACAAAATGACAACAGATGGAAAATTCAGTATTGTTTGATTTGGACGTAATTAATGAATATTTATGTTTTCTTAAATAGTAGAAGTACATATGATAAAAAGTCTTCTGTGATACAGACGGATTATACAATAATTATATTGTATGGTTTAATGAAGTGCTTCATTAGATTAAAGCATATTTGAATGATAATCGGATGCAAAAAATATTCACCGGCATTTAAATTATTCCATTTCATTTCAGACTATATAGGCTGTAAGCACTTTGATAATTTCGATATCTAAAACGGAAGTTTACTACGTAGCTGAAGCATTCAGCGAAGTAATGGTTTTACTCAAACTGTCTGTCCGTCTGTCTGTCTGTCTGTCCGTTATGGTTCTCCTGGTCACATACATTGACCGATTTGGACCAAAGTTGGTACACAGGTAGCACTACTCAAGAGGACCTCTGGGAATAATTTTCAGCCAAATCGGTCAAACGGTTCGAAAGTTATAGGCTCGAAAGTTCAGAAACTAATCGATTTGGCTGAAACGTATACGTATACGTAAGAATTGCACAGCATCCGTGTGGATGAGCTTGTGCATACATCCGGAATCATGTGCTTGTGCATAAAGCAGAATCCGGATTGGTGTTATGTGTTTACTACGTTGGGAGAGGATCGCAGAGGTGGGTTTAGAGAGAGAGGAGGTGGAGGAGATTTGGTGGACATGGGAGGAGTGGGTTTGGAGGTGATCACTCAACGCCTTCTTCAGCTACGTCTCTGGCCTGCCTTACTAGCAGTTTATTTTTGTCTGGCATGAGTCATAATGTTGGATGCAAAACGGTTTCATCAACAGCGTCAACAACAACAACAAGCAGCAGCACCAAACCAAAGGATTGCATATTAGGTAATAGAGGTCCTGCAGAATGATGCTGCGTAGGTAACACTTTATAACGAAGAAGCCTTTGGGCAAAACAAATTGGTACATTTACTTTGTACCTCGTCATTACATATATTCTTACACTTGTTAACTGATGCCAGTATGGATGATGATAGTTCAGCTATAAATTTAATGCATGTCATACCATCTTAGAATTCGTCAACTTCAGATCCGTTCTTCACATTGGTAGCTAGTACCTCATATGAATTTACTTTGCGCGTGAGTTTCCTCCTGTTTTCCATCGCAAGCTCAAGGAACAGAGCTCCATGTTAACCACGCAAATCTCATGGTATATAAAATTGATAAACTCACTCGTGGAGCACATTTGTTGCCTTTTCCTCCTCACCAAAAACTTTTTCAAGCTCCAGGAGTACCTAGTCATGTCCAACATTTTTTTCATCTTCTAATATCATCATCTCAACTCAATGTATATCATTTTATGCTCATAAAATTGTTCAACCGCGGACATTCAACTGAAACATTGGCATTCAAACATGAAAGGTTTTTTTCCCTACAGTTTGGTTTGTACAGTACCTTCTTGATTGCTATGCAAATGATGATGAAAATGATAGTGATTACTATCCTGCTTGAGACAGATAGAATTTCTTGCATTCCCCCAATAGGAAGTTTGATCAAAGCAAGAATATTATGCAGTATTTCTATTAAAAGCCCAGAAGCTATGATAGTAATTGTTTGATAGTTTATTCGCTTTTAAAATTTCTCGAATACAAGTTGTATGATCAGATCTTAATGCATAAGTATGATATAGAAACCACCCTGTGTTTTACTCCTATATATTGCTAAAAAAAAGATTCTAATCCGTTTGCAGAAAAGAAACATAACTTGCATCATAGAAAAATAGATGTTAATACTGCGTAAACGTCAATCTCAATCAACAAATTGATTTCAATCAACTTTTTTAGTAGAGCTTTTTTATCTTTCACCTATACTTCGTATGAATACATTACCCTTCACTGTTGATGATGATGATGTAGTGTGCGACAAGGTGTCCTTTGCAGTTGGTGCGGCATCTAAAGAATCATTTCTATTCTATACTAAGTATTCAGGGATGCGTTGTGGGACCCACGAGATTCCCAAAGTTCATGCCAGTTTATGAATCGTATTCTGTGATTGTTAACACGGGGTGTAGGGACAGTCCCTTTTGAGTAGCAAAACTAGAGCGTGATACTTAGCTTACAATGAAATAAAACGATTATTAATGGCATTTTAGAATCAAGGTTGAAAAAGAAATTTCAGAAAATAGGAAAAACCCCCATTGTTTCTTGTTGCAGATCACGTCAAAAATACCACTCCCACAAATTATTTAATAGCCGAGTCCAAGTTACATTTAACCTCCGTTTGTGACAAAAGCACAGTTTCTAAAATATGGAGCTTGAGTAACTTGGGATTATGATATTGTTGACGTAAACTACAACGTAGGGTTTGCCTTGTTACTGAGATTTCACTTTCATTTTCTTGATTCTAAAATTTCATAAATAAATTGTTACTACATTTTAGATTGTTTATTACGGAATAAACATTTTATAAGAAATAGTATTAATTTGGCATCTCCCGTTTTGTTTGTCTGCCATTGGTACGGGATTTAATTAATTGGCGCATCCTCCTATTATAATCAGGAGGATAAAAAAAAGTTGCCCACTCGGACGTATCTCGCTTCGGCTCCCATCGTGTTCTCTTGTTCAAATCTTCTTGCTCAACATAGTAGGCACAAAATGGATCTGAAAAAAGGAAGAAGAATATTGTAACTGTTTAGGTTTTGGTAAGCTGAATTAAACAAAAAAGATTTTGAATTGCTGTAAGCCAAACTTACCTACGGGCCAGTTGGTAGGTAACCACCACCAACCGGTCCTTTTTATCTCCCTGCAAATTCTCACAAGGCCTTGGTATACGATGTGCGAGTCTCTAGGGAGCTCCTCTTCGATGACCGGACGACAGGTTCCTGCTGAAACCAGTAGAAACAAAATTACAACCGTGGATATGTTCATTTTGATTGCTCAATTGGTGAGAACGAAATAGAGAGTTGTTAGAAAGAACGTCTAAACACTTCAGCGTCGTAGAATAAAATGAAGCGAGATTGGAAAATTCTCCCAATTCTGCTGTTCACCATATTTTAAGACAATAGGGAAAGTTAAAAAAATGGCCCACTAATTAACACTTGCATTGTTTTTTAATCAATTTGGCATTGGGCAAGGCAAATGTGAAAGCTTCTTGATGACGTAGGTAATGTCGGTTTCACCCCAAAAAAATGACTACTTTCGTTTTATACCTACTCAAAAGCTGAATAATTTGACGATATTACCTCTGACCCAGGTTCTAACAAGCCCGGACATGCTTTAAACCATGCAAGAAACGAGCGAGTACCTGCTTTTAACAATTGATCGAATTTCGCTACTTGCCCCAAAATCAAAACTTTTGTGTCATTATCTCTCCATACACAACCCTCAATTACTTCAAAACGTAAATGTTAAGGAAAATAGTCAAGGTATCGAAAATCACAACAATAAAAGAAACATCTACGTTGTGACTCCTTTCCATAATAACATTAGACAACAGGGAAGTTTAATTAGGGAATCTTTTTTGAGAGAACTTTGTAACTCAAGAAACGAAGCAATCAAGTCATGCGTTGAAGATATTAATATAAACGTCGCTTTCAAAGTTTCCAATCCCCTAAAAAGATTTATAGACAAATGGAATGTGGATAGAAAATAACTCACAATGCCCCTATTCTTTGTATATTTTATTACACGAAAAAAACCTTTGGCTAAAGAAAGAGAGAAAAACCCTCCCAATAGCAAAACAACAAAGCAACCTTCAGTTGGTTATCAGAGTACAAAACAAAATATTTTTTGATCAAAGTGACATTATTTAAGTTTTAATTTTAAGTCAACCACTGAATGTAAGAATATTAACAATGTACTATATTTAAGAATATAATTTTAGGTCACCTCCATCCTTTGATGTGTACAAAATTCTCAAGAATATCATGTATTATTTTATAGTTTCCATATCCTATTATATACTTGGTGGAAACCAGCCAAAAGGCTCACTCAACAAACATTTAAATCCTTTTCGTCCAGTACAGTAAGTGTAAACCCCGTTGGTACTTATTAACCTTTATATTATTTACGCAACAACAAAAAACAAAAAGAATCTTCCGTTCAAAATCTAAAATATTATTTGTATCATTTTTATGTATATTATAGCCTGATGATGGTAAAATAAAATACACCGAAACCGGTCGTGTAACTGGAAAAAACGAAACTGTTCATAGTGCAATATCATCTCATTACTACACCTCGTGAAAACAAGTACTTCCTTTGTAGCACTATTGCATCCAGCCGGATCCTTTTTCGTTTTATGGAGAATCCAGATCATCAGTATCAAGATCTTTTTGGCAGTGAAGCGGATAAATTGCTGTTAAATCTGGCGTTTGCTGACCTCTCATCTCAAGAGCTCTTCTGTTCTCAAGTACCTTCAACCCCCAAAGCAACAGTGGATTCACCGATGGATACGTCTCAAGCGGTATCACGAAATAAAAATTTAGAATCAGATTATGTAAATCAGATAGCGACTCTCCTTCAGTTAGATAATGCTAAGGAACTTGCAATTTGGCAATTTCAAGATGACGTTGAAAATGATCTTTTAGTTAGGGAATATCTCTCTCTCATTCACAAAAATGATTGGTATCCAAAGCCTCCAGCTAAAGATAGTTTAGAGGGAATGACAGCCCCAAGTTACAAATTACCAGCAGAGTTACAAGTTAATGTTATCAATAACCTTACTTCATATTTTCAGTGCAAGTATCACCGAAAAAATGTACACGAAGCCACTGAAGCAGGAGTACCGTTATTTAATGTTCTTACCAAATTTCAGTCTCCACAGTATAATCTGTTACCTCTCAAAGCGATAGAAAACACAGCGACTCTGAAAATCAAACTAGCTTTAGAAATGCAGTCAGAGAACATTGAAGGAATTTTATTTACCACCGAACTCTTACTATTGCGTGTATACGACCAAATAGTTAATTTCATTCAAGCAGAAAGGGAAGATACCAGCGATGTAGAATACTTCTTTACTCTTTACTATTTGACTGCAAATATTAATTTCGCTAGGAAATACCCCATGAAGAAAGTCGATTGGACAGAAAGAGCCAAGAATATTCGCATTAAACCCTCACTTCCGAAATGGAGAAGACTGGAACAACCCCCTCCACAATTGATAAAAAATCGGTATGCAAACGATATAAGTAAGGGAATCTTAGAGAGAAAGGTAGATATTACTGCTCAAAAGGTTTTAAGTGAAATTAAAGAAGGTAGTAATACGACAGGGACAAATAATGTAATAGCAGGATCTTCAAATTCTCAAATATTCAATTTAGGATTACATCCTAAAAAACCTTCCCTACCTAATTATCAAAGATCTGTTAAAAAATTAACAGTCCGTCAAAATAGAGAACGTTTTACAAGAAGAGTACCCAATCCAAATTTTTCGAGAAACAGACAAATAGTAGACACTCCAATGAGAGAAAACACCATGGATTTTAATCAGGCATTTAATAATGTCGATTGACAGCTTCGTACCGATGGGGTTAAAAATAAAAGGAAAAACAGAAGGTTTGTAAATTTAAGATATGTTTTTCCTTTCTACGGAAAACTTTCAAAGACCAACCAAAAATTATTGTACACAATGTATCTCAATTTTAATGACCATACTTCTGTACATAATCTTACTGACATAACTATTCCAACTACTATTAACTTAATTTTAAATTTAGGTTTAAAGTTTAGCTTCAATCTCAAGCCTAATTTTCGTACAATACAAACTAATTTAAGAGAAGGAATGCGTAAGATAGCTTGGCAAATTTTCTATGCGTGTCAAGGTGAAACGTCTGAAATGGACGAATTAGCTAAAATAACTCATAAAATCAAAAAAACACTTAATATAGGGAAAACACGATGTCCAATCGAAAATGAAATTTTTAGCGACTCCTTCATTCCTAATACTTTGAGCAAATTAAGACAAAATACAATGTCACACAATTTACTACATGAGTTTTTAATTGAAGAACTTCGATCTTTTATACGAGTAAATGAACTAGTTATTAAAATGAGTGATAAGAATGCTGGAATATGTGTAATGAGGAAAACTGACTATAACAACGAAGTTCACCGTCAACTTAATGATCTTTCTGTTTACTATCCCTCAACAAACGCCGAATTTCAAATTAAAACCTTTGACTTTGTTGATAAAACTAGATCACTCAAAAATACACTGTTAAAAGATTTGAAAATTAATTCTATCATACCAACATCTTACAAAGCAGCAAAGTTCTACACCCTTCCTAAAATTCATAAAAAGTTTGATAACTTTCCAGTTGGCCGTCCAATTTCAAGTACTATAAATTGTGCGAACAAAGGAATATCAATGGCATTGGATAGCGAACTCCAACCACTCAGTATGAACATACCAAACCTGATACTGGACACTCCTCACTTACTTTTAAGTTTAAACAATATACAGTTAAGAAAAGATAGGAAATATATTTTGGTAACTGCAGATATACAATCAATGTATTTGGATTTGCCAATTGGAGTTTGCAAACGAAATTGTATGGAGTTTTTTACTAGATACAAGAATGTAACTAATTTTCCATTCCCAATATCAGAACCTCAACTCAAACAGCTTTTAAATTTAAGTTTAGACTATAGCTTTCTTGAGTTTGAAAATGAATTTTACTATCAACACAAAGGAATCCAAATGGGAAACAGTAGTAGTGTATCCATAGCCAATATAACAGCAGCCGTTGAACTTATGAATATGACTAGGGAAGAAATAGTTTTTATGGGAAGATTCATAGATGATATTTTAAAGATCATTGACGTCACCGATATAGTTGACATAGACTCATGGTTAAAACAACTTTTTACTCATAGTTTTCTCAAATTTACATACGAGTACAGCGAAACCAACGTCAATTTTTTAGATCTCAACATAAGTTTAGAGAATAACGAAATAGTCACAAAGCTCTACTCAAAGCCTATGAGTAAACACGAATTTCTTCACTTCTCGTCAAATCATCCGTCTCACATTATGAAAGCTCTGCCGTACTCATGCGGGCTGAGAATTATTAGATCATGTTCAAAGTTAGAAGATAGGATTAAAGAACTAGATTTACTAATGAACAAATTCAAGCGTAGAAAATATCCCACTTCAAAACTCACTCAGGTGTATGATAGACTTTTAACAATTGATCGAATTTCGCTACTTGCCCCAAAATCAAAACTTTTGTGTCATTATCTCTCCATACACAACCCTCAATTACTTCAAAACGTAAATGTTAAGGAAAATAGTCAAGGTATCGAAAATCACAACAATAAAAGAAACATCTACGTTGTGACTCCTTTCCATAATAACATTAGACAACAGGGAAGTTTAATTAGGGAATCTTTTTTGAGAGAACTTTGTAACTCAAGAAACGAAGCAATCAAGTCATGCGTTGAAGATATTAATATAAACGTCGCTTTCAAAGTTTCCAATCCCCTAAAAAGATTTATAGACAAATGGAATGTGGATAGAAAATAACTCACAATGCCCCTATTCTTTGTATATTTTATTACACGAAAAAAACCTTTGGCTAAAGAAAGAGAGAAAAACCCTCCCAATAGCAAAACAACAAAGCAACCTTCAGTTGGTTATCAGAGTACAAAACAAAATATTTTTTGATCAAAGTGACATTATTTAAGTTTTAATTTTAAGTCAACCACTGAATGTAAGAATATTAACAATGTACTATATTTAAGAATATAATTTTAGGTCACCTCCATCCTTTGATGTGTACAAAATTCTCAAGAATATCATGTATTATTTTATAGTTTCCATATCCTATTATATACTTGGTGGAAACCAGCCAAAAGGCTCACTCAACAAACATTTAAATCCTTTTCGTCCAGTACAGTAAGTGTAAACCCCGTTGGTACTTATTAACCTTTATATTATTTACGCAACAACAAAAAACAAAAAGAATCTTCCGTTCAAAATCTAAAATATTATTTGTATCATTTTTATGTATATTATAGCCTGATGATGGTAAAATAAAATACACCGAAACCGGTCGTGTAACTGGAAAAAACGAAACTGTTCATAGTGCAATATCATCTCATTACTACACCTCGTGAAAACAAAGACCCACGAGATTCCCAAAGTTCATGCCAGTTTATGAATCGTATTCTGTGATTGTTAACACGGGGTGTAGGGACAGTCCCTTTTGAGTAGCAAAACTAGAGCGTGATACTTAGCTTACAATGAAATAAAACGATTATTAATGGCATTTTAGAATCAAGGTTGAAAAAGAAATTTCAGAAAATAGGAAAAACCCCCATTGTTTCTTGTTGCAGATCACGTCAAAAATACCACTCCCACAAATTATTTAATAGCCGAGTCCAAGTTACATTTAACCTCCGTTTGTGACAAAAGCACAGTTTCTAAAATATGGAGCTTGAGTAACTTGGGATTATGATATTGTTGACGTAAACTACAACGTAGGGTTTGCCTTGTTACTGAGATTTCACTTTCATTTTCTTGATTCTAAAATTTCATAAATAAATTGTTACTACATTTTAGATTGTTTATTACGGAATAAACATTTTATAAGAAATGGTATTAATTTGGCATCTCCCGTTTTGTTTGTCTGCCATTGGTACGGGATTTAATTAATTGGCGCATCCTCCTATTATAATCAGGAGGATAAAAAAAAGTTGCCCACTCGGACGTATCTCGCTTCGGCTCCCATCGTGTTCTCTTGTTTAAATCTTCTTGCTCAACATAGTAGGCACAAAATGGATCTGAAAAAAGGAAGAAGAATATTGTAACTGTTTAGGTTTTGGTAAGCTGAATTAAACAAAAAAGATTTTGAATTGCTGTAAGCCA
The DNA here is from genome assembly GCA_964034955.1 of Orchesella flavescens. NCBI lineage: Eukaryota > Metazoa > Arthropoda > Collembola > Entomobryomorpha > Orchesellidae > Orchesella > Orchesella flavescens. Next base: position 6,602,461 of record OZ035953.1, read on the forward strand.
AACTTACCTACGGGCCAGTTGGTAGGTAACCACCACCAACCGGTCCTTTTTATCTCCCTGCAAATTCTCACAAGGCCTTGGTATACGATGTGCGAGTCTCTAGGGAGCTCCTCTTCGATGACCGGACGACAGGTTCCTGCTGAAACCAGTAGAAACAAAATTACAACCGTGGATATGTTCATTTTGATTGCTCAATTGGTGAGAACGAAATAGAGAGTTGTTAGAAAGAACGTCTAAACACTTCAGCGTCGTAGAATAAAATGAAGCGAGATTGGAAAATTCTCCCAATTCTGCTGTTCACCATATTTTAAGACAATAGGGAAAGTTAAAAAAATGGCCCACTAATTAACACTTGCATTGTTTTTTAATCAATTTGGCATTGGGCAAGGCAAATGTGAAAGCTTCTTGATGACGTAGGTAATGTCGGTTTCACCCCAAAAAAATGACTACTTTCGTTTTATACCTACTCAAAAGCTGAATAATTTGACGATATTACCTCTGACCCAGGTTCTAACAAGCCCGGACATGCTTTAAACCATGCAAGAAACGAGCGAGTACCTGCTTTTAAAATGCTTTTCCACCTACAGGCATTCCTTACCACTTAATTACTATAAGAACTCTGATGAACCTTTGAACTGTAGATTCATTACTGAAATTAATGCAGCATAACCGAATGGACTAAGGGTTAAAAGGGATTTCCTAAATGAGAAAACCCAACTGTTTATAAATACAGCACACCCATCACCTCGTCAATCAGATTTTTCCATGGTCCATTTCGTACTGCAAGTAAAACCATGCAATATTTGTCTGTAAATTCAATGAGAAGGCAAAAAACTACTGCTTGTAGTAAGTCGATGATGGATTCCTACTGCTCCATGTGTAAAGAAAGCTCATGAGCCATTTAAGGCCAGATGTAAATACGGCAAGGTAAGGGAAATATTTCAGAGATTCAGTCCCCAGTCACAAAGGGTACGGTCTCAACTGTTTCATGCATTTATTGCACCCTCTCGGCAAGCGTGGATCACCGAGCACAGCATGAGATGGAAGTAGTCGTTGTGCCAATCTCCCTAGTTTCTCATTCCTAATATTGTGACTTCCTCATTTACGAAATCCACTTTCACTCTTACTCCACTCGGTTATGCAGCATTTTATTTGAGTAAAGAACCTACAGTTCAAATGTTCATCAGAGTTATTATAGGAATTAAGTGGGAAGGAATACCTATATGCGGAAAAGCATGTTAAAAGCAGATACTCACTCATTTTATGCATGGTTTAAAGCATGTCCGGACTTGGTAGGCCCTTTGGTCAGAGGTAATATCATAAAATTATTAAGTTTTTGAGTAGGTATAAAACGAAAGTAGACATACTTTTTGGTAAAAAGCTGGCACTACCTACGTCATCAAGAAGCTTTCACATTTGCCTTGCCCAATTGATTAAAACACAATGCAAGTGTTAATTAGTGGGCCATGTTTTTAGCTTTCCCTATTGTCTTAAAATATCATGAACCACTTCAGCAAGGTATGTTGTACAAGAAATAAATTCCACGAGGACGAACCTCAAACGGATTAAAATGTCAAAACGTACAAGCGCACCCTTGACTCCAGCAATGGTTGTTGCAAATCTCTAAAGGGGTGTCAATTTTGCAACCGAGAAATAACACCTTCATGAAACAGATGAAATGAGGCTTACGCTCATTTTCTCCGCATGATCCAGTAAGGTGGACATCAATCAATATCATGATGTTCTGCAATATCAAACACCTCATGCAATCAATATCAAACCAAAGATAACAATGTATTTTATAAACAATTCGTTACAACTAATGGGGAGTACCTTCAAAAATGGTTTTGGTCTTCAAGATTCGCCACCTTGCTTGACATTCCTTAGTATCACTAATGTAGTATAAAGTGACATCATCTCCTGATTTTTTTGGTTTGGGACAGCTACAAAAATATAAATAGGACAAATTTAATCTTTGTGAGCTCACCTATTAGCAAAAAAGTAAGGCAAAGGTACCAATAAAAATATTAATGACTTATAAATGAACACTGCTTACTGCTAAAATCAAATACGTAGCAATTTTTAACAGCTTCGTAAGTACTTAATATGAAATTACTTTCTGCATGAGCTTCCTCCTGTTTTCCTTAGCAAGCTTAAGGAACGGAGGTCGATGTTTCAATGATAAATGATATCTAAATTGAGCCCAATAAAGAGGTGAATACTTACCATGCCAGCACATTTCGAATCCATAATAAAACACGTGGAATCCAGGTAGTCAAGTGTACTTGGTAGTGCTACTTTAAATACCAACAATTAAAAATACAATTCCACAACAGTATCCAAAAACGTCTGTTTTATTTACCTGTTGATGCTATTGATGAACAGGATTCTCAATGCGATTTTCTGTATTTCTTATGCATAATATTATGCCATTGTAAAACTGATTCTCGCTCGCAGAGTCAGTTCGCCCCTCCATTTTTGTATGATTATAACATACATGTTACTAGATGAAGGCGTCGTAGCCTGACCAAAAAGTTGAACAAAGAAAATGAATGGGCTGTCAGTATAATAACGATGACTGATTTTGCATAGCAAATCAAAGGATATGGATATTTCCCTTTGTGGGAAACTTGTACGTCATCACATTTTCCATCCTAGCATATCATATTCCCTTTTCATTTCAATTTTACACAACAAGGTTTGGCAACTGGATGACGACGATTTCAGTACGTGGATAGGTAACTTACGTATCAAAAAGTTGTGTTGAGTTGATTTTATCTGACTAGCGTTTGAACAGCTAGCCTTTCCTACAAAAATGATATACTGTGTATGATGATGATGATGAAAGCAATGTAAATTATGAGCTTTTAAATGAGCAGTCATAAAAATATCAAGTTGATCACTTCACGTTGGAGTTGGGTTTTATAAATTTTATTAAAAAAATATTGATTTCATGTCTAAATGGCTACCAGCACACGAAAATATTAACTTAATGGAATATATTTGACAATAGTACGACTTCTGCACCCCCATCTTAAAATTCTAATAAACACTCTCGTTAAATCAATAAATTCTTTATATACTCAATATTTATCCTTTCGTAGTTTTTTTCTCTGCTCCTCTTCCTTTCCTTTTGTTGTATATTGTTCGGGAAAAGAAATGTTTAGCTGGCACAGCCTCCTCTCGATGAGTGAGGGAGTTGGTGACCGTCTTGATCCTAATCTTCTGCAGTTGCTTGAACACCTCCCAAATATTGGAAGTGTACATGAATGCCACACACTTGGCAAACCAGATGCTTCGTGGTGGAGGGTTTGCAGAAGGGTATAGAGGTAGCCACATGTCTATCTCCAGTTCCCTCAGTGCCAAGCAAGGTGCGAGGAAGTCAATTTGGCTCAGGTAACTTTGTACGCAAGTGACCTTGAACGTTTCCAGGCGGGGAAGGTTGAGGTTTTCTTCAACAGTATCAAATTCATGGGCTCTTATCCCTCGAAATTCCATCATCAAATGCTCAAGTGTGTTGGAGAATCCAGAAACTGCTCGAAACACCATGTCCAAGTCTGTCACCTGAATCCACCGAAGATTCACGTGAGTTAGGGGCCATTCTGAGAACTTCCTTTGAATCATGATTATATCAGCGACGCAGTAATTGAATGTTCTCAAATGCTGAAGACTAGTAAAGTTCAAGTTCAGCAAACAACCTGGAGGAAATGAAGGGCGGACTCCAGTGTTGTTCTGGAAGGAGAGCCTTTTCACCGATTTGTAAGTGAATAGTAGGCCACTCTCTAGTGGTTCCGGGACGTTCCTTATCCCCAACATCACTAGATGTTCCAGAGGTGGAAGTGGTTGAGTCTCTACCAAGTTCTTTAGCCGGCGGGTCATAAAGTGGGGATTAATCACACCTTCCTCCACCCTGATCCAAAGGGAGCGCAAATGCGGCATTAATTGAAGAAAAGAATGAACCAGTTCATAGAAATCCTTCGGGGTTGTATCCTTCATAGTGAAGAGGAAGGCGGCATGCCAAATCCTGGTCCCGAACCGTGCCAAAATATTCCGAAAAAGTTGACGCTGTTCGGGAATAGCCAAAACTGGAGGAGAGGGAGAGGGCCGCCTCCTATGATGATGATGATGATAATGATGACACTCTGATGGGATTGGCAATGCGTCCTGTGTTTCACAAGTAAGCTCATGGTAACGAAAAGCACGGCTGAAGAAGGGGTCAGCATTCGGAAATTGGTCTGTCCGTCGAAGAAATCGCTGGAACTTTGTGTTTCTCTCCGTTTTGAAGTTTTGAATGGGAAGAAATGGATCCGGGAAAGTGCGTGCTTTGCTAAAATCCAAGTTGAAAAAGTGCGGATGATTTTGGAGGAATAAATCAATAGCTTCCTTCCAGGACAAAGAAATCTGGCGGAAGCTCAGAATCTCTCGGTCAGAAAAATGAACCCGGTTGTCAATCATTAGGAAGATCTGCGTGATTAACGCAACAAAATCACAATTTAGACTAAATGAAAAAATGAATGACTGTCATTTAATTACAGAAAGAAAATAAAAATTGCAATTTTAACTTCACCTTTGCCATTTGTACAGGCATAAAAGTCATTCTGCTTCGTGAAAGCAGGGCCTTCCAGGGTGCTGTTGCATTATAGCAACTAGCCAGATCAGTTGGGCGTCTTAAATAACTGATAATTTTCTCCCATACCTGCAATCAAATGTAAGTGTTCAATTTGACGTATAAAAAACTGATTCTCCTTTACTCTTTAAGGGAATGGTGGATATCAAGCGTTTGTTTACCTCCAATGGAAAAAGATCCAGTACAAACATTTCTTCTTCAGGTGGAGGTGATTCAGGTTCAGCCTCTAAATCCATATCCATTTTGATAATGCTTTTTGATTGAAACTTTGTTTGTGGTTGTAAGTAAAGGGTGCCCCTCTCTTAAAAATCTTCCACTCACAAAAATAAATAAGATTGATTTAACAATATCCAAGGAAAGTACTACTAGCCAGAACTCCCACACACACTCCGTCTCCGTTCGCTTCTGGGAAGCCTCTGCTTGTGTTGATTTGAAGGAAAGCGAAAGAACTTTCTCCAAAACATGTGGGTTGTATCCTCATATGCTTTGGTACACTTTCTTCTCTGGAAGAATTTGTACCCGAAACCGATCTACATTTGACCATGGATTGTTCTGGTAGTACCAAGAGCAAGGATGACGTATGTGAGTTCTTTTCTCTCATCACACGCTTCGTGCATATGAAATGGTTCGGCTGCGCTCAAGTGTACTTTGTGTCGTGACGGATGTGACTTGATTTTGTGCTCTAGCCTTGAGTTCAGCCTTCAAGGATTACACGCGCTGGCATATATGCCTATATAAAAGTATCTTCAACACTCCATAACACTTGCTCGCCTCTAAACTACATTTTATAATATGTTGCGAACTTGCTATATGAATGGAAATCACAAAATCATCCTAATATTGAGGCTGGGGAAACGTGAGATTCAGGAATAAAACAGTTGGTCAACAATACATTATCTACTTTAGTAAGGATGAGGTGTGCTTAAAAATGGTGAATGTGGTCAAGCTGGACTCTCCCGTGCAATTAAACAGGTTTTGTTGCATCCTTTTAGTATTTTTCTACCAATGAATGTTTTGGTCATGAAGCTCATACAGGTTGTCACCTGTTGGAAAGGTAATCATCATTCATGATTATCCAACACCCCTGATGAGTTCTCCTTTATGTAGCAAGCAAAGCATGTAAGGAAGTTAATGCTGGTTGCTTTTATTAGCCACACGCTACACTGCTACATTGTATTTTTATCCTATCAAATGATGATGCAGTGGTGGAGCTTCATTATGTTTGTAAGAACCATCCAATCATATGGCTAAGGTAGATTTTACATCTCTTACAAATTGCATTCGTTATTGTGAAGACTACGTCAAGTAATGGGAAACAATGTTGTATTTACTCCCATGCATTTTTTAACTCTGAAGAGTTTCGAGTCAGCATCAAAATACCATCACAGTAAACGGGCAAGCGGCTTGTGTTCAACACCGGCTTTACTCCGCTGCTGTGCGCCGTATTGATGAAAAGAACTACAATTTGGTTTTCTCTTGCGATTGATGTGTGATATGATGTGAATGTGAAGGCATAGCATTGTAAAAAAGGTTGAACTGGGAAGGAAAATTGTAAGTGGGATCAGCTCAGCTCATGGCAAGTCAAATTTCTTTATTTACAGATTTCATTTTACAATTTTTTGTTTTGTAAATTACATTCAACATTTTTTAAATATATTAATGAATAGTTAACTCAGTATTTACTTAAGCGGGTAGAAAATGAGTAGTTGCCTTTTTTGTGCCACTTTTTTTCCGCTGAAGTTCCCTGTTATTAGTAGACAAGTTATGAAATTGTCAGCAGGAATTTCTCACAAGAGGAGTTGACAAACTGCGTTCAATTTTGGAGGAGAGGCATAGGAAACGTGATATTCAGGAATAAAACAGTTGGTCAGCATCTTCGTTAGTAAGAATGAGATGTGTTTAAAAATGATGAATGTGGTCAAGCTGAACTTTCCCATGCAACTAAACAGGTTTTTGTTGCATCCTTTTAGTCTTTTTCAACCAATGAATGTTTTGGTCATGAAGCTCATACAGATTGTCACCTGTTGGAAAGGTAATTATGAAATCATCATTCATATGATCCAACTCCCCCCGATGAGCTCTCACGGGAATGTTGGCTGCTTTTATTAGCTACACGCTACACTACTACATTGTATTTTTATCCTATCAAATAGTGATGTAGTAGCGTGTAATGCTGGTTTGTAAGCACCGTCCAATCAAATACAGTCGCTTCGGCTTAATTATAATTCAACTTAGTATAAACCATCAAGTTTTTTAATCAAGTCATTTGTCAGCGCGTGTAAAAAGATGTAGTGAAATGCCATTATGCAAACAAAATCGGGGAAATAATAAGATATTCCTATTTCATGGACAAGAAAGAAAATGATGGTTTAAAGGGCTTCTTTTATTAAACGTAAGGATAGTGGATGTTCTATTCCTCTAAGCTATGTATAATAAAGAAAAGGAACAGTGCAATTGGAAAAGGGAAAAAGTAGGGCAATAGGGCATATGTGAATATTTAGGGCAAGGGGAATGGTAACAACTAGTTGAATGCGCAAGAGATAAAAAATACACAAGCCCTAACAGACTCTCTCATCTCTTTGAGAATGTTGAGCGTATTTACTAGCGTATCAACAGCAGACTCGCTCTTCAACACGAGAATTGTGGATATGCTAAGATATGCATTTGCCAACAGCATCACTACCACAGTAACAAAGCAAGCAGTCAGGCAGCTGGAAAATTCTCCTCTATCCATACTTATGGGTACAGCGCATAAGTACAGCTTCTACACACATTTGATGAGCTTTTTCATCCAGTATGCATATAGCTATAGTTGGAATATATGTACATATTTATGTAGCCAAAAGGGTTCAGCATGTATCTAGATAGCATCAAGTTGCCCCTTTATGGCTTTTGTGCATCGCGGTGTGGACAAAAGCTCCCGTAGTAAAGTCCTAATATTATTATGCACTGACTGAATGATGAGCTAGTAATACGCTAAGTTGATTCTCATCTGTCATTGTGGTGGTTTGTGTGTGTTTCTGAAAGTCAGAGTCAGTTTTTTTCTACTAAAAGTGACTTGACTGCAGGACAAATGATTTGTCTGGTAAGTAATTCCCTGATTTCTGTGTTCATAATTTATTTTATACAAGTGGGCCAAGTGTCCCTCTAACTATTATATTCAGTGCATTGGCAATGAAAGATTTGTAAAAACAATATTGGATTAGCGATGAAAAAGGGGTCATTTTAGTATTATAATTTACCTTTCTGCTTTTCAGGTTTTGCAGCATCATCATCATCACAAGTGTGAAGTGTGGCTGAGGATGGATTCTGGTTGTTTATCTTGATGACATCCTTTTCAATGGGCATGGGAGATCCATTCCACGTATCATGAAAGATCACATTATCCTGTTGTCATTTGATGAAGATGGATTTTGCAAGGCGAGAATGAAATCATGAAGAGCATCATTTCATCTTTTCCTATTTCCATACTAAAAGTAATCTGCTGGTTAGTTGAAGATATTCATTTGAATTATTAAACACAATCGAATTAATTCTTACTAAATTGTGTGCTTGTTTGTGTTTGTTGATTACAGGTATGATTAAATGAAGAAAATTGCTCTCAAATCCGTCCGACCAAGCCCGAGTTTTATTATGGATTTGCCAGCAGCCTGGTCATCCTGCGGAAGGCATTCAACATTAGGATTAAGAAGATGATGATGAGGACCAACATTAGTGGTGCGATATGTGGTAGTCAGAAGGGACCCTGGCGTGAATGGAAGCTGCTGGTGAGACCGCGACGTCTCTTTTCCTTAACATAAAGCATCATAGCCATCAAAGTGAATATTATGATTGGTAGTTATAAATATAGAATTCTGTTTTACTTTTAGATCTAACTTTGAACTTCTGCGAAGCCTTCCCTTCAACTGCACTTCGTGCTGGCGGAGACACATATTGCACTTAGGTAAGTAGTAATTTTGTTCCTTGTACATTGTACACCATAAAGTTTAATTAATGACTTAATAATAAATCGCTCCCATGTTTATGAAGGGCAGGCATTGGTTAGTAAATACAAATCTTTGTTGAAGTGTGGTTTAAAACTATCTATTTTTATTTCAGGAAACTCAGCTCATGTGCAGCAACTTTATCATCATCATCACGTAGCTGAAAATGGATTATGATAAAGCACTTTTCTTAACGGCGTTCCCACAGTGGATTCTGGATATCAAAGCATTTTTTCTGAGGTAGTGGGTGAACTGCATATACCTGTAGCTGTATCATATAGTGTACCCCGGATATAGATGATGATACGGATTTGTCATCGTGTCATCGATCCCTTGTGTATGTGTTGTGTGCGGCATAGGAAAGGATATCGCTTCAGAACTAGCTGAGAGTTGTGCTCTGGATATAAATAGAAGAAGATGTAGTGGAAGGAATTGATTGGAAAAGAAATGCAATGCCTTTTCCCTTTATAAGGTGCACTGAAGCCTCTGCTGGTGATGATGTGGATGATTTGTCATAAACACATCAAGCTATATAATATACCCAGTGTGTGATTTGATTCTTTTCATGAGTCCAAGGTTCCAAGAAAAGTTTGAATTAAAGTAACGTTGGAACTGGGTGGAACTTTTGAAACCTGTTTTTGATATTATGATGATAAATGGATGGACTATAATTTAAAACTGAAATTAAATGCTCGGGTAGAACAATTACGGAGATATTAAAAATTTAATTACCAAATTTAAGTTAGTTTTAACGTAAATGTTTTGAATTATTTGAAATATGATGGATTTTGTAGCCTTCATGATTTTCTGTCATTTTGAATGATTTTGATAGGGCCCAATAGGATCCAATAGGCTAACCTATCAAATGTCAATGATTATGTTGATAATTATATGATGTTTTTTGCTTGATACAAATAAAACTCAACAACATAATGTTTCATCTTGTTACGGCTCATGAAAAAGACTTACAAATTACTGACGATGAATTTTTTGTGAAAGCATGTTACTCATTAAATTTATTGTACTCTAGATGGTGGCGGATATGGTAAAATTCGTTCATTTTCTCCTTTCATTAGTTTTCTTTCAATAGCCAATAAATGATCTTTTCGTTTGCAATATTTTACCGGAGGAGGAGGCACCTGGCACACAGAAAAATATTATATTTTAGCAACATTTTTATTAAATATATGTTGAAGTACGTCTGTACTCCCCTTCCCCTCAACTGCTAGCTAAAGCCATAGCTAAAGCGCCTTTACCCGTTCCATCGAGGTTCCATCTCGGTATCAAGCAAGTCCGCACCGCAAAAGTCAATGAAACAAGAGGAGTTTGACTCCAACAATGAGTACAATTGTTTTGGAATTCATGATGTTTTAGAAGACAAATTAAATAATGTCATTTAAGTGTTACTGTTGTTGTTGTTTTGTTGACATCAAACTCAGTATGACTCTCTGGTCAAACCTGGAAGGTCATTATACTCATAAGAACCAAGAAATTAAATTCATTGATGAAGATATTATTGTTGTCTTGACTTTAACCGTTGACCTGGCCCTCTTGAGAATCGTCTCTAGGCTTGAGCAGTGTACGGATTTAAATTAAAAGTATGATGGATACAAACATGAATCCACTGGATAAGTTATATAAGTAAATATGTTTTTAAAATGGTAAATGTTTAATAAAGGAATTATGAATAGTAACTACTTGAAATTTCAAGTGTGTTTCAAAGGTGCAAATACAATTTTCTATTCTGAAACAACTCCACATCAAAGAAATAGATTGATAGATGATAGAATTTGTTTTCGTTATAGCTACACTTTTCCAAGAACAAATATAAAACAGCCACTTTCAAAATCATTTGGTGAATTTGCAACTATCTCTCGTTTTTTATTATTCTCGTTTCCGTCGTGAGCCGGAACATTTAGGACCGAATCATGATCATAGTTTGCTTGAGGTATGGCCACAGTTCCAGCCAAATCCGCAATAAATTCAAGTATACGGACGACAATAGTGAGTCATTTATTGTTCAAAAGTGTGACACTTATCATGTTTCACTCTTTTGCAATGTCTTACACTCACCATCGGAAGTAATTCCAGAGCTCGCCATTTGGGGTTTCATCGCAAATGATTCCCCTTGCAAAGTAATGCCAGCCACTGCAATGGCAAGAATAATGACTATGTTCATCTTCGTCTGCTTTTTATGGAAGAAAAAAATACCGTTGCCATTACCATATGGTTGGTAGAACTTCTCAAATAAATGAATAGTAAATGTTTCAGGTTAAGATATAATTACGATCAAATTTTATACTCGTCAGTAGGTAGTAGTTAACCGTACACAAAATGTTGGGTTTTATATGCCACGTTTTTGGGTGTGAGGGGGAAAAGTCATTTCCTTGAAAAATGTTGGTTGTGGGTTATGGGAAATTAAAGCACTGCGACCAATGATAGCGATACATGTCACCTTTTTTACGTAAAGAATACTACAAAGTTTGATCATCTTTACACTGTTCAAAATTGCAAGTGTACTGATCAGCCAAAAAAGAGCCTTAAAGAAATGAAAAGAACGCCGTTCAATTATATATTTACAGCTTATAAAAGCTCATACATTCTACCTACTTATGTGCAGAGTGGCAGAATGCATTTGGCATGTTTTCTTTAAATGATGCAAGTCCCACACAATGCAGATATCCAAAGTTATACTCCAAATATTGTTTTGATCTTGTGGGTTCCAGGTTACCGCGATAGTCTTGTTCGTTATTGCATTCGGGCATCTCTTCCTTCTTTGTAGTAGCAACACCGTTACCAACCATTCGGATAGCCTAAAATCCATATGGTTATCCACATAAGGGTCAAGTTCCAGGTCGCATGGAATTTTCATTGATGTTGATGGAGCTACATAGTTTCGCTGTGGAGGATGAACAAAGTCTCTCATCCAGGGATAACATCTCCGTCTTGTATTAGACATTTTGTGTGTGCTTGATTTTTGACACAGGAGTTGCAATAGAATTACAATCGTTCGTTATGGAACGCTTACAAGTTTATAACTAATGCATTGAAATTTTACAACGAATTGTTTTCTACCAAAACAGGAATTGATTTTCAAACTAACAGGACGTGTTTACAGAAGGCATTTTGAATGATTCACATTTCTCATATCTTGAGAAACACGAGTATATTTCTATATTGCATGAAAGCGAAGAACGTATGTAAAAACATCTATTATTGTGTATTCCGTATAAAACTAGTAAGAAAGTGCAAACCTATTCCATTTCATTTTAGTGTGCTACTTTTTACCCCCTAAGTAAACAAAGGGTGAATCATTCCATGACACATTGGAAGCAATATAAAAGAGTTCTACACCGCTCATCACTACATTTTTAATGACGTTGAATCAATAATGAACAAGGATATTCACTCCATGCACATAGAAACATACGTACAATAGTTGCCACTGTTTGCCAAGCTCCTATTCTCCTAAAAAAACTCCCAGATCCCTGTAAAAATGCAAACAAAGGTGGATACGAAGGGTGAAACAACGAGTGATAATATAATTTTGTTAATCAAAGTTTTCTATGAATACCTTTCGATGATTCCATTTCTGTTTACACCACTCTTTTGTACATTTTCATCTAGTAAGCTAAACCAAAACAATCCATTTTTAGAGTGAATCCATCTTCTACCCTTTCTTATAAAAAATCAGTAGTATCTTGAGCCTTTAGTATGTAGGTGGGTTTCCTGTCCGTTGTTGGCTAAACTTGCGTACTTCGGACTTATGCCAATTTTATTATTATCAGATAAATAATTGCTATGATTTTTAAGTAAGCAAATAAGCTTAAAAATAAATAAAAAAGTGAAATCCGTTATTTTTGTATGAATCTTGACAAATGATACTCATTAACCGGTTCAAGTCATAGTGAAGCCAAGTGGCCCATTCTTTATCCTTATCATTCATCCTCATCATCGATATCATCATGTTTTTCTCTGTATTATCATTTGACTACGGAATGAAAAAGTTTTACCACATCAAGTAATTGAAATTAGTTACCAAAAATAAATTTCGAATGAAAAAAGTGCAAAAAAAGTAATACCAACAGCACCCGGGGTTCCCAGGCGGTCACCCATCCAAGTACTAACCGGGCCTGACGCTGCTTAACTTCAGTGATCGGACGAGAACTGGTGTGTTCAGCGTAGTATGGCCGTTGGCGAAAGAAGTAGTAACATATCTCGTACTTGCTCAGCACTCATTCATATCAACATCACACAACTATATGTGACTGGTTGCAACACACAGCTTGTATATATTTACTCGTCTGTCGACAAGCTCACATAAGCCGTAACAAAGGATTTGGGGCAAAAAGGATCGGGTGAGGGATGAGAGTGTCATTTTTACAAGAGGAATTATGTACACAATTACTTGGCAAACACATACAAACTTAGTTATCCGTGTTAATTAATACTACTCAAATGATATAGGTAAACTAATCAGTAGACGATTCATGCGTTTTGCGCACATGATAATTTAGGCTCCAATTGCTCCCAGAAGCGAAGGAGCATAATTGACAAAAAAGCTAAATGGCTTCTCAAATGGTTCTCGAACTCTTGAAACAGAGTTCTACAGGTTCCTTTACACATCCTATGTTCGATCCCAAGTCGTCCAAATATGGCGTCCCCTTTTATGCCACGTTGTTCACCACGATGCTAAAGCAATGCTAAAATAATAGTAAGAGTGGAGAGAGCTAGTTTTAGAGAGAACCATCCTGGTCTGATCCTCAAGAGAGATAACTTTATTTTTGACTAGAACCGGAGGTAGTATGTACAGAGTCATGGTGTGTAGTATATTACAAGGTGTTTGGAGTAGCTCTTGCTACTCTTGCTTATAATATATATACGTGAAGGATGCGCTAGAGGGCATCCCCGTTACATCCTCACCACCTAGGAAAAGTTAATTCCGCTTCCGGATTCCCTCCCCCACACGGCGGCCGGTGAAAGTTGATGATCGCTCCTTAGCTGCGTCCTGACGTTTTCTCTGCTTCCGTAGTCTTTGTCGTCGAAGTCGACTGGGCGTACTCAAGAGTTTGACCGGTACCTGTCCAACTCGTGAGCGCCTGTCATTAATAATACGTTGTTTTACTCTCTGTTTCTTAACTCTTAACCTATTCCTAACGTTAGTTTCTAAATTAAGTTTTCGAATACAATTCCAATTTTCAACTAACTCATTATCTGGAATCAAATTTAATGAATCAAAATCTAACCTAGTGTATTTCGATGCGGTTACATTATTTATCGGAGAAATAACCTCATCTTCAACTATCATATCATTTTCATTCGGATTTACAATTTCGACATCCATAACACATTGAATCTCCAAAATTTCATCATCTTTAGCAAGTGTTTCGACATTATTGGATACAGAGTCATTTACAAGCATACCAACGTCTTGAGAACGGGACGCTTGCAAAGGATTCTGTGTTTTAGAAAATACATAAACTTCTTCGTCGCTTGCTGCAGAATCAGAATCATAACCTGACATATAAGTACGCAAAAAGTTACTAGTATTTGTTGGCGTAACAATTTTAGTTCTTTGAATCAAATCTAAAATACTATCTACGACAATTTTGTGATTTCGAAACCAGACTTTTTTCTTAGGAAGTAACATAATAAGTGAGTCTAACGTAGTTGGTGAGTTTACAGTCATCTTACATATTTCATCATCATTGAAAACATTATTCACAGGTAAATGTCTTAATCTAGCAGTTCGTTCAGTCCATTTATATAATTCACAAAAAAGAACCCTATGTTTTTCTAACAATGTATCGTGTTTTACAAGACAGGTGTTAAATTTTTGCTCAGGATTAACAGATTTCGGAAATTGATACCTTTTCAAAACAGAATTTATATCGTGAGAAATATCGTAATCATTCAAAAGAAAGTCTCTATAATTAATCTTCATCATTTGCCATATAACATACAAAAGTTGAGAATCTTGTCTCGCATACTCAATAGCTTCATCAGGCAATTTTCTCATTTGCCAAGGAAATCGCTGATAAGCTTTATTCAACTTAATACCCAAAAAATCTTCTACTAACATAGAAAACGACGAAAGTTGGCTGTTCTTTTTAAACTTATCGTACACATTTTGCGCATCAATGAATGAATTTAAGAAAATACCATGATCACGCTGCAACCACGGTAAATCACAAGTGCCAAAAAAGATTTTAACAATACTACGATTCAGGAAAATTGGCTCTAAATATTCCCTAACATGATCATACAACTTTACAACATCAATTACAAAATCATGACTATCTACTGACATTTGAATCAAACAAGATATGGTATGGAATGTAAATCTATAGTCACCTTCAAGATCACATGTAATTTCATGCTTACATTTTAATACATCACAAACAATTTTTAAATCATCAAGAGTATCAACATACATAAATATTTTATCAATAGGGATATCATTTATAGCTAGAATATGACGTTTCATTAGCTGGAACTCTTGCGCGATGTCTGGAGTAGGGTGATCAGGAAACTGCTTGTCGGTTGACGCGTTGATTTCGAGCCGACGCTGATGAGCAGATGGAGATAATGACATAACATTCAAGCCTTGCCTCCGCCAATAAAAGGCCGACGCAATTTTTGACTCCATCTGTAATAATTGACAAGAGAACATACATCATTAGTACATGTATTATGAAAATTTATCACGGAAAGAATTACGAAGGATTTGAATGGCCATAATTAGCTAAAATTCGATAATCCACGGGTTTACGTGGTCTGAGCTGTCTTCGGACTGGAATATCGGGTTCAGTACCCAAAATAATATTTTTCAATGACACGGGAACCTTGACTGGAACATTACGTTTCAAATAAGGTCGGAGATCGTCGACGTTTCTGGTTGGACAAAATCTATTAGGCATGTCGAGGACATAAGTTAAATCAGGTTTTTTAATTATAATTTTGAAAGGACCAAACCATTTGGGAAGAAACTTTTGGCAAACGCCTGCCGTAGCATCTGAGAGTTGCTTGTTGCGAACCAAAACGAGATCGCCTACTTGTAAATTAAATTCTCTACGTTTCTTATCGTAGTGCTCTTTGTTTTTGAGATGGGAAGCTTGAATATTTGACGTGACAAAATCAATAAGATGTTTCATACGATCGGCTAAACGACTAGCCAACTCACGTGCGTCATTGTCATAATCAATACTTGTGTGATGTTGAAGAGAACGGTCAATTGGAAGTGCAATTTGACGACCCAACATGACTTGTGACGGAGTAACTTTTAAAGTGTCATTTACACGTGAACGTAATGCCAAAGCAAAATGTTGTAAATGCTTATCCCACTCTTTATGTGAATCTTGACAGAAAGAAGCTATCATTCTAACAAGATCTTTGTTTGTTCGTTCAGCGCGATTCGCTTGTGGATGATAAGCGCTAATAGTGACTTGTTTCACACCCCAGTCTTTACAGAAAAGTTTCATGGTTTTACCTACAAGATTTGGTGCGTTATCAGAGATTATGACTTTGGGTGAACCAAATCGACAAAATGATTCCTCAAGAAAATCAATAACTTTAATGGATGTTGCAGTTGACATTGGTTTCAACTCAACCCAGGAGCTTAATTTATTTATTTAAAATTTATTTCTTCGCGTACTTACTGGATATGGACCAATAAAGTCGATGAAAATAGTTTCAAAAACGCGTTTTGCAACAGGAACATCTCCTAACAAACCTTTTCTTCTCATATTATCAGTTTTGTATCTCTGGCAAACATCACAAGAACGGACAAAGTAAGCAATGTCACGATTCATGTTATGCCAATAAAATCGACGTTTTATTGCATCTTGAGTTTTTGAAATACCAAAATGACCACTCTCAGGTGTATCATGAAAATATTGCATAATTTCGTGTTGCAATGTATCCGGAACAAACGGAACAAAATCAAACTCAATTTGATCACTCAGAAAACCATCATCTGCTGATGCATTCTCAACTATATTTGGACTCGTATCAGTTCTACCCAATGAAGAGGAACCACTTTCATTTTCACTAGTGTCTGGAACTGGAAGTGCAGTGTTTAGCGTAAATGGAAAGATTCTGCGATACAAAATATCACCCTCAATTTTGTACTTGAGAAATGCAGAGCTGGCCAAAACCCTACTATTCAATTCAAACACGATCTTACGAATTTCCTGGTCGTTTTGTTGTTCAGTGCGTATTTTATCAAGAAGGTTACTCACATAAGTCAGTGCGAAAATTGGAAAATACATTTCCTCAGAACTAGCAAGTTGATCAGGCTCACCAGGCAAAGGATCCACAGGAGCCCGAGAAAGACAATCTGCTACCACATTTTCTCTTCCGGGACAGAACTTAATATCGCATCCCCACCTTTCAATTTCATTAGACCAATTTGTGAGATTTCGTGATTTATCATGGATGTCTTTGAGATTAATCAAAGCCTTGTTATCCGTGAACACAGTAAACTTTTCCCCAAGAAGAAACGGTTGGAATTTTCGAATACAAAACAAAATTGCGTAACATTCCTTCTCACAGATATTATATTTTCTTTCCGCAGTCGAAAGTGTTTTACTAGCGTAACAAACAATTCTTTCAACGCCATTAATTTTTTGACATAAACATCCGCCGATGCCATAATCGGAACTGTCTGTCCTTATATAAATAGGAAACTTGTAGTCCAGTCCTTGCAAAACAATATCTTGAGTCAAAATTCTCTTTAATTTCTCAAAAGCTTTCTGTTGCTCTTGTCCCCAAGTAAATGAAACTTTCTTACTCAACAGCATACTCAAGGGCTGGAATATGGTAGAAAAATTTGGAATGAATGAAATAAGAAATGCACACATTCCTTGCAATCTTTTGATGCCCTTTTTATCATTTGGAGCTGGCATATCGAGAATCGCACGAACGCGGTCGGGACTCTTTCTTAAACCATCAGATGATACAATATGCCCTAAATACTCAAGTTGTTCTCTCACAAATGAACTTTTCTTGAGATTAATGGAGAGGTTTGCGTTTTTCAGCCTTTCCAATATCAATTTCAGATGAACCAAATGCTCCTCAAAATTTCGGGGAAAAATGATGACGTCATCCATGTAAATGAAACAAAACTTCATGACGTAGTCTTTCAAAACGTAGTTCATGAGTGTGGTAAAAGTAGCAGGAGCTCCCTTTAATCCAAATGGCATTACTAACCATTCGTACAACACACCATTTGCGTAAAACGCTGTCTTCTCAATGCAATCAGGATGCAACTTTATTTGCCAAAATCCTGACTTTAAATCGATTGTGGAGTAAATTCTACCAGTAGGAAGCAATCGAAGTATTATATTGGAGTTATGCATTGGCGTAGCATTATCCTTTGTAAATGCATTCAATTTTTTGTAGTTGATGGTCATGCGAATGCCACCATCTTTTTTATCATCCAATACAATTCCAAAACGGTATGGCGAATGAGACCTACGAATCAAACCATTTTCTAACAAATCCTTAATTTGTCTATCTATTTCAGTGGCCAAATTAGGTGGAAAATGACGAACTGCAGTTTTGATAGGTTTGAATGCAGCGTCCGAAGTATTCAGATCAATCTTGTGATAAAGCAGATCCGTTTGCCCAATTTTTCCATCAGTTCTACATACAGTAGGAAAAGAATCTAATAATTTTTTAACTCGAATTTCATTTGAATGTGAAGAGGAACTCAAATGCTTCTCCTGAATAATAAAGACAAGTGACTTCGAGGAGGTATCTCCCATATCATACAGTTGGAGAGGAGAATCAAGAAAGAAAAATTTGTTCAATTTCTGAATAGGAACGATGCCATGGGTTCGTATAATGTCAATTCCAATTATGCATGGAAAAGGAAGTTGCTTGACAACTTGAAATTCATGAAGGATCTCCTTGTGTCCTAATTTTATTGTAAAAGAAGTTGAACCCAAGGTTTCTAATCTCATGCTGTTTGCACAAAGTAAAGACGTAGAATTAGTGTACTTTATTTGAAGGTTCAATGCTCTGGCTAATTTCAAAGTCAAAAGTGAATAAGAAGAACCCGTATCCAAGATACCATAAAAACGAAGTGAATTTGTATAAAACTCTACGGTAGGTATTGTGAATGAAGAAGGTACTGATACGGCAAGACAACGAGGGTTAATCAACGACGGCGCCGGCGTCTGTTGCCTCGGTAGTTTAAAGAATTAGCATTGGCTGGATTCTCAAAAGGAGGTGGATTTGCGTACTGATTTCCATTGTGAGGTTGTTGAAAAAGACGATTAACACCATTTGGTGGATTAACAAAAGGAGCTGGATTTCTAGGAGGTTTGGTGCAGTCCCTTGCATAATGTCCAAATTCTTCACAATTGTAACATTTTACTCGATTAGGGTCAAAAGCACGAAGAAAATTACCACGTTCTGTTGGAGTGGAATTAATACGTTGACGGTATACACCATTGGGTGGAATGAGTTGGTTCGGATTAGGAGGAGGAGGCATTGCAGGTAAAGCAGGGAATTGAAAACCATTTTGTTGTGAGTTTCCCCTATTTCTATTAAAAGAACGACCATTAACATATGAACTTCTTCCTCGTGAACGCTGATTAGAATTTTGAACATTCCGTCCATTAGTGTCCTGAAGATTTTGTTGCTTGAAACCATAAACAGAAGGTAATGCTGTATGCCTACCCGTTAATCTGTCCTTAGCCACTAATGCTTCGAAGGCATCGGCAGCTTTCTCTAACAAACCATTCACAGTCAAATGTAAAGGATCTCCTATCTGGATATATAACCTCAAATCTGGCACCAAAGAATTCTTTGCCCTTAAAACTGAAATATGCTCAGGCTCAGTATTATCAATTTGTTGAGCAAGACGTACCATCTCATTTACAAATTGTTCTACAGACTCATTCATGGTTTGCTGACGACTCCATAAAAGTCTTTTTCTACGTTCTTGTGTTTGAAGACCATCATATCTGTCTGCGAAAGCAACCTTGAAATCATTCCAATTATTCAAATTAGGAGCGAGGTTGTCATACCATGTCTTCTTGTCAGGCTTTAACGTTGTGCCTATCATGATATGATATTGAGCTGGCTGAATGCCTTGAGCTTGAAAAAAGTTTTCGCATTGAGTGAAATATGACGCTGAGGTCATTGCATTGGGGTCGTATTCAGGAATTGGCAACTTTGCATGCATTCCTGATACGCGAATGTTGCTACTAGCCAAGACAACTTGTTGTGCTAGAAAAGCGTTAATAGCATTCTGTTGATCCCCATTCAAATTCAAAGCTTGTGCTACATTAGGATCAAGTACAATCTGTGGACCCACAGGTACATTATTTGCATGAACTACTACTGGATTGACAGCTGCATTGACTACTGGATTCACAACTGGGTTATTTGCATGCCCAATTGGATTGACTACTTGATTGTTTTCCATATTTAAAATAGGTGCACCACGTCTTCGACGACTACGTGTAGGTAAAATAGGAATGAAATCTGGTACTGATGCAATAGGATTACTCCTAGTATTATACCGAGGAACTAAAACACGAGGTGAATTGGATGCACGTCGTCGTGAACTCCTGCGCATTAGACTAAATGTGAAGTGAGTGGAATATGCGTGAAGATCATATCATCACCATAAAAAAGAACCTCAAAAACAGCGAGTGGATTGAATGGAGAAGAAAATGACTCAAAAAACACTAATAATGTACTATGAGAACTTCTTCTATAAACCAATGCAAACATTTCTTGCTTTCTGCCTCTTAAAATCTTACTTAGAATCTGCTTTGAACTAAAATCTGCGTTGTATTATGTATGTAGTGAAATGAAATCTCCGAAAAATAAAACAAAAAAAATCCTCAAATCAATTAGAACCGACAAAAAAAACCGACAAAACTGACTCAAAATGCACTGCTTAAATGCCTACAATATGAGCTAAAGATGTACGTGCTTCTTATATCAACCGTAGTATTTCATCCTTGGTGAAAAAGGAAAAAACAATAGGACAGGGAGGAAGAGGATAATTAAAATCTCTACTTACAATAATCCCTGAAGTATCAAGTTGGAGATTCAATCTGAATGAGGTAGATCCGGAGGAGACAACACAGGTACAGAGGGCAGGAAGAGGTTACCGATGTCACGCAAATAGTCCACAGGTAGTCTAGTTATCGTCTAGTCCAAGGTGTAGCCAATTCCAAGTGTCAGCAACTAACGGAGGTGTAAGGCAGCAGTAGTGTGAACTGCTTCCCTTTCTGAAATAATGATGAGAGACAAAAATTAGTACAAGCTCTCAAATAATAAATGATACCACATCGAAATTACCAAAAATCGAAGATGAGTGTGCGTGTGTGTGAAATTAAACGAATGAATCTACTCCACTAACTCTCTTACTCATAAAAAACGAAACCAGAAAATCAAAAAATGAATTTGGAATGGACAATGAATGCACACACACTCCCAAATCAAATTAGACTGAAATCAAACAAAAGTGTTTCTCAAATTTCTCAAAATTGACACAAATTTCGGACTTCTAATTGCTCTAAATAAACTGCTCACAAAAAAGACAAATTAATTATCCAAAACTACAATTTTTTAACATAATGGGAACCACAAAACCAAAAGAAAACGATGAGATGAGATGGATGGTAAAGCTGGTTAAAATCGCCACATGAAACAGAGTTCTACAGGTTCCTTTACACATCCTATGTTCGATCCCAAGTCGTCCAAATATGGCGTCCCCTTTTATGCCACGTTGTTCACCACGATGCTAAAGCAATGCTAAAATAATAGTAAGAGTGGAGAGAGCTAGTTTTAGAGAGAACCATCCTGGTCTGATCCTCAAGAGAGATTACTTTATTTTTGACTAGAACCGGAGGTAGTATGTACAGAGTCATGGTGTGTAGTATATTACAAGGTGTTTGGAGTAGCTCTTGCTACTCTTGCTTATAATATATATACGTGAAGGATGCGCTAGAGAGCATCCCCGTTACACTCTTGTTGTGAGCAATACGTCTTGGAACAGAAGAGACAAGCCAATGGTCTATCACTTTGGTGAGCATGCCTTTTCAGGAAGTGTTCACGTAGGCTAGTCTTAAACACAAAAGCAAGTGAGCATGAGGAGCACCTGAAGTCTCTTCTGTTCTCATGAACAGATTTCATATGATACACCATGCCCTTTGGTGAGCTAAATCTTCTGGGACAAGTTGGACAAAGCAATGGATTCTCATTGAAATGGGAGTTGATGTAAAAGTCCCGACTCACTTTGGCTGAAAATGTCTTCCCACATATTTCCCATGGGAAAGGGCACCTCTTCTCATGAACGATCAGAGTGTGACGAATTTTGCTGCTTTGAAATCGGAAGGTTTT
Organism: Orchesella flavescens; assembly: GCA_964034955.1. Lineage (NCBI taxonomy): Eukaryota > Metazoa > Arthropoda > Collembola > Entomobryomorpha > Orchesellidae > Orchesella > Orchesella flavescens. Next base: position 6,624,439 of record OZ035953.1, read on the forward strand.
AGGACACTTTGTACAATTAAATGCTCTACATTCTGAGTGAGTTTGAGAGTGACTCTCAAGTAAATGCTTTGGGCAATGGATTTCCCACACACTGAACACACAACTTTCCATACTTAAAATAATCTGTTGGTTAGTTGAAGATATTCCTTTGAATTATTAAACACAATCGAATTAATTTTTACTAAATTGTGGGCTTGTTTGTGTTTGTTGATTACAGGTATGATTAAATGAAGAAAATTGCTCTCAAATCCGTCCGACCAAGCCCGAGTTTTATTATGGATTTGCCAGCAGCCTGGTCATCCTGCGGAAGGCATTCAACATTAGGATTAAGAAGATGATGATGAGGACCAACATTAGTGGTGCGATATGTGGTAGTCAGAAGGAACCCTGGCGTGAATGGAAGCTGCTGGTGAGACCGCGACGTCTCTTTTCCTTAACATAAAGCATCATAGCCATCAAAGTGAATATTATGATTGGTAGTTATAAATATAGAATTCTGTTACTTTTAGATCCAACTTTGAACTATTACGAAGCCTTCCCTTCAACTGCACTTCGTGCTGGTACATATTGCATTTAGGTAAGTAGTAATTTTGTTCCTTGTACATTATACACCATAAATTTTACATAATGACTTAATAATAAATCGCTCACATGTTTATGAAGGGCAGGCATTGGTTAGTAAATACAAGTCTTTGTTGAAGTGTGGTTTAAAACTATCTATTTTTATTTCAGGAAACTCAGCTCATGTGCAGCAACATCATCATCATCATCACGTAGCTGAAAATGGATTCTGATAAAGCACTTTTCTTGACGGCGTTCCCACGGTGGATTCTGGATATCAAATCATTTTTTGAAGATTTGTGCTGTCCCCAAAGAAATTCTAGCGAATATGATGAGTTGGGTAATGTTATGTCCAGATATGTATCAAATCTAATAAAATGTATAATAGCTCATAAAAGCAATTTTTTATCGTTTTGAATCATAATTTTTGTTTTAGAACTTTCCTATTCTAATAAGGACTCCATAATCAAACATAGTCAATAATTCAGTCTTACAAGCTGATTATCTGTATCCGACTCCACTTCCCTTTTCCAATGGAGGAGCTTGTGTCAGCTTTACCACAACAGAGAAGCAACTGCTTTTTCAATCCTCATGGAGAAGTTGGATCAAGTGTTCCTTTGCTGATTGCTGGTGCAGGTCATCCTCTGATCATGAACCAATCTTGATTGCTCCAAGGATAATGCCGAAAAATATCATTAGTTTTTACTAGGTATGCCAAATGCTAAATAAACTTATTGTTTCAAGTATGCGTAATTGCAATCATGCTCTGCGCATTATAGACGTCGAAATATAATTCACTTGCGTATTTTTCTTTCAGATCTCAGATGCTGAAACCTTTGTGAAGTCTTTCAAGTGTGTCCAAATGTCGCTACTTTAGTTTTGGGTAGAGTAATTAGGTATCAACCACAAATTCAGTAGTGATTTCCAAATCGAGAGATGACAGCATAATGTATTGCAAATGTAATCAAATTGTTTCAATGAAGTGAGCTAAATATTTTCTTTAAAATCGCAATGCAATGAACGTATACGGATTTTAATTAGGTCTAAATTACACAAGAATGATATTAGTTGATGAGGAAATAACTTGACTCATTGATTTAGTGCGCTGTATACTCTGTGTTCATGAAATAAAAATATTAGCTTCCACTAAAAGAATTCTAATTATGTATTTTATTTTTACTCATGAGAAATCTTCCCTCGATGTAAAGTTAACGGTACATTGAATGAACGTATAAAATTTACTAAAGAAACAATTGCCTTGTGAATATTTTATTGTACATCAAGTGGCATCTGTCATGCACATCTGTCATTCACTTGCTATTCAAGTTATACTTGCTGGAAGCCGACAAACAAAGTGAACAAAGTTAGCTTGAACCAAAAAGTAGTGTTGTTGTACTTGGTTGAGCCATATTCCTCTAGGTGGAACAGTCAACTCTCAAAACAGACTGTAAGTAGTTTTTTTGTACACTCACTTCAGGTAGCAAAGAGTTTAGTTGCTCAAATGTGTTCAAACTCTTGTGATAAGGCTGGGGTTACTTATTTCATGTTAAAGAGATTTAGTATGAAAAAAAAGGAATGAGAGATTGCCAGTGCAGTCGATTGTTGTGTGGGCTCAGGCATAGTGTAAGATTTGGTGAGCCGCGATCCAAGTCCAATCTGCAGAGAGAGCAAAGCTGCACGAGTAAGCACTTTTCTTTTTTCCATTCATGCTGCACTATTTACTATACTGTTGTAGTTTGATAGGGAAGTAATAGTCAGTGTGAGCGTGGGAAAATGTTCCAATCATCGGCTACATTGGTAAGGAGATGAGATGGGATGCTGCGTGTAGTACAGAATTTGGGGCCAATTGAGAATTTTCCCTTTGGGGCTAGTATTTCTACTGTTACTCCTAAAAACTCTTGTCACTGAATGATTCGGTTCGGTACTTGATTCCATTGTGTCATTGGGATAAAAATTCCTTCTATATTTATAAATGCTATGAGCTTTCAGCTCGTGATCACGCTTGTGATGCTCTTGTAACAAAGCCTACAATAAAACGCCGTGCTTTTAGGAAACGAATTTCCTTTATATTTAAATTGCATTTAAATGCCATTTTCATTAGTAAAATTTTGATTCCTCAAGCGGGCGGAGAATAGAGCGGCACTTAACATTCGTTTTTAATAGTACATAAGCATGTATAATGGAGTGAAAAAATTGTGTGGTAAAAGGCCTTATTTTTCACATATTTATTGCAAAATGAAAAGAAAACTTGAATCAATGAGAGTACATGCAAATAATTTGTATATTACTGAATAAATATTTAAGTGTAGCACTACACTGCACTATTTATAAATTAGGTAACGGTAATCCACGTATAATTATACCAACATCATCATCATCATCATCATCATTGACACTATCTTCTTTATAACTTTTGATAATTACTACGTACAACCTTACCTCCAACCTTCACCATATTTTGGAGAAAAGAATTATCTAGAAATTTAGGTATTGACCTATTACATTCACAAATGATTTTAAAACTCCAGTAATCATTTGTTTAAATTTTAATATAAATAATTTAAAACTCTTTCACAAACCACAAAGGAACCAACCTTGTAACAAATGAAATCTGACCTATAAACAAACTGATGACGTCAATGCGTTAGGAAAATATGTTACAAATTTTTGCAACTCAATTCATAAAAACCAAAGATGAAATTTCATTCATGGTCCATGGTGTACTCGTGATCCACTCCGTTGTTGTCCAAGAACGCTGCTTGATCTGCTGGAGACTCTTCTTGAGGAAAATGTTGAAGAGATGAAGATGTGACTGTTGATGGGAGGTTTGCTTGTCTTGAATTCAAGAACATTCCAAAGTTTGTCGAGGCAGGTTGTTGCAATGTAGGCTCAGCTAAGTCATACGATCCTGCCACCGGAGAACTAAGTCCACCAAATAGTAAAGGTGGCATTCGTCTCGGATATTGGGTTTCCTTTTGTGATGCTCCATTGCTGATGTTTGGTAGAGGAGTAAGAGGCTGCTGCTCCACTTGGCGAGAAGGAAATTGGTTCATCATCCGAGAATTTACAATGGGGATTGAAGTAGAAGAACGTTGGTCTACTTTTCCACCTCCTCCATTACACGATACAACGAAGGTGGAATGCTCTGTTACGGTTGCTACTACTTCTGATAAACATTCAAGTGGTTGAACACCCCTCCTCGGTTTTGAGCCGGGAGGAGTTGACTTGATTATCCCCTCACGGGAGATATCTACTACTGCTGTTTCCCCCGAGGTGGGTTGTTGTATATAATTTAAGGTAAGGGTGGCGTTTTGTGCAATCGGAGAGCCTCCACCAGGTGTTCCTTGGCTAGACCCACCTGTAGTATTTTTACATCTGCGAGCCTTATGGACGTCTCGCTCGTGTTTACGTTGTTTTGCCAGGGTTGCGTAACTTCTATGACAAAAAGTGCATTTGAAAGAGAAATGTGTTGGATCATCCCCCGAACGATTGGATTGTTCTGAAATGTTCAAAATTTACAAATTACTTCAAAAACACAATGCATTTTTTTTATTTAGCATCACACCTGAAGATCTGGTTTTCAATTGCATTGAAGCACTTACGTTTTCGACCATTTCTTGTTGCCTTTGGAGTGGCTTGACTGGTGCGGGGTTGAGCTAATTTCTTTCCGGAAGTTGTACTCGTATCAATTCTCTTACTTTCGTCATTAGTGGCACGCTTAGCAGCCCCACACTGGCGTAGATGGTCCGCATGCGCTTTCTGACCAAGAAAAGGTTCCAGACAATACTCGCACTCAATAAATTTGAGGATTGAACGGTATACTTTTGGATCTATAAAATAAACAATTAAAAATGAAAGGTTGGTAATTGGTAGTTACACTCGGGGGAAATGAATATATTCAATATTGGCTTTGTAGTAATCGAATAAAATAAGGCAGGAATACCTTGGACGCTTAAAAGAATTGGAGGTGGAAGTGGTGATGGTGGTGATACAAGAGCAGCAAGTTGATCGAAAGATATTAATGATTGAGGTGGAAATAATGGAATGGCCTTTGGCATTCTGACAGCTTCAGCTGCAACTGCACCCAGATCCTCATTCTCAGCCTCACATTGACTCACGTGGTCCTCATACAATTTTTGGTCCATGAGTTGGTAGATGTGCCCGCACTTTCCACAAATTAAAAGATTCGACAATGAAATAATCCTGGTACCATCTGAAAAAAAACCCAGATAAATTGAAGCATAAAAAAGTATTCTAATTAGCAATGAAATTGAATTATGTAAAATGCGCACCGTCATTTTCTGCAATGGAAGCTTCAGTTCCCATGTTGTTGGAATCTGTTGGATCCGTAGGGATGGAATGGTTCGCAGGAGAAGAAGTAGCAACAGTTGCATAAAACGGATTTAAAAATGGAGGTGGAAGTGGTGGTGGTGGTTGTAGAGGATTCCTATTCTCTCCAGCTGAATTGCGTGCATGTAACACAGTTTTTATAACTTGTTGTAAAAACCGTAGGGAAGGTGATTCAGCTTCCACAATTAAGTTGTATAAGGCACCTGTAAAGAATGAAAATCAGCAATTAAATGTATCTTCAATACATGCCAACAGACATGAAAATTGATCCTTTATATTTTACAATCATTCTTACCATGCACAATAGTTTCCCTAAGTTTTGTAAATTCCCCATTTTCCTGTTTGGGAACATATCTTTTCTTTTCACTCAAACAAGTGGATATCTTGTTTTGCAACCTACAACCAATTTTCATCGCTTCATAATAATGGGTCCACATTATGGACAATTCATACTCACAACAACAACACAAAGGAAAACTGCTTTGTGAACATTCTTCTGGCAGGAATGAAGAATCAAGCCCTAATTGAAGAAGTAAGGTCTTTAAGAAAACTGATCTTTTTGAACAGCCTGCACGATCACACACCGTAGGAGCACCGTCACGACGCACATTTGCACAACACAACAGACAGCTACCTGGTTCGGATGCAGGAAATAACTCCTTTAAAAGGCTTGGTGGAAAGGCAAAGCAACCTTCGACAGGCATTTTATGCTTTATTCTATTACTCTAATCTAAAACTTTTAAAGATTTGTATTTCAAGGCTGACAGCTAAACGAACACTTGCTGCAAGTTAAATTGAAATTAGTCAATCAGCAAGAAAGGAATCAATTACAAAATCACTTGATAAAATGTTACTTCAGAGGAGAAACAAATTTGTATTTAAAGTTCACAAAATATCAAGGTAAATACAAATCCCCATTTGAGTGTGAGCACACAATGCACGAATAATACACAACTTGTCAATCGAAGGGACGGACGGAGACTGAATTTAATTTCAATGAGAGTTTCAGCTTTTGCAGAATGAGTTACATACAACCATGTATAAATGCATTTCATGAGTAGATCGTAATCGCATGTGCGGCTCCGTTTCCCTTGTTAAGAAACGGTTCGAGAAATTGACTTAATTTTACGACCAAGAAAGGTTTCAATTTCAATGAATGGCATTATTCAAAACGAACTTTTTTTTAGGTTTTTCTTAATTTGATAAGGATTCAAAATGCATGCTCGTTTCTACTACCTCTCAATTTTTAAGAGATTAACTTGATTTGGAAAGTTGTTGGAGCAGAAAGAGACTCGAGCAAAGAAAATGTAGCGTGGTTTTATTGCGAGACACGCTGTCATATAATATACCAGGTTGACGGAGAAGGACTATCTCATAATTATAATAAAGTGAGATAACAGAAAAGGGATGGATTGGAATTTTACATACCTTTCTACCATGATACTGCTTTACGCATCCACAACGCATCGTGTTTTCAGTCTACTGGATGAGATGTTAATATACGAGGGATGAAGCTGGAGAGCAGACGTCACAAACACTCTTTAAATTGAAGTAGAGTTGGGAATATTTTTTGATCATTACATTTCATACTGTGGTAAATTTCCCTAATGGATCCATTCGACATAGGATACACGTGAAAAACTCAGGATGCTAAAATAATCTGCATTATTCATAGCTTCCAAGACCAGATTTCCATGATAATATACGCGCGTGGAATTATTTTAGCAAGACAAGCGAGCAGCAAAGGGAAGGGTCGAGAGAAACAACCTCATCTCAATTAACATTTTATTAATAATTTGTTTGCTGTGAATGTGCACCAGAAACGTTATAATTCTTTCCCTCGTATGCAAAACTTATCGTCATGCAATTAAACTGGGGTTATAGGATAAAACTGCTCTCTTACTGACCAATGAATCTCATTCCCTTTTAAATTACATAATCATCATTATCATCATCATCATAAAATATAGTGAAGTTAAAGGAATGCATACTCAAGATTTGTGAAAAGCAAAAACAACTTTGGCCCACTTTATTACTATCATTAAATTTTCGTAAAGCATAATTTTCTCTTAAAAATTAGAGTCATTTAATTTGCTAGTAAACATTTAGTAGTACGAAAAGCATGACATACCATTGACATATTCTGGAAAAACATAAATCATAAATCTGGATGACTATGAAAAGGAGAGAGTGCTACAGCATTTGAGCAAATGAAGAAATGGAAAGGTGGATGATCATGATCACCAACCCAATCATTTCAAACTCATCGATAAGATCTCATCTACGCTTTTCCCACCTTTTATCAAACAAACTTTTGAGTGGACTACTTGATTCCTCGTAGTCACTCGTAACCAATACTCCATATAGTAGTAGCTGACGTAACTAAAATGGGACGAAAATTCTCTCTTTGCCATTATCTCGTCAGTTTTATATTAAAGCATATTAGATTTTATATGCCTGACTAACCTCAACGAACAATTACTTCTCGATTTTTCCCTGAAAGGTTCGGTGATGAATCATCAAAATATTTGAATTAAGTTAATTGTGATAATTTTTTTTGTAAGATATTTAATTTTCCAGAAGTAAAAAAACAATCTGTTCGTATTTGAGTTCCGTATTTCCTTTTTACGAAGGCAGATCTACAATTCTCCTACTATACATACATACATGGTTTGAGATGATACGGAGCTTTATTATGACAAATGAATCCTTACTTACTAGCCCATATTTGTCACCTAGATTTCTGCTCACAAAGAAGATGGTTTTACTCTACATCATACGACCATAAAACAATATTCAACTCAAGCAGAACTGAGAATTGGGTATGAATAGGGTTGCAAAATATATACACTGCGTTACGCAATCGTTATGTTCATGCATAAAAATCATATTGTTGTTGGGGAAGTTTTTCAAGCAAACCCTAGTGTTTCAGTATTCACAATGGTTAAAAACATCACCAAACATCTTGTGAACCGTTAAAGTTGCTGTCAAAGGGAAATGAAATTAAAATTTATAGGGTGCTAAAAAATAAAGCTGCTCCCACTCTTGCTCAAAAAACAATTTGCTATGTGACCATAATAAAAACTTATTGGATTATTGAATCTTACTCCCTCGCTAACTAACTTACTTGCATGATCTCCAAATTGTATTGCTTTCAAATTAAATTTGCTAAGTTGATTATTAGCTACCTTTTGTATGCTACAGAAAATTAAAAAAAGTGAGGATAAATGGTTGCAGAATGATTTGTTGTAATTATGCAATGATTTCGTATGCACAACCCTATGTTTATGTCACTGTGGAGAGTAGAATAATTTTATGATTTATAAAGAGTAAGGATTATGGATAAAATTGCTGAGCAGAGCACCAGCAACATTGGGCAAGACAAGATCCAAAAACTAATGTTAAAGAACACTAAATGTTCATTGATAAAGGGCAGTTGAATGCAGGAATCAGTTCATGTAAGATGAAACCATCCCTGAAAAGCGAGAGCAAAAGTAAAGGAGGTGAGATAGTAGTATAAAGCATGTCGCTTAGATAAATTCTTTCAGTTCAACAAGTTGGTAGCTTGAGTTTTCACAAAGGGCCATCAACCACATAATTCATAAGCAGCATAAGGAGAAGGGCAAACAGTCAAATACAACCATTCAATGCCAGAGATCTGTGACCTTTTTCACAATTCACAATTCTTGTACGAATATTTAGTATCACACCGCATACCGTAAGGCGAATCAAGGGTACATATAGCTATAAAAACACCAGCTACTCGAGACCAAAACGAATATTGAGTTGAGACAGGCTACCCTATTTTCTTATCAGTTTTTAACAGAAAATTGGTAAAAGTATTTGTCTAGGCATTATACACACACGTTCATGCTTCGTTATCGTACATAATAAAAATTCTAAGCCCATTTATTTTCCTTGTCGTGATACGCATGTACATAAGCATAGGGAAATAACTAAAACATATTTTTGTTCCATCATCAGTAGCAACGCTGGCTGGTGTACACGAAATGGATTTGGTTGCTTACTCAAATTTTAGAGACTGGTTCTTAGTTGCCATATAATCAGTAAAATGCTCGCACTTTAATACAGCTACATTCAGTCAGTGCTCAGACCCCTAACTAGGGGTCCTGGACCCCTAAGTAGGGGCCCTGCTTGGACCCCTAAGTAGAGGTCCGGGACCCCTAAGTAAGGGTCCGACCCCTAAGTAGGGGTCCTGGACCTCTAAGTAAGGGTCCAAAAATTCATTTTTATCAAAAATAATTTTGTAACAGAAAACGTTAAAGAGTAACAAACATTAAAAATCGGTTTTATAAACATAATAAAATTTAAGATTTTTTCACCGTGCAGCATTTTTTTTTCACCGTGTGGATTTTGAGTAAATGAATTTAATTTGTAAAATATGAGATTAAATTCATTATAATGTAGAGCAAGGTCTTAAAATTTTTGTATTTATTTTAAAAAAATGTTTAATTTTTGTTGGTAATTAACGTATTTACCCCGAATTTTTAAAGGTATCCATGACTTCAATAAATATTTTTTTTAAACTTGGACCCCTACTTAGGGGTCCAGGACCTCTAAGTAAGGGTCCTAAGCAGAATATTTGAAAGCAATGAAATCACTTTTTAAGAATGAAAATTTGGTCATTTGGGGGGCTTGTACAGCGTAGAGCGTAATGTCACACTAATTGTGAAAATTCAATCGATTTAATTGAAACTCAGTATGCACAAGTTATTTTATATGGTGAATCAGCTGTTTGTATTAGATTTTAGATTCACTGAGTATTTCAAAAGTATACGCGCGAAAATTTAAAATTCAATCGATTTAATTGAAAATCAGTATGCACAAGTTATTTTATATGGTAAATCAGCTGTTTATATTAGATATTAAATTCACTGAGTATTTCAAACTATACGCGCGAAAATTTAAAAAACAATCGATTTAATTGAAACTCAGTATACACAGGTTATTTTGCATAATAAATCTACTAGTCGAATTATATTTTAAATTCACTGGGTATTTCGAAATTATACGCGCGAAAATTTAAAATATCATTTGATTTACCTGAAAAGCAGGATCTACAGGTTATTTGACGTGCTGAAATACATAGTATATAGTCTACATAGTAATATGGTCTGTAGAAATCTAAATGGAATAGTGTAGTAAGTACAAGTGCGTTCTCTAAATTTTAACAGAATTTATTACAACTGCATTTCATAACTTCATTGCAATAAGTAATTATTTAAAATATAATTTAAAATCTAAAACTATCAGTGGACTCATCATAAAAAATAACCTGTGTATACTCAGTTTCAATTAAATGGGTCGATATTTTAAATTTTCGCGCACTAACTTTCGAAATACTTAGTGAATTTAATTTCTAATGTTACCAGCTGATTCATTATGTAAAATAACCCGTGTATACTAAGTTTCAAATAAATCAATTTTTTTAAATTTAGTTTTTGTTTCTTATGTACATGTGATATGTTCATAAATACTTATTATCACATTTTTTACTCACGTTAGTATTTGTTTTGAACTTTCAAAACTTTCGAAAACTTCGTTTTGTAAAGTATTATATTTGGACCCTTACTTAGGGGTCCAGGACCTCTACTTAGAGGTCCAGCTTTTAGGACCCTTACTTAGGGGTCCCGGACCTCTACTTAGGGGTCCAAGCAGGGCCCCTACTTAGGGGTCCAGGACCCCTAGTTAGGGGTCTGAGCACTGACTGACATTGAGTATGATGATGATGCTTTTGATGATAGCCCGCTGGAATGGATTGGAATCTCATTAAAAATATCTCCTTGTTGCTTATTTGAATAAATAAATAAGTTGATAGATAACTCAAACAAAATTGGCATTTTCCTGCCCAAAAACAACAACGAAACTATAATCTAACTATATTTATTACCAGCATATGCAAGCATAATGATTGAAGGAATTATGAATGTTATAATTTTTGGAGATTAGAACCGGGGTTGAAGAAACAAGGGGAAGTAATGTATTAGTTTACTACTGCATTTTCTAATCCTCATCATCAGTTATATAAATGAATGCACAAAGTAGTTTCGTGGTTTTTGTGACCGTTTTGACTAGGCAGATTATCTGTTCTGTTTATGGGCTTAGTTCAAATTTCAGACACATCATCCTCATCACATCACTATATCCAAGTAGCAGTATGGAGCTATGCATAAAAAATGTGGATATAAAGGCAAATCATATACATTGCTTTTTCCCTTCATCCTCTGCTCTGCCACAAATGTTATGGTTTTGCCAACCAGATATACGCAAAACAGAGCAGTTTAATACACAAGCCAATGCATATTATCATTACGGGATAATAACTGATGACATAATCCCCAAAATTCACCTCTGTCCCTTGACTAGTTGGCATCGCATTCAGTGTCCAGTAAGCAAGAGCACCCGTTCCTGCATTCCAGGAGTAAAAGGGATATTATGAGCTCACAATATCTACAATACACAGCAGCACAACCAAAAAGATCTCATCCAACATATACTCTCTTCTCACTCTTCTTTCATGCCAAGCTATGTCTATCTAATCACTTTGTCTATGCAAACAGAGTGCAGCTCCCAGCACGCATTGTTGTGACTTGACCTTGCTTTGGTTGCTTCTGGATAAAGCTAAGATGTCTAGTTATTAGTTAACCTTGATAATTAAGCTCGAAAATTCACGTTAAAAGAAGGATTCTCTCTCTCTATGCAAGGAGATTATACAATGCAAAATGCTTCTCGGCTTCCCATTCCCATACTCTTCACATTCTTTTGAGCAGCTCTCTCTCTCTTTTTCTCTGTTTGTTATATCACATTCACTCATCCACGAAGTCAGCCTTCGTTATAGGGAATTGGAATACATTGTGTTGCTGTTAATGAAGCTGAGATTTGTGTTCTAGTATAGGTTCGGAAGCACTTCCTCAGGTTTGTAAAGATTGCTGTTAAATAAATATTAAAAATAAGAACGTTCAGAAAAATCTCAGCGCACCCAACACAACGTCAAAATGAGCCAAATATTTGTAAGACATTTTAAGTATTATGCATATTTCTATCATGCTTTTCCTCAGGTTGCAATGATGTTTTGAAGGGATATATTCCTTAATTATTACGCCCTTTCAAAGTGTTTTTGAATATTGTCGTATCTCTCTGTTGCGTTGTTATTTGTCATTTTACATTCTTATTAAAGCAAAGCGTCAAACAAAAAATAATTCTTCCTAGTGATAATCATCACCATGGTCTTATTAAGAAAGTGAACTTGTTGTCAGCTGTGCATTGAAATGTCTTTTACTTGAATTATAACAAATATTTGGCTTGCCCAAGACCCACACCATCTTTTATTCTTAATTTCATATTTTGCAACAAAATAACCGCAATAATTGGATATGTTTAGCATTATTTCTCTCATAAACTTTCCTTTAAATTAAACGATAGATATTATCATCATCAACTTTCCATTTTCATAGCAATGGTATAAAAATACATTTCCTGAGTGAGATGAAGTATAATATTGCTACCTAAAAGTAAATATGGTTTTTGGAAAAAAATTATTTTCGAAGATTTATGCAAGTGCAGCATTTTGGCATCGCATCGCACCTGGTGGCATCTTGCAAGGCAAGATTAGAAGCAAAAAAAGTCATGAGAGGAACAGTTTGTCAATATTGGTGATCTAAATTAGAAAGGATATGTCAAAACATTTTCATGCACACTCATCAAATCCAACATCCGATTTTTTCACATCGCATCCGTCTTCTATTAGCATGCTTGCAAGTTTTTTTTAACCCAAAAGTGCTGGATAAGTTTCTTCCTTTCCGATGACAAACCACGCATTCCAAAAACCCTAACTTCAACACTAGTCTTTTCTACGACCAGAAATCTCGACATGAGAAAGAGTAACATTCCTAACATTTGTTCACTTTCACTTGCAATGAAAGCTCTTGTGAAAGTTAAATCTTCGGGTCTCCGTTAAGCTTTACTTGGTATCTAAGCCTACCCTTTCGGTTACTTTGCTTAGCCTAAGCGAAAGTAAGAATTTAATTAGTGCAGGTGAACGAGATTATATTTCCCGAGGCTTCCAGTTCCAGATATATGATAAGAAACCGAAGAGAAACTGTTGTTCAAAATGTGTACTAGTAAACAAAAAACATTTCAAAGAAACCTTGTACATTCATCAAATCCAAAATTTACTTTCCATCGTCCCCCAGGAAATCGTTTTATTGCAAATTTGGATCGAGTTTTCCTTTATATCACAAAAGAGCACATTTTGAAATCTCTAGCTTCTTGTTATTTGTTACCATTTACATTTCCTTTAATATAGCAAAGCAGAGAAGGAAGAAGTACACGTAAGCTGTCTAGTCTAGAGTCGTGCAGCAAATGCTGACGTAGCAAGCATTAGTTCTCAATACCAGAAATCTGGAAGAGAGAAAGCAACATGTAAAGCGAATCAGCCTTTGCTCACTTTCGATCATGGTGAAAGCTCTTGTACAAGTACTCTCTCCGCGTATTTGGTATCTATCAAGTTCTAGTTGGTATCCAAGTCTACAATTTTTGGCTACCTTGTTTTTGCTTGAGTTAAATTTAAGCTAATTTAATAATTAAAGATTTGCTATAAAACTCCTCTTCAAATCTAAGCTAATATTTTCGTCATTAATAACAAGGTTATTTATAATTTTATAATATTAGATAATATTGGTTGGTTCATCTTAATTCTCTCCATAAATGTTTTACATTGTAATAATAAAAAACTCGTTTTTATACTGATATATATGAACACAAATCCTTCTTATCATGAAGTCGTGGAAAAATTAATGCTCATCATCATCATCAGTACTAAACATACTCCTCTGTTTTGAAGCAAATTAGAGTGTAAGCACACGGCACACCGCACAACGTTTCCATTCAATTCACATAAAAAAAATTGCTGGTGACAAATGTGAGGCATTTTATAAGAGATAGATACGTAATTGATACAATCCGGGAAAGGCGATAATGGCAAATCTCCAAAGAAACAGGAGTAAAGTATTTTTGATGGGAATGAAACTAATAAGACTTTAGACTTTAGAGACATATTTGTCGAAGCTTACAGATTGTACTCGTTGAAACTTTTGTTAAGATGTTTAAATGTAGTCTGAAACAGCAATAACCCAGTTTGGAGTACCTGCAACACCTGATAGGCCACCATATGCACATTTGAGTCTTTGTAGACCAAAAGAATTCAATAAATTTGATTGGTTCGTAAACTTAAAAAATAAGTGCTTCCAAGCTATCAATATTATTCTTACATCTCATATTACCCTCATGTCAAGTCGTGAAGTAAACCATACCTTTGTGGGGTAAGGTTTATAGAAATAAAAAAATTATAATGACACGTTCCTCTGCCACTTGTAATACATTACATTGAAATTACATGGGTAATTTATAGTATGTAAATGTGAGAAATACAATCACCTCCAGAAAATCACTATTATAATAGAGCTCTGCAGCAGCTGGAAAGTGGATTCTGTGATGGTGATGTCATTGCTTTTATTACATGCAATGTGCAAGCCGATTTTTTGTACAGTCGCAAAATACTCATCAGCATCATCACTATTTACGTATATCGCATTTTATATTGAAAATTTGCTAGCAGCACAAGCAGCAGCAAGTACTTCATAACACCGAAGCAGAAAATAAGAAAAACTTGAATATCTCATTCATGAAAAATGTATGTTGTACTTATATGCAGCATTGAGAGAAAGACAAGGATGAAATAATGTATCTCTCCTTTTGTTATTTTGTTTTGGTTTATAGGTGTATTTTCCCAGGGGTATTCTTCTTGCTAATACGAGATGTACCAAGACCAGATTAGAAGTGGGTTTTTTATAATTGTAAATTTCAAAGCACTCCTGGAAATATTGCTAAATTCTTTGTGTATATTTCTGTGTTATTGATAGAAGTGATTGGTAGTTACATGCATGTGCTGTCATTTGCATACAAATTCTAATTAGCATCCAACAGCTGCAGCGCTTCACTTAACACGACAACTTAACTGAACAAAGACTGAATAACGAAACGACTGACTAGCTACTAAACTATTTAACTGGCGAGTGACTAAAATTCTAATCATCTTGATGTTGATGACGGCTGCTGCGGTTAACAAAGTTGATATTCTTCCCATGGTCCGATGAACATTCCTTGCTGGTGAGCCTCTCTCTTGTTCCTCGTTCAGAGGAGAATTGATGCAAATTCTGCTTTTCTATTCTATTTCCCATCCTCCTTCAACTCAGATACACACACCAAGTCCAATGCCGCAAAAACATGAGATGCTCCTTTCGAAATGGCACACCCAATCTACTACCGACTCTTGTTACCCCTCCTAAGGTCTGCCCCGTAATAGAAGGGTAAATTTTCATTTTCGCATATTTCGAGTTCACACGAAGGGAAATTTCTGAAACTGGTGTATATTTTAGACATACTATGTAGTAATGTGCATGCAACCTGACGACGAAATCCGTCCAAGCATGCTGATGTAACACCTTAATTATCAGAATATGCCAAAATTAACTGTCCCATAATAGAAAGATAATTTTAATGCAGGCGTATTCCTAGGGTGTAGAAATTTGTTGTGTTGGAAAAGTCAGCATGTTTAGCCTGTCTTGGCACCGTTTACTGTGTAAAACCTAGGAGGGGTTTTACACACACACAACACAATAAATTTCTACACCCTAGGAATTCACTAAAATTCAAATTAACAAGAAGAATCCCACAAGTGTGACGTAATTTGTGATTATCATGAACATGAGCTTTTGTCCGTTGCAAGGAATTTTCTGCTTGTCAAGTTCTTACATATCAAGTAATGTAGTATCAGAGAAAAGTCTGCCGTATGCATTTTTTATGCATCTAAGACATTTTAAAACTTTACTTAAGTATTACTTTTAAGTATAATACTAAATTGAATGTGAGTAATGCATGATAAAAAAGTTCCTTACGAATAACAGTAGTGAATAAATAATCAGAATACATTCATGTGAGATATGATACCATACAAAGTCAAAAACACATAAGGTGGAAAGTGAAATTAGTTTTTTTTAAATTAGAAAATGAATTAACATTTACATACACGTGACTTAAGTTAGCGATACGCATCGTCATCATCAATATTTGTCAACGCCCCATGAAATTATGATATATTAATAAGAAATAGTACAGTTACAGTTGCCCATGCACTTTTGGAAAATGTCAACCAATGAAGTTAAACACGCTCTTTTATTATCATACACATCATTATCACCATTTAATATAGATTATAAATTTATCATTGAAATACTACAAATCCGGATGTATATTGAACTGGGTTCAACTGTTGGTTATAATAAATTCGAATGTCGCAAATTAAAAATAGTAACCCAGCAGGTAAGTCAAATAAACTAGTTTTAATGCGCTTGGGTTGAATAGATTGAACACAACTAAACAAATTTTTACCAATTCATTTGCCCATTTCGAGAATTTCCTTTCGACTAAATGCACCATATTGCTATACAGCTACAACTCATGTTCTTCATTTTTGTATATTTGCCTAGCTGAACTGCGTCCATACAATGCAATGCCCCGTCGAACCCCGTAGAAAAGAAATGGAACCTGTTGAATAATTTTATTATTGAAAGTATTGATAAACGTAAGCAAGTGGACTTGTGATATATATACCACATGAATCTCACTGAGGAAAGCGATCGTCAATTTGCACCTAAGAAATGCTTTCGGGATTTTGTCATCTACATATTGGAATGAATATTCTGCTAATAATAACCGTTTGCACTGTGTGCTTATCATCATAAGGGCACAATAATACCAAAAAATCGTGTAATAATCCCAAATTAAAGCTTTCTTGCTCAAGTTACTTATGGTTCTATGCTCATCGTCATCATCATCCTTTTTTGAACAAATATTACTGCTGATATGGTGTTCCATTGCTAAAAGGGTATCATTTTAAGCAAAACCTTGATATCAAATCAAGCAATGCAGCAAACCGCACTATCTCATTATCATATACATCATGATGGCAATTTCAATCGTATTTTAAATTGATCGTTGCATTCACTGAATACCACAAGAACCTACAGCTCAAAACATCATTTTACAAATCCTGTCATTCAGTGATGTGATGGCATATTGCAATATCTTGTTGGTAAGAAGTAGACGCCAGTATTTATTTTCGCTAAAAAGTTAAAAATATATGTAGCATGTAGGTTCCTTATCTCTATAGTTGATAGAGTAAATATAACTGAAAAATAAAATTCTACCCAAATCAAGTTCCACTTTTTACAGATTTCTCTCGATTCCATGTACAAATGTACTTTTAAATGTGAGATGCTCTTGTAAATCTTTTTCTGTTCCGTTCTTCGATGTGTAATAATATATATAATTCCCATAATATTTGACTGCATGAGCTATAGCTACCTGTAGAACATATTACACACTGATATCCAATCAGCCCAACCATCAACACATCTCTATGTTTTACACCCTCACCTCTCAATAAAATTATTTCTTTCATTATACCAACAACAAACTTAACAAGAGAGCTCTGGATGGATGAGAAAGAAGGCTTATGGTGAATTACTTGACGTTGACAAGATGCTCTTCTATAAATAAAGGTATGTTTGTCAAGTAGCTGTGATGATGATAATGATGTCAATAAAAATAAATTGTACAAATGTAACGTGCACATAATGTGATGAAGTATGCGAATTTAATATTTTTTAAAACACGTGTTGAATCATAGACTAATAAATATGTTAAAGAATTCCATTTAACTAATATTAAGGTATTAGATTAACATAATAGGTTCACTTTTGTTTAAGCTGGCTCTCGAGAAGACGTACTCTATCCAGGCTCCTATACCTCTTCCGGTCGGCTCGTTATCGGGATCAACTTTCCCCGGATCAGAATCTGAGCAGTATGGGACATCAGAAAATTCATTAAGGTATACCTTACTTGTTATATTCTCACAATAAATGGGATCGGCATAGCCTGTTTGATAACAGGTTTCATTAAGATAGATCCAAAGTCTAGGAAAGGCTGCTACTTCGTCTTCCGGTTTATTAAGGGGACATGATCGTGTGGTACAATTTCCAGTTCTCGTCTTATTAACGGTGATTGAGTCCTTTGAAAAAACGATCCATTCCCCAGGTGCACATGGTCCCTGAAAAGATTAAAAAAATTGAGTTGTAATAATTATAGAAGAGAATCATTTATTGTAATATATAAGCTGGTTTAAATTCAGTTTACCTGCTCAAATGCCCAATAACATTGTTGATTCATCACAGCCACAGCACGGACTTTACTTCCATTCACAAAATCAAGGAAGTTGGAGCAAGGCATATTGCCCACCTCCACTGATGATTTCTTAGACTCATTTGCCGCCCCGTGGATTAGGATTGCAACCGTGGCTAATAAAACAATGGTGAACCACCGTTGCATGTTGTTGCTGAAATTAAAATTGAAAAGTTTTTTAATGAAAGAATGACGGCTGGGATGGATGGTGCTTTATGGACAGGTGATAATGTAAAAGTGTGATAATGATATTGAGTTGACTTACCTTTTATACCTTCTTCCGCTAGAATTATTCTCGATTACTAATTGTGTGGTAAATGATCTACGTAATCATTAGTTGTGTAATGCTACGTGTGACGTCAATGATGTGCAAATTAACTTAAAGATGAACGATTGTGTCTGCTTCCTCAAATAACTCACGTTTGAGTAACATGGATCAAGTGTATATAAATTATTGCTCAATGTCATGTTTTTTGACTCACTTGTGTGTCACGAATATTTTAAATACGAACGGATGCTATTTTAGGATATTTAAAACTAGCTCACGGAAGTTGTTTTATTTTGTTTTACTGCTGATGAGGAATTTTATGGGCTCGTGGAGCTAATAAAACGAAGAGGGTAATACGTAACAACATTATGTGTTAGCTATGTATATTACTTGGTCAGGACGAAAATGGCATTTGTCTACCTGACTCATTTTCACTTGTGTAGTATTTCGCATATTGAAAATAGAGATAAAGATACATAAAATATGGCGCATATAAAAAACGCATGAAAACCAAACCAATTATTTCACGGTTTTCTAATGAGCATTCACAACAGAAAAACAATCCAAAGCCCGTTGTTCAACAAGTCATTATTTAAATCTAATATCGTATTAATAGAACTGATTAACCTTTACTTTACTTGTGGCAAAACAGAATAAAAATCTACATAAAATATTCAACAAAAATCTAAATATAAAAATATTATCCTATAAATTTACTCTACGTCAAACCTCCTAAGTTGTTATTTTAGAGATTCGCAATCCATTTACTAATTATACAGCGGTTTTTTGGCCACATGATGAATAAAAGGCATTGTTTTCCATTTTTAATATCATCATCAACATCTTATAGCGAAAGATGAATAAACAAATATCCAAGTTCTTAGGAAGCCACGGACGTTTTTTGATTTGATTGCAATAAAATGTCATGCAGATGGTCGAACGTCCATGTACCTGAAGTAGCTAACAAAGTGTGAAGGAGTGAACCTTCAAGGAAAAATGCTTCACACCAACACTGCTAAAGAAATAATTAAGCAAAAGTTAACAATGGCCAGCAACAATCTATCTGTGTGTTTTGTCTTTAACGGAAGGAGAATACACTATGAAAAATTTGTGCCTAAGATTTCGTTTTAAACCACATAAATGAAAAGTTTTCTTACTTACTGTCTTAGTTTTAGTCTTTGATGATGATAGTGATGATAGAAAATGAAGCAGAAAAGAATGAGCTATCAAACTAATTTGGAATACCTTTCAAACTCGACTCCGTTTGTCATTAACACAACACTTTGCATACACAGCAAAACCTTTTGGAGTTGAATTATTATTAACAGAGCAGATGGAAAAGCATCGAAAAGATGCAACTGCTTGTTCAGCTCATAAAAAAGTATTAAATTACACCATATGACCATAGTATTTAAATGCAAATATTTTTTTGTTCCCTTCAGAGTATTACACTAAAAAGGCAACTGGCTCATCAGATTCCAGCCAGCAAAGAACTTTGGGACGATGTAAATGTGCGTTCTGCATCAAAGCAAAATTGCAAGGGCACCTTCTTTCAAGTGTTTTCTCGTACGTAATATGTATATATTTTTTATTTCCTGCAATATTGAGGGTAGAAATGCGCGTGCAAAAGTTAAATGAGCGCAAACAGACTAGCCGATCTTTTACTTGCAGTATATCCCACCATACCATCAACATCTCATAATTTAACTTATGTAAATGCAAGGTTTGTTATTGCCCTGTGGAATTTCCACTTATAATCCAGAAACTACAGCAAAGTTTACTGACTCAATCATATATCAATACGTATTCCTCATCAACGAGAGATATTTTAATTATGGCGATATATTTTATAAGTTGGATTCCACCACCGTTATATTAAAGATATTATACTGCACTGAGCATAAAAGTTTAGTTTTTTATGCATTGCTCATGAAACGAACTTGATATTATAGACTGAATCAAGTTTAACTTACTCAGCAAACACTTGACAAATATATGGGACAGGAAAAATTCTTGGTATTACAAAAATAACCCGATATGTTGGCTTGTTTTTTGTGTTGAAGCATAAAACACACCATTTATATGTATCACCACATTACATTTCTAATCTTCGTCAACTCGCGTCTCCAGACAGGCAAGTCAGCCACTATCATTAAGTCAAATACAATCTCAACAAGATGCATAATATTTAGTAGGTATTATAATGTAAAGATCAGGAAGGAGGATTAACTTCCAAGAAAGTGCAGAGTAAGCATTGATTATATGAGCAATAGAAATATCCCTTTTGCAATATAATGAACTCATATCATTAGTGTCGTTGATAAAATAATGATGATGACATACCATAACATTTTTAGTACAAAAAGACACAGAAACATTCTCTTTGCTTTGCTGAATTTGCTTAGCATGACACTTACACAACCTACTTCGTCTTGAAAAAAAACTTTCATAAACATGAGCTTGGAGTAAAGATTTGTTCACAGTGAATTTGGTCAGCAATTGAGTAAAACCATGCCACATCAGGGGTTCAAGGTAACCGAACAAGCGGCTTACTTTGTATTAGCAAAGTGGAACTGAATAATTTCTTGAAATTTTGCTATGTCGTGTTGATACCCTCAGTTTATGCACCGTCAATTCGTGCAAATACATTCGAAATTTATGCGACTAACTCTAAAAACCAACAAAATTTATACAATTTGTTGTTTCATTCAACAAGCCCGCAAATGGTTTGGCATTTAAAAATAAACTGATAGTAAGCAGGCCAGAGACGTAGCTGAAGAGGGCGTTGAGTGATCTCCTCCAAACCCCCTCCCCCACGTCCACCAAATCTCCTCCTCTCCCAACGTAGTAAATGCATAATACCATTCCGGATTCTGGCTTTATCACAAGAACATGATTCCAGATGTATGCACAAGCTCATGCACACGGATGCTAAGCAATTCTTACGTATACGTATACGTTTCAGCCAAATCGATGAGTTTCTGAACTTTCGAGCCTATAACTTTCGAACCGTTTGACCGATTTTTCTGAAAAGTATTCCCAAAGGTTCTCCTGAGTAGTACTACCTGTGTACCAAATTTGAGCCAAATCGGTCAATGTATTTGACCAGGAGAGTGCGCAAAGACGGACGGACAGACAGTTTTAGTAAAACCATTACTTCGCTGAATGCTCTTGCTTCAGCTACGTAATAACAAGAAATACATTCATTAATTGTTGGTTCGCGGTTTTGCCGATTGCAAAAGTACAAAAATTTAAAATGGTGTTTAAATCAAATAAACTGCTGGTAAGCAGACCTAGATACGTAGCTGAACTGAGTGATGCATATGAATTCTAGGCGATGAATAGGAATTCTGGGTGATGAATGGGAATTCTGGGTGATGAATAGGATTTCTCGGCGATGAATAGGAATACTGGGTGATGAATGGGACTATTTTTGAATTTTCGCGCTCAACAACATTCAAAACCGCATGAAATACTATCCATAGAGCATTACTACCATAAGAAATCGATTCAGCACATCAAACAACCTGTAAATACTGGGTTTCAGCCAAATCGACGAATGTTTGAATTTTCGCGCCATAACTTTCAAACGGTTCAACCGATTTGGCTGAAAAGCAATACCAGGTAAGCTCTTGAGGTGTACTACCTATGTGCCAAATTTGGTTGGAATCGGTCAACGTATGTCGACAGGAGAGTGCTCACAGACGGACGGACGGACAGACACACAGACAGACAGACAAACTTAGTAAAGTTATAACTACGCTGACTCAGATCAGCTACGTAATAATCAATACATTGGAGAATGGGACTAATTTACAGCAAATGTTTGCTACACAATTTTTCTTATGTGGTGTCTTCTGTGTTTAACATTTACAGTAGTGGAAAGCAGGTAGAGTCATTCGGATTCTTTAAAAGTTAGTTTATAAGTACTAAAAGCATTGAAAGAAATGACTCGCTATGAAAGGAATTCCGTTTTCCTTCAACTTGCGCAAAGCGGAAATGTGAGTATAACTCAAGAAATTATTGACACGATTGCCACCGAAGCAGAATTTCAAGCCGAACTGATTTGTATGATCATAAAAGATGTTGCTGATATTCCACCTGATGAATTTGAAGAGAAACTAAATGATTTCCAACTACTCTTTCATCCCCAACCGAAACTTCAAGAAATGAGAATCGGGAAACAATTGAGCACTCCACTTTCTCTCGCAATGGCAGAATGAAGCTACTCCAAATGCTGATAAAAAATGAGGCAAATGTCACGCCCTAGCTGCTTAATCCCAACAGAGATATGTGGGGGTTTATATATCCCAAAAGAATAATATTATTTTAAAGGATCATTTCATGGGAACTACATGTAGTCTCCACAATGCTCCATCTTCCTGAAAAATATTTGTATAGAAGCATACTATAGAGTGTAAATATGCTAAGTAACTACATAATAATCCAACCACCCACTCTCTCTTGGTTCACTCTAGAAAATCATTTGAAGGTGGTTTAAGTAATTTGGTTTAGGTTGAGCTCCAATTGTGCTCAGTCTGATATAATCTTCATTTTTTTTGTTGATAATTGGGCATCCAGCAATCAGCCAGCTAAAAGTAATCAATATCTAACATAAATCACATTTTTCCCTGCATGAATGGATGGGCGTTGCTTGAAATGCATTGTTCAAAAAATATTTTCTTGTTATGAACGCTTTGGCTTATTTTCCCTCAACATTTCAGAGCTATTTATCTTTCTGATATGACGTGAATTCAATACAAAACAGAAATCATGCCTAGATCAATATAAAAACAGGAAAGTGTCATGCCTAGGCACTTTTGTTTTTGGTCACTCTAGATTTCGCCATGAGCAAGAATGTATTACGCTTTCAATTCGTATACTTTGCTTACATGTGGAGTTTTTGCAACAGGAAACAGAAAAGGTATAGATCGATACGAAAAACAGGCAAACAATTTTTTTAGCCAAACATGTTTTCGCTTATGCTCCTCAGTTGTTATATGCAAATAGATCGCCATACTTTAGAATGAAAAGAAATTACTTTTCTTTTCGTAAGACAAAGGCAAATGTTCAAAGAATATTTCATGCCATTGGCACAATACCGCTCTACATTTCAAGGATAATTACTTTCCATACACGTGGAGTAATTACGGAAAGGAAACCACACCTAGATCGATACGGGGAAAAATACCATTTCTAGCCAAACTGGTTTTTAAGGCCACGCTACGTGGATGTTCAGTAAAGTTGCATCTTCTTTGCATTAGTCACAAAGAGTAGAATCCAAAAGATCAGCTTTATTCCAAACGATTTTCACATCAGCTTTCTGTAAATCCAGTACAACAGTTAAACCTTTCGAAGCTACTACAAATAAACTTTTTGTTCAAAACGTTGGCATCGACGACGTATCTTGAATCGAAAAACATAATTCTAAGTTGACTTAAATACCAAATTCAACCGATTTCACAATGCTTTCTAAAGCAACACACGTCGTAATTTTATTCATCTCTTTCCATCCTCAATGGTCTGTTGAAGATTATTTAGTTGTAGGTCCAATTGAGAAACTATTGACAGTGGCAAAAGTTGAAGGAATTGATGTTGACTCGGTCGATCCCCGTTTATTTATTTCAACTAAAAATTCCATGCCCGCGCATATAAGTAACCTGAACAAGATACTTTCTCCGTTTCAAAATTGTCTCGTTACTGTTACCAACTTTCAAGGAATAAATCTACTGCCGACGAATGTTCCAATAATACTGAAAGAGCCTCAGGTGGCACTTTTGGTAAGAAGTGAACCAGATTATAAGTACTACACTTTGATTTGGGCCCAAGGATTGCGTGCTTCGCAAAATTTAACCAATATTTCTGAAAACTCATGCACACCCTCCCATTTATTTCATACCGATCATTTTAAGGATGATTACTGTATCAGGTTAAATTTGGGGCAGTTTGTAAATATTTCTAAGCCAAATTCATGCCAAGTCAACATTGGCATATATCCACCAGATTTCCTCATCAATCCAAACACAGATTATGTTTTGTCTGAACCCCGGTTACATTTACAACTACGCTATCCCGATTCGTTTGTCTATTACAAGGACCTGGATCAAGTGGTTATAAGTACCTCTGCACGACCAATCAATATTCTTATCTTTCAAGATACGCATCATAAGAACAATCAGGAGCAAATTAAACAAAAGGTTTTTCGTTGCATTACTGCTATCACGACTCGTCGCTGGTATTCTTGGATGCCGAGAGCATCACAAGATTTATTTATTCTAATAAAAACAATAAGCAAAACATTAGAGCTGATTAATGGTTCTCAGATATCCTCGACCAATGTGTTAACGATTGATTTTGGGAGGGTGAAAAAATATGGAAACTCTGTCAAACTCCATAGCGTAAAGGAAACATTTTGGGAGCTTTCCTTTAACATGATTTTGATTACCATACAACGTTACCATGACATCCCATTAATTAGGTGGGCAGACGGATTTTACCATTTTGAGGATGGACTGCGGAAAAGGCTAAAATCTTTAACCTGCAAAAATAATCCATACTCTTTTTTTGCTCATTTTAGTAGGGAATCAGACTTTGTTGTTGACCACCGTAAAATGCTGTACAAGTTAGTTGGTGAATTTGCTATGAATTCAGCACGAATGATAATTCCAAATTCAACATATAATTCTAAGGACGGTAAGGGTGCGTTTGAATGTATAGATATTCCTTTTAGAGAAAATCAAGATGACAAGCACGCGTTTGTTGTATCCGTTCGGCTTGATAAACATTCTACGGGAAAATACGAAGCTTTGCCATTACAAATGAATAATCCTCTAAAAGCATATAAATTTCTTAGCTGTGGAAAACCACCCCAGGAATCTGTTGGATTTGGTGAATTTTTTACGATATTCCGGTGGGATGTTTGGCTGGTCATACTTATTTTCATCATGGTACTGTTTCCAATCTTGTTCTATTTCGTCGAAGAAACAAATCAGGCATTCCGATCAATGACAAAAATATCAAAGAAATTTGCTAAAAAATTCTCGTCAAATGTATTTATACAACCAATTATATTGTTACTAGAAGAGGGGGAAGCTTTTGCGGATAATAATCTTCAGCTTCCTTCACTGCGATGGATGCTCAGCTCCCTTTTGGTGGCTGGAACAGTACTCTCTAATGCTTATAAATACGACAACGTTTACAATATAATTGCACCTAAAAAGATGATATCATATCGATATTTTGAGCAGCTCACATCTCACAATTTTACAATTTACACGACGCTGTCAGTAGACTATTATTCGTTCTATAAAATACAGAATTACAGGCAGGTATCACCGCACGAATTTTGGGGAGAACACAATATAAATGACGACCCTAAAAACCGTTCAATTTACTCCGACGTTCTTAATTTAAATGAACATTTAATTCCTCACAAGAATTTGTTTAGTGATTCGTTAGTTTTAAATACAAAGCTACACCCGGGTGTCCTTGAACTTTTGGAGGAGACTAAAAACGAAACAAATCATCCGTACAAAGCGCAGTCATTATTTGCTGAAAAGCAGTCGAGTCTATTATTCGTAGCGGTTCGAGTTTGTAATAAATCGGTGGCATTACTTCCAGAATTTCAAGTTGTGAAAATGGCTCAAAGTCTACGAAAGGAAGCTGGTTTGAAATACGTTTATGTTGGAAAGTCATTTTTGCTTGTTGAATTCCTCCATTTATCTCTGGAAGGTTGGATCCCAAAAAGCATACAGGGAAGAATGGGTTCTCTGGAGTCGTCTGGGATTTGGCAATGGTGGACTAAAGTTATTGGCTCCTCATCTGGTCGATTAAGGGAAGAATACTATAGTAACTCAGCAGAAATTGTGGTAGGAACACCGACCATGGATGGTAACGCCGGCATTATATTCTACGTATTTGGTCTAAGTTGCGGAGTCAGTATTTGTAGTTTTATGTTGGAGGTATTCGTTGGTCCGGTTTGGAAAGCTATTCGTTTCGCTTCACGTGTTTTGACGCAAATCATAATATTATGTTACATAAGGGTCAAGAATCGCTTTTCGGTTTTGGTTAAGAGAGTTTACCAAGATATGTAAGGTGCGGGGACTAAAAGCATTACTTTGAATAGGGTCAATAGCGCGAGTCAATACATCTAAATGATGAAATATTATTCCCAGTGTCACGAGTTGTTGCAAAAAGGCGTCAAATATTTATACACAAGCATTTTTAATATTAATTATACAAGAATAGTATTGAAACTAGGATCTCAAGTATCATGTAACAAATTACCTAAATGTTAGAATAGAAAGCTTATTACGATTTTTGCTTTTTGAGCGAATGCAGAATAATTAATTTTAAAACCTATAAAACTTCGTAATTTTATTGCTAACTTTGTTATATTTAGTCATTGTCCGGCTGAAAATAAATAATTCTCATGATTATACTTGATGGTTGAATATTTTTGTATCCTGTACCAGACAGTAAAATGTCACCCAGCTAAGACGGAAGCTTGTTGAACCGGTTTTAATCTCTCTAAGGAATATAATCCATGAAATTGCATTGAGGTTAACTCAAATTCCATAATAGGAATCTGGTGGGAAAAGTCTGATTGCTTGCATTGGCTGACACATTAATTGAAAGTTTGCAATATGAATTGTTAATTCTAAGTAAGGTTATCATTGCATTTGTGGGTTAGCGCAATAGTTTTGTGCATATTTTCTTCGTATTTTCTCATTTATTTTTTACGTTCACAATTTTATAGTGTCACGTGATTTAAGATGTAAATATTGCAAAAATAATGATCTTTCAAACTATTTAACATACATACTCAATTTGTTATTTATTTATAACACCAATTCAATTTTGTTTTGTAAAACAGGCATTCATTTTTGGCGTTGTTAATTCCATCGTGGTTTTTTACAAGGCATGATATTTTTACGGAAATAAGTCGTTTTAAATCACTGACTTCAAAATCTGCAACAATTTTATATATAACAAGAAATTCCATTTCAATACAAAGAGAGAAAAAGCAGTATTTTCTTGTATGTTATGGCTTCCTTTATGTTTTACTCGTGACATATAATTCAAATAGAGTATAGTGAAACCGTGTTTCTCAATTGGTGGTTTATTTAACATACCATCCACACCGGAAACCGAAAATCGATTTTTTTTTGGATAAGCCAAACCAGCAATCCTTAGCTTTATCAACTGCGATTGTAAAAATTCTACATACGCGTATGAATAGCAAAACCGAAGACTACGTATTCCCATAGCCTCTATAGCTAAAATTCAGTTCGTCATCGCTCGGTTTAGTCTTAAAATCACGTTTAATTTGACCGTGCTGTTCCCTTTGTGGTTTGTTTTATACAATCGGCAACGGAAATCTAAAATCGATTTTTCAGAAGGAGCCAGCAGGCAGCCATTGTAAATGCCTTCATTTTTCCACAAGCCATGCAAGGGCAGCCAACACATACAAAGAACATTTAAATAGACATCAACTTGAAGCAAAATATAGCAAACTTTCTTTTTGATTCAATAGTTAAGTTTAAAGATCATACTAAGAATAAACTGCTAGTAAGCAGGCCAGAGACGTAGCTGAAGGGGGCGTTGAGTGATCACCTCCAAACCCCCTCCTCCCATGTCCACCAAATCTCCTCCACCACCTCTCTCTCTCTGATTAATGTGATCTGTGTGAGGTACTTGCGACTTTTATTTCTGAATAGCATAAGCATCTTTCTGTGTTCAAGTCTAACAAGTTAATTTACGTCGTGTGAGTGAGCCAATGAAGGGTTCAATGCCGTCATGAATTTAACTAAACGAAACAGGATTTTAATGCTCATTACCTCTATATGAGTAACCGATATAACCAGGCTAAATATGTTGGGAAAGAAGTAAATCCTGCTGATGATGCTGATAATGATCGTGGAGCATGTTGGTGGGCTGTGATAAATGTAATCCCAGTGAAGCCAAAAGCGATTCATAAGCGTCAAATCAATCAAGGTAAAACATTTTATCATGTGTATTTGCAACCCTACGTGCTTCCAAAATATGTCGTTGAGCTAAGTCTTAACCTTTTTCTAAAAATTGTAAGTGCATGCATTATGAATTCCTACAATTTGCAATTTAATTTTTCTGATTCTCAGAATGTTATATGCGCTTTTAATTTTTTGACCTGAGAATTAAATTGAATAAAACTTGAATACCAATTAAAGCCGCATGATGTGGTGAACATAAATCCATCCGGTGATCATGCTTTACTGGAAAATTCAACAAAACCCTCGTGTTGATATCCTTCACAGAAATTTAAATGCGTTGAAATGTCATTTAAGGATATTTATTGTACTAAAATCCATTGATAATTGTTACCGTAGGATTTAGCATAGGATTGCTTGAATCCGACATTCCTTGCACTTCCATTTTGTTGCAGATATCAGTTAATTCTCACTAACCCAGAAAACAAAACTGACGACGGGCTACAAAAAAATATCACAATTTTCTGTTAGTGTCAGATGGTCTGTCCAATCCTTGAAGGAATGGCAACCTTCAATAATGCTCAATAATAAATGTGTGTATGTTTGTTTGTTGTGAGGAATGATATTGAGATTTGTACATCTGGAGGATGCAAATAAGCAAAGTATGGGTTAGTGAACCAGTGAGTTTGTAGTAGCTAATGAATTCATATTGCAGACGAATATATAATATATGCATTTCCATATGAACCTTTACAAATTACAAAACATGATGTATCACATAGGTATGCGGCTCCTCTAATCATTCTCTTCTGTGTCTTTTGTTACATGATTTGTTGTTGTTGTTGACTGACTACCCTTTCTTCTTCGCTTCGTTTTTGGCATTTGGAAATACTGTGAAACTACGACTTCTGTTCCAAAGCAACTAAACTAGATATGCTCTACACTATAATTATCCCCTTTCCTTTTCTTCTTGTTTCTCAATAAGCAGCTCATCTCGTTGAGCTAAGCCGGATCTCTTTTTCTACTTTTTCTAGTAAGCAGCAAACGCTGCTTTTTCACTAGTTGCTTTATGTGCTATGCAATACAATGCAATGAATGATACGGGCTTGAGTTTTTCCGTATCATATCTCCATAGGTTTTCACATGTTTTTGCTACATTGTCTTGCCTTTTATTCCTCTGCCTTATTTCTTCCTTTCTTTCGCTTCTCAAATCAGTAAGCAGCTCATTACACGGCCAAGCTGCAGGTCGTTGGCTAATGCTATGCAATGAATGATTTACCTGAGTTATATGTCTTTGGTGACCTTGTTGAAAATGCGTGGGGCATACATATACTATATATGATCAGCTATCTGACTTTCAGAAGTTGTAACGCACTTTTAGTCTTTTGGAATGAGAGTTAGAAATGACTATGTTTGATAATTAAGTAAAACCACATGACCTTCATCCTAGTGATAACAAAAGTGGGTTGCAATTATGATGATTTTGAATTACCTCGAGATCCAATAAGTACTCATTTTTAGTTTTTATATCGGATACTTTTAAATTGTTCCAGTAGTCTTGCGGTTCTTATATTGCTGTTCTGTTTTTTCAACATTACACACCTGCGAAATATTGCTTAGGTATTTAATTTTTTATCATTGGATGTACTTTTACAAGTTTTGGAAACACAAAAGCATGGGTGGGATTATATCAAAGACGTTTGAATGGAGAAAGCGGATGCCAGCTCATTTTCGAATCCGTAGTTTAGTCTTCCAACATATCTTGACCTCAAATGAAAATATGAGTTTGCAACCAAGTCATTTATCTTGGGTTGCGTCAAACCAAATCCAAGTCATTCTCTGAATACACGTGACATTAAAGTTATCGACGTCAATTTTGAAGGGAAGTAATTGGACATCATTGTTGAATCAATTTGTTCATCCGTCTCTGCAGAAATTTTAACCGTTGATGAAGTAGCTGAGGAGTTTCCTAACGCAGAAAAAATATTCCAGACTGCTAAATCCATGAATGAAAAGTATGGATGGGAAGTATACAACGGTCTCATATAACCCCTAATATTATTCAATCAATTGAATGGAACACTTTGATCTTTATTATTCAGCCAGATCAATCCAAAATTATCCGCAAAAATCCGTTGGCTCCTGAACCCCATCTAAGACTGGGATCCTCAACAACACCATGAAATGCGTTTCAAGAAAAGGGATCTGGATGACGGTTATCCATCTCATGTGCACCAGTTTGTCTAACGCATTTTGACTGATTGGGAGTGCTTTCATTCTAAAAGCTTAAAAAGTTTATGGAGATTTGTAGCATACGTTTAAAAATATACTGGTTTTCTGAACATACAAATCTCTTTCTGCCCACACAACATGAATGGAATGTGTATCTAATTCTTTAATATCAGTAAAAATTATTTATTAAAAAGTGGCCTAATTTGATAATATTTCATAGTGAAAAGTCGTATCCATGTATTTTTGAAGCTGATTTATCTATTTGATAGCTGTGTATGGTCTGTAATACTAATCCGAAGCGTATTTATGCAGCTTGACAAATAAATAGAAAGCAGTATGGAATTAAACTGGAATTTTTGCATAAAAGTCTGCATAAATAAATTTAGATAACTCAAAAGCAGCTGTAACTCCCACTTTACATTTTTACTTCCGGCATAATATTTATGAGTGTACTTTGTAACCAATCAAATGTGGCCCATCATACAATATTATCACATTTCTGTCACTCTGAACAATGCTTTCTTGATGGGCTACAAAATAACCAGCCAATCATCAGAACCAGTTTTATACATGGGGATCGTTGCAAACAAAATTGTCACCGCTCCCTCATTCACATTTAATTATTGCATTTAGTGTACTCAGTACTTTAGCTAAATGTAGGTAACATGTACATTTTTTCTCATTGAAAGCACGTTCAATTGAAATAGCTCAGGTCAAAGTCTTCGTCAAACATCAGCTCCTTCAATTAACACTCATAATATGTACTTTCCCCTACGTATACTTTTGTAGTACGGTTTTGGTTGTGCAAGTAATTCTTCCAGGGACAGTAGCAATTTAAATGGCTGTAACTTTAATGATTTCATGCCAAATGCTTGATGTTAATCATCGGCATCATTTTCACTCCGTTTACAGGGGAGGTGTTACAGTGAGAATTCTAACAATGAAAAGAAAGAATAGACAAGTGGAAACCTATTATACAAATTGAATATAAATTGAATGTAGCTTTACTATTTGTGTCTCCTTCAGTTCCAAAGGAAGTTCCCGTATTATGCTTTCTGAGCTTGACCAAAAAACGATAAAAACGAAGCGCAGTACTGGTACCGATATCTAAGAAAGATTGTGAGGATATGGATTTAGCTGAAATTTCGTGGTCATTCCATCATGAAGAGAGGAAGTAGTCAAACTCATGAGCCCAACATTTCATCACACCCAATAACCCAAACTGATATTTTCTTTCAGTTCATGCAATACAATTTAACTGCAGTATCTTAAAAATACTTGATGCAACAAAAGCAATTGGAGAGAATTAGAATATTTGCATACAATAGGGCTATTAAAGCATAATGATCATCATGGCAGGATGGTTTTGCAAGTTGATTGCAATGAGCGTCATCATCATAAAATGATTTCCACCGGTTTTGGTATGATAATGTCAATAGTATAATTATAGAAACAAGTTATAAAAAACAAAATTTTGCTCTTTTACCGTTTGTAATTTAAAAAGTGCAAATGAATTTTTCAACAATGCAAGTATTGGCCAATATGTTGAAGTTGATGATAGGGATACCTTTAAAACCTTTCAAGTATTTTGAGTCACTGGGAATTTCAAGGTTACCTTTGAGAAAAAGCCACCTGTCTTACGTAATGTTGTGTGCTAGGCTATTAGCTGTTGGAGTTGAGACTTCTTGAATGGGATTTTGCAACAGAAAACGGTCTTGCTAATGCCGGATAATTACAATTCCACCCCTGCCTTTGCATCTCTCTAACAGAATGACTCATAAAAGACGCCTTTACATAAGTTATGAGGTTCTACTAATATCATAAGGTTTAATGCACCTCGCTGAGACGAGCATGATGAAATGCTTGCAAAAATTCCCCCTACTATTCTTGTATTTTGACTTTTTTATGAAGGCAATAAAATGGGAAGGTCAACTAAAGCCACCTGAAATAATTTTTTTGTTTTGAGATACGCATTCATCTAATTTTGTTATTCACTCTGAAATCGATAGTAAAAACGGAATAACAATAACGCCACTTATGACGAAGATTTTTTTTACAATGTCCTTTTAATGCAATTTTACTTCGTAATCTCAATGTTGACACTGAGATGGCATGTTTTCAAGGTGTTTTTAGTCATTGCGAAGAACATATGGGTAGGAAATACTGCAGCATTTCTCATCATCATCACGATAAAAAAAATTTTCTTCAAATTATAAATTTTAATGTTTAAGAACAAAGGGTACTTTGGTTATGGATGGGTTGTGCATAATATGATTCTTCAACCTCCCTGGGATGAAAATACAATGGGAGATCAAAGAAAAACATTAATTCCTACAAATGTAAACCTTATAAACAAATGATTGGTACATCAGAAGTAGTAGAGTAGTAGTGAGTTCGGTGCATAATATTTATTGCATCCTTTGCTATTACAAGGCAACTTTATGGACATGGTCTCCTTTCCCATGTTTTCCTCGTTCTAAATTTCAATGTTGCTGATGGCTGCATTAATTTGGTAAGCAGTGTTATACTCAAATTGCTTTCTGTGTAGTGTTCCCTCTTCGAATTAATATTACATGTAATTCGTACTATTAGTAGACGGTTCAGTTGTGATTAGGAAGGTAAAAAACACAAGTGGGTTGGATGCAATATGCCTCTAAGGAAGCAATCGTTTTTTTACGTGTGGGTTTTACACGAAGATTCAACATGATCTTAGGATGCAACATTCATTTGTCCTCCAAAGCGGTAACAGAGGATTGGGTAAAGATCTGTAGACTCAATAATACGCTCAAATAAAAAACAAAAAGCAGAAGCTCAGTAAATAACATCAAATTCTGAACTATCAACTGGCATCAACCAACCGCAAATGTTTTAATAAAACTTGATAAAATGCTTACCCAAAAACGGATTGGGAATAGACAATGAAACGATAATCCCACATTGTCCTAATATGTAAGCGTAAAAATTATCCCTAAATCCAGCAGTAAGGAAGAATCACGCGAAGAAACTTGAAATTGTAAATTAATAGCCATTAGGATAACTAGAAATTAGGATAAAGTTGACCTGGTTGCTATTTTTGTATGCAATATTGATTTGGCCTTTTGAATAAAATGCTCATTATCTTGCTCCAAGGCATGATTCGCTAATAACTGTGCATACATGAGCTACATGTTGAGGTGTTTGCTTGTTCAATACTGAATTCTGGCCTTGAGTTCAGATACCGGACTATTACAGTGCAAATGTAAAAAGCAGTATACATATGTCATTCCCATTAATCCAATTCTCATTTACTTGGTTATTTCAATGGATAATAGCAATAGGAATACACAATTTAATATCTGTTCTATAATCGGACTACAATACTAATTAATATAGTCCATGTTATGACATGAGAACGCCTTTAAAGACGATAATGATGATGATGATTCAATCTTTTGCCACCATAAAATACAAATCATCATTATAATCATGTAAATATTTACAGATTTACGGGCAATATGTAACAAATTGACCTATTCTGAGTGTATCTTTGTTTAGCTCTATAACGAGGTCAACATTCGCAATCAAATGCTGTACCAAATTGGTTATCACACCAAGAAAGCCAGTGCTGCTGCCACATTACCAATGTTCACTGTAGGTTAGGTCGCGTGACCACACTTTTCCATCGTATGCCTCATATAAATTGACTTTTAAAAATCAGATAAATAGTAATTTACCGTCTGAAAATGCTTAAACCTTATCCGTCATTGCGCATTGAGGTATAAAACACATTCAAAAACCGAAAGGAATGCGTGTGTGGCAATTCTCGATAAATAAACGTATATACGGTTTTCTTGGAAGCGAACAGTGTTCATTGTGTTTATTGAAGCAATTCAATGGTTGTGAAAATGAAGCTGCGCTTCGCTACGTCTTGCTGGTATTTAAAAATATTCCACAAAACTCACGTCTGCATCCTTTCCATACACCCATTGGGGGCATTAGCTCACAAAATACCTACCTTTCATTGGCACACTTGGTGGAGTATCCGTGAACGTCATCCCTAGGCACCTTACCTAAAGTTTTAATTTTGTCCGGCCACCTCAAATTAAAGTCTAGTTGTCAATCCTCTTGTTCCACCACTTTCTGAATTAACCGGTTAAGTGTGCTCACAACAACTTCAAGAAAGCGTTGACATGTACAGATTTCCAGGTCAATCGCAGATGGCGTTGAGAATCAAGGAGGAAATGATTCGACAACTTAATCTTCTTAGGACACAAAACGCTGGATTAGGATCACAAATCTCAGAGCTGAATTCCACTATCGCTTCCTTGGAATCTACCGATATCCAAGTCAAGATCAGGAGCTTGGAATCCCAAGTTCGTGACTCCGAAATGGAATTAAAGAAAAAAGATGACATTATGCACATGGAATGGTACAAAGAGAGTTCTAACAAGAAGGAAACCGATCGCTTGCAGGATACAATTAATCGCCATGGTTTGCAAGTGGTGGAGCTAATGAATGAGGTGGATGCTCGTCGAGGAGTTTCAGTGACAACTGGACAAGCATTCGAAACTCTGGATGATACGGCTTACCAACAACTGGTCAGTGGGATGAATGCTGTCTCTGTTTCAGCGTTGAAAAAATATCATGTCAAGAAGCAGAGGCGAGGTAAGTAAATTAGAATTTCATATTCGTGTGTTTAATGAAAACTACAAAGTATTTGGCAACATTTTGTTCACTATTTTAATAGAAATTTTATCCTGCGTATTAGGTCACGTATTTACAATTTTTGCAAATCAATTCACCAACATTATCCGGTTTTTTCTTTTTGTGACATGACATAAATATTATCGAATAAAAATACCGTATATATTTATTTTTGAACGCCATAAACCGATTTTCTTTTCTCTGTTTAAAAGAGAACACGCTGAGATGAGTTCTACTTGAATTCAAATTTTAGTGTTTATCGTGCTCTTTCACAATATAGTACAAACTGAAATCTAAAATTAGTAACAATATTCGTACTTTAAATTGCAGCTTCAAATACCTTCAACATGCCAATGGGTTACTCAACATTGGATGCAGATCCTGGGACGACACCAAAATTCAATCACTTCTACATCTTTTGTGAAATTTATTGAAATAAATTAAGCTTTTGCTTACCTAACAAGCAAATAACGGAATACCTCACTATATTTCAATGAACATTTATTATTGTGAAGTCAGCATAATTTGTTCATTAGATTGAAAAGCATAAAAAGAAATTAAAAAGAATATTATGCATCCTCAATTTCCTGACCACGATACGGGTTTCCTTTTATGGCACTATTAAATTAACATTTTACTGAGGTCTGATTTATAAATTTCTAAATAATCTTGCATACAAGAATGCAGAAAGCCAACACTGTTTCTTGGATGAATACATAAAATGAATCTTTTGGAAATCGACGATCATTAAGCCTAGTAGCATGCATTTAGGATTGACTTGATGAGAAACTCAACATGACGTTATTTAATTAAAGACATGACAAAAATAGATTGGTGTCCTCGGCAAGACACAATTATCCCCTTTAAAGACATAAAGTATGCGCCAGATTCACCTTAGCCACTATATTAAAATTGCTCAATAGTATTCAGCAAGTGGTGGCTCTACTACGTTTTTTTGTCAGTACATAAAATAATCGATTGGCATTATATTTGGTTTTTGAGAGGATAGTTTTAGATTCTAAAATCAATGTATGTTTCAAAAACATTTTGGAGGGAAAATTTAAAAAAATCAATCGATTTAGTGGAAACTCTAAGGATTGTTTTTCATTGTGAATCAAGTCATTTTTCGCTCGCAAATCACAATTTCATTGCTTGTGTATCTTTGTACACTTACGGTTTATTGCATTGCATGTGTATGGATGTTGAGCATGAAAATTGTCATAGACATTTACAACTGCAAAAATATTATGTGAAAAAATCCATTTGGAACTCAACA
This sequence comes from Orchesella flavescens, assembly GCA_964034955.1. NCBI lineage: Eukaryota > Metazoa > Arthropoda > Collembola > Entomobryomorpha > Orchesellidae > Orchesella > Orchesella flavescens. Next base: position 6,661,097 of record OZ035953.1, read on the forward strand.
GGCATTATTCCAGGAATTGCGGTACTAATTGCACTTGCACAATTCCAAGAAACAAAAGGGCATTATGCTTTGTACGCATCTGATAATTTTTTAACGCTGCGTCAACCATCCAGCTCAAAGTTTGCTGTAAATTATTTCTGTCGCAAGCCGTGCTTTAACGTGGCTTAACATACTGGTGATCAAATTGAAACCATAGACTTATCAAAGAGACCAGAAAAGATTGAGCAGCGGGGATCCTCAGTGTACAATCCCTATCTGCAACAAAACAAAATCATGAATAATCAAAATTTCCTCGAAAATGTTGACGTGCAAACGCTTTACCTCCAACTTAATCTTGAGCGAACTGCTCAAATCAATCTAAAGGCTGAAGTTGCTCGGCTCCACTTAAAGAATGTAGAGTTGAAATCAAACACTGTAGGACTGAAACTTCAGGGACTGGAGTTCAAGTTGTTCACTCTCAAGGGGGATCATGAGCGAAAGGACAAGTTGATTCAAAAACTGAAGGAGGAGAATGCAAAACATCATTCTGGAGTTTTGAGCATGCATCACACAATAACTACTCAAACGACGCAAGCCAGGAATTTGATGATGGAACTAGAGGCTTCTGACAACACCGGTGATAATGGCAATCAGGAGGAAGTGGTTCGAATGGCGTGTGAGCAGCCCCGTAATAATAATATTCTGGGAGCTGGTAACGATTGAACAGTTCATATTCTCCCAGCGGAAATCCGAGAACAATGTAAATTTCATATTCTACTTTTCCAAATTACATGTTAATATATATGCTTGTGTTCATTGAAAATAAGATGCTAATAAAAATCATGTTCGTAATTATTTGCAGCAGCCACCACCCCACAACTTGCTTACGCCATATATGGTGCAAATCCTTCAGAACACATATGAGCAACCGACTCCTTCCAAATATTCAAATGCTGTTTTCAATTGTATTGATTCTTGCTCTTAAATAAACAGAAATAATCGACCTTGTAAGATTTCATTATTTGCTTTCAATGTTTAATTTATTAGTTAATAACTTTTCGCAAATTCGTTACGCTCAGGTGTTACAGGGCTTAAAATTTCTGCACCAAATGTTGTTGAATTTATAGGGATAGCTTTCAGTGTATGGATGGCTGTCCCTATTTCTTAAAAGAAATTTGCCAATCAAAGTGCGAACAAATATTTTTACTTCCAGAATAAAAGTAATACACGTTTCAGCAATCAATCTGTTCGGATTTTACCATGTAAATTTAATTTTTTATCCCCTTGTAATCCGAGTTTTTTAGTACATGAAAAAGATATTCATACCTTCTACTATATCGGTTAAAAATACCTATTAATGAGTCAAACTTACAGACCCTTCCACACTGTTAGCCACAGCGGTGACAAACGTTGTGAATGGCATAGAACATATATTATGCGCATCCGCAATTTTCAATTATATTCCGTGTGTTTTACAACCAGATGAACTCACAACGATGAGCTCGTAAAAACATCCATACATAATTTATCAAGCCATATTTATGTCATAAAGTTTATCCCATCCTCTTTAGCACATTCTCACCTTTCCGGCGACGACATGCTCGCAAATTCATTCCTTTTTGTATTGTAAATTTTTGACAAAGTAATCAAACTTGGTCTATGTGCTAGCCTAAAGCCCGTTAAAATATTTGTTATTTAAATATGGACTTATTTTTGTGTTCATGAATATTAAAATGTGGATTAACGATAATCCAAGAAACGATTGTGTAGTTAAAAGGTTATGGAAACGAGGAAAGAAGTTGATGGAATTATTCCTTTCAAATTCAAAGGAAGGTATGGTATGGTATGTTATGAAGACGACAAAATTCAAGTACTGAAAAGGCCAAATCTCTCATAGATATGTTTCAAAATATGTCTGTGTGTAAAATGCATCTTCTGTTTCCCTGGAATTACAATTTAAAGAAACATAAAATCACCGATTCCAATCAAACAATAACATCAACATCGTACAAAGGCAAGTTTTTACCGTTACGAACATCGACTTGTCAAAACTTTAGTTTTGTAAAAACCATAACTGCAGTTCATTTATTCCATTATATTTTGATATGCATACCTAAATTTAATCCTTTTGCAGTACAATCCATGGAGCATTTCTTAATATACCAAGAGTAAAAAATGATTAACGCATTTGTTGGTGCATAAATATCTTGCAATTCTGCATTAATTTTATGGACATCATCTAGTTTCCCCTTTCCCTTCTTTCATGTTATCAATGTCGCAAGCAAATGCTATACCTTCAGTGGAAAACAAATGAGAAGAGAAATTATTTTTTCAGGTTTTTTTTCAGAGCCACTTATGAATGCAAAGTACGGTAGTGGCATCCGATGTAGATCTGTCGTCCGGATATTTATAATTAAGTTGATAATGAATGTGATAAGTGAATGATAATAAATATGCTAAAATATGCTGTTTACGCAATAAAATTCATATTTATACATGATGTCTTCCTTCGCGCAACAAAGGCACTAGGAGACTGGGTCCATTTGCAAGTGAATAAATGTTTTGCATCTCTTGCTATTCCATACTAATCTTATGAACATTAGTTGGTATACCCTTTCCTGTTTTCGTGGCGTGAACGAAAACTTCAATGTGAAGGTTGGTTATAATCTAGCACTCAGTAATCCGTTTAAAATATTGTCTGCATCGTGTTCTATTCTCTTTTGACACAAACATTTGAGTTAGACCATTATTACGTAGCTGAAGCGAGAGCATTCAGCGAAGTAATGGTTTTACTCAAACTGTCTGTCCGTCTGTCTGTCTGTCTGTCCGTCCGTCTGTCTGTGCGCACTCTCCCGGTCACATACATTGACCGATTTGGACCAAATTTGGTACACACGTAGTACTACTCAAGAGGACCTCTGGGAATACGTTTCAGCCAAATCGGTCGAACGGTTCGAAAGTAATAGGTGGATGAGTTCAGGAACTCATCGATTTGGCTGAAACGTATACGTATACGTAAGCACAGAATAGCATCCGTGTGGATGTGCTTGTGCATAAAGCCAGAAGCCGAAATGGTTTTCTACAAGTAATGCTTGCACTATATGTTGCTAGAGGATCGAGAGGTGGGTTTAGGGGGCGAAGGTGGTGGAGAAGATTCGGTGGACGTGGGGTTAGGGGGTTTGGAGGAGATCACTCAACGCCTTCTTCAGCTACGTCTCTGGCCTGCTTACTAGCAGTTTATTAGCTAGTTAATTTGCCATTTTAATACATACATGCGTAGTTAATTCAAGATTAGACTGGTAAAAGAGCTATCCCTCTCAAGTGTATGGTAATCCCACCCCCCCATACTTTCTTCCAAATGCAACTCCTACATCAAGTCTTAGCAGCAATATACGTATCACACGTAAGTTAATTGGCTACAGGTACTATTTTTTATAAGCATACGAAAAGGTATCAAGACAAACCAGCAGAATTTTTACCGAACGTTCATTTGCCATCGAACCAGGAGAATATCAAGAGTGTTGCGCACCTCTTCCTATTGAAACAGAATTCCTTTTACCGATTCTGTTTGTTACTGCTCCTAAACTTGACGTACATATTCTTACAGATATTTTTTCCCTTCGTAGTGCGTTTTTAAAAAAATACGCTTGCTTGTAAATCGCTAGTAACGGTCATCGAATTGAAAAAAAACATTGTCAAGCAGCACAAAAATGAATTTCCAGCAGCAACAGAAAAATGTCAGATACACCAACAACTTGGATCTCCAGCCCACACCTCATCACCAAAATCCCATTGAATATCCGGCATCTCAGCATCAAAAACACGCCAACAGCACACATCATTTAAATCGTGGCATCCCGAAATACTACACTACTCAAGAAGTTCCACAAAATATTGGTCAATGGAATCACATGTGCAATGCAGGCATGGGGTGCAATCGAGTACAGCGTTTCAACAATTCACCACAGTATTTTCACGAAGCTACTGGGAAACCGAATGATTTTGGGAAACATTTAATGTGCCAGGACAAAGCCATAAGGATTTGGCAGTTAGAAGCGCAACTGGAAAACGCCGTCCAGAATTCAGTGACGAAAGGGAAACACGATGAAGTTATAATTCAAAACCAAGTCATGGCAAAGAATAATCGTCTTTTGCTTGGTCAAAACGAAACGTTGAAAAAACAGATTACTAAGGCTCAAACTCAATTACGTGATTTTAAAGAAAGTCAAAAGCTCAGGAAGAAAGTCGTGGTGGAGGAGAAAGCTAAATGGAAGAAAAAACTTAATAAGGAAAAAGCACGTGGTGTTGCCTTACTTAAGAAAAAAATTGAGATGAACGGTAAAGTGAAATGGTTGGAAACAGAACTCAGTGATTCAAATTTGAATGTGAAAGCTGAATTAAACGCTAAACTAGCGTACAGAATTGAGGTGAGTAAATTATGTAAGAAAAACGAATCATTGACTCAAATAATGGAGCATGACAAAAAGAATCACGAAAAGGAGGTGCAGGATTTGAATGATCAAATTGCAATTTATTGCGCGAAAATTCATTTGCTACACGGAGAAAATTCCCACAATTTGGCACAAGTTAATGAGCTGAACATGAAATGTGGAACTCTGAAAGCTGAAATGGCCAAGCTACAGCAAGAAAACGTCAATCATTTGGCTCAAGTCGAAAGGCTACAGGAAGAAAATATATTCCTTTGGGCCCAACTATTTCAAAATTGAAATGCCAGAAATGGTGTGAATGTGAAATTTAAATTAAAGTTTTGTGTAATCCAAGCGCTCAAGTTAAAAGGGAACAAGCAAAGCTCACTCAATAGTGTCTAAATGTAAAAAATGAACTGGTATCCCCACAACGAAAATGTTTAATGCATGATGAAATAGTTATAAAAAATACTAGAATTGATTGTTATCACACTACAGGTCAATCAATGAAAACAGGATGAATTTACAACTTTTAAAAACAATGAATACGGTTTGAATATTCCAATGCACAAAGAAAGACATTGAGCCCCAACTAAAGATGTTGGGAAAATGATATTTATCTAAAATTGATAAACGAAGAAAGGCGTTCCAGTCCAAAGCACAATCCTTAAATTACACTGATTATCTAAACGAATGGTATGGGAGGTATATATTTACGTATATTTCATTAGTAATTTAGAAATTATTAAACAAGCTATATTAAACATTTAAGTATTTTAAAGAAAAAAACGTGAGGCGTACACGTCATCATCAACATGAGGGTGATCAACCGGGAACACTGATAATGTTCCATAAAGGCTCTTTTAACAAGGATTTCGTGTTGACAATCAAACCACCATTCGTCAATATTATCAACATCAAATTTAAAAAATGGGCAGTGTTATATGTTTATATATAAGGTCAAAATAGTACTTACGCAAATATGATGGAAAACGCATAGCAGCATTCAACATTATTGAATAATCCATATCATCTAATTATAATCGTGGTTGATTATACAGCTGTAAATATTATTTTATCACAGGTGGTGGGTTAATTACATGAGCATCCAGATTAATCTTAAGTTACCCCAATACATTTATAATTAAATTGTACATATCCTGTAGCCAGAGTAAATTATCTTAAAAACCAGGGATTGGGTTTAAAAGTGAAAGTACATGTAAATAAAGTTTACTTACAAACATGAATGAAATTGCATTTCTGTTTATTATTTCATAATTATCATTCTGCGCTCGAGTTAAAAGGGAACAAGGGAAGCTCATTGAATAGTGGAAGAAGAAAAATTGACAAGAATCAACCCAACGAAAATGATATAAAAATTAGACATTACAAAAAACAAATTTCAATTTATGTTCTACTTAGAGTATCGATCAACATAAGTAATCTTTTGCCATCTTTACGACCGGGCCCTAAAGAAAGTTCGCTACGACCATTAAAAAGTAAATTATGATATTTTTATAGAAGTACATTTTTATAGAACGGATAAACCGAAACCATTATAAGTTAGCAATGTTGTTTTACAAATAAGTTTATATATTTGCGATAAATGTTCTTTTATTTGGTTTCATGTTACCTGCATGCTCTGATGTGCTAACACACAAATCCATTAACGCGTTAACACAAACACAATGTTTTTGTTGTAATTTAAACATGTATAATAAAATGCACCTTAGTTATATTGAGTTGATACTGGCTTAAATTTAATCGTTGTGTTACAAGACAAATGCTACAAAGCTAGATGATAAAATGTAATGACAACTTTTTTTTAAATTAAAAGGAGATTCCCTCGTTAGGTTTAATTGTTTAACCTGTTAAACTGTAAAAACTGCTAAGCAGATGTTTCAAATTCAGTCATCTCAATATCTTCCTCTGATAAGTCATCAAATCCCTCATTGTCCTCACCACCACTGTCTTCTGGAATCAGGCGGTCTTCCCTAATTGATTTACGCAAAAAATACAACTTAAAAATAAAATTTTGTATAATTTTAATAATCTCAGTTGGTATGAAAATCAATTTCAATCAGACAATGAAAAAAGTACATTTCAAAATCAAAATCATTATACCGTTCAAGCAGTCTGTAACTTCGCCACGCGTAAATGAAGGCTAACAGTATCAAAAAGGCTGCAACCGAAAACATTCCACTATATTCAATTAAAGTTATTAAATAAAAATTTGCAATTTTCCAATTAATAACTAACGGGAGTTAAAAGGTAAAATTATGCATTAAAGGCCACGCACATGACCATATTACTAATTATGTGGGTGTCGAAATGTTGGGCCTTCCCAATGGGTCTCTCATTCTCCTCTGATATGTTTTTGGGTGAAGGGTCCGTCTCGTTGGTTTGGAAGGGCCAAGTCCCGTTAGAATGAAACTTTACTGGTGTACAAGCTATTAATGAAACACACAACGAACTGGAGCGTATCAAAACAGGAAATAAATGGTCTGTTCATCATTTTATCAACAGGCACTCATTTTGAATGACAAAAACATAAAATCATAAACCCATGATTTATTAAACCTTTTAAATTTTTAATAATGTTAGACTTACGAGCGCATATCTTGCAAATTCCATCCAAGCAGTTGCATCTTCCATTACCTCTTATGCTGGCGATGTGGAATCGACTCCTCTTGTGATATTGGGACTTATGGACTGATTTCTCCATTTCCGTTGTGTACCAGTTATTTTGTGACCTACTTAATACATTGGCTTGGAAAGGCCAAGTTTTGTTCTCATGGAAGTTCATAGCTTCGTTTGAACGAACCTCTACTCCTGTACAGGCTATAGTTTTAACAAAAAAAAATAATGAAAACAGCAGACACATTAATACAAAAGATTGTTCAAGCCCCTTACACATATTTTTATTAAAATTTCAAAAACACATTGGCATGTGTTCTTAAGTAATATTGAAATACATACAAAAGCATTCCTTGCAAGATTCACCATCCGAACAGACACACCTTCCCATAGCACAGGTGGTTAAGCAGAGAAGAATGTAGAATAAAATTAGTTTGGAAGACATTTTAAAGATCTTCTCTTGAGATACGAAAATAGGAAGAAGACTACTTGAAGAAAAAAAGATAGCATTAACAAAAAAATTGTTTTTTATCAAGATAGGATGATGTCGTGATTTTCTGTCAATACATTTTTGTTATATGGTATAAAATGCATGATAGTGCTATTATGAAATCAAAAAATTTCATTTCACTGAAAACAGTCAGCTACATATTATGTAGTATAAGAAATGTGAACCACTGTTTTGAGTATTCCACATTCTGTTTCAAGGTATACGTTTCTTTGGATATTGGACTATTTGAAGAGGTTGTTTTGTGCACCTAAGCAAGCAATCACTTCAACTTCCCTCTACAGCTTTAAATTCTGGTCAATATTCAGTTCGAAACTCTCTTCAATATTTGTACGAATTATTCTTCTGATCTGCACGAAGCACCACACATACTTAAGGTTAATAAGAGAAGAAAATTAGGTTTCGCTTCTGTTTTGATGATATTATGAATATGGCAACAGCTATATCATATGTAGGACTAGATTTTTGGGAATGGCACACATCCCTTTTTGCATGCTTTGAATTATTCGTGATTTTGCAGCTGCACATTCACACAAGGCAAAAATGATAGTGATGTGAAAATTAATGCAGTGGCTCATGTTTCGTAATGAGGGAATGGTCAGGCTAGTAACACGTAAAATTGGGTGGGCCCTGAGTAACACTTTTGTTAAATCTGACTGTATAGTAGTAGATTTCTTACTTTCCCCTTTTACATCTGTAAGTCCCTCCACATAATCTTTTCTGTCTTATATATGTGCGAGGAGAAGAAAATGTCGTTAGTCGAACGTAGGCAGTTCATGTAGCTGCGTTCCTTGTTGAGAACCAGCACTCTTGCTGTAGAACTAGACCCGAGAGGGTGCATTTTACCTCGTGTCAATCAATTATTAATATACATTTTCTAAGTCACTACTTAAAGTTTAAAATACATCCCAATCAATTGTATTTGGGACTATTAATTATAATTGAAATGAAATTTATATAATTCGAATAGTCTGAGACTTCGGGTTGTTTATTTCAATAGTTTTTAGTCATTTAAAGTTGGAGTAGGTTACGGTGTTGACTGTCGTTTCATTATTGGTTGTTCAAGGAGATCGTGACTTGTTCTTGGTACTCGATTTCGGTACTCACGGGTAGTGGTAGTCAGTCATCTCACAACTTTTGTACATTACGAAAGATTTTCTCGAGTGGGCACTTTTTCCTAAAAATCGAGAAATTTTTATTTATTTATTTATTTACAGCTTTCCAATTTCCCGCGTTTTCTCCATGCTAAATTCCATAAGGAAATCGGAACGCAAAGTACATATTCAAAGAAATCCATTGAGGTCATAAAAGTATGATTCAGAGCCGTGTGAAGAGCCAGCCAATTTTGCGTGTTACTAGCCCGACCATTCCCTCGTGACTAAAAAATCTAAATTCTAAACCATCATGCTGCAGTGTGGTGTTTGCAAATCTTTCATTTCAAATAATCTGCATTTTTATGAACCAAAGCAGTAGTACAATAGGCAATAAATGAGTGGAGCACCACACGGTAGCTATAATAATGCATGCGTTTCACTTTCGTCCTTCATGTATAACATTACCTAGCGTATGATTGGTCTTGTCTTTGTGTTGGATAGACTTGTGCATTTCATCGCATTTCTTGTCATCGTCAGAAAAGCTCATATATTTACCCAAGGCTTTCCGTGTAGAATAAAGTTCCTAATAACTTACATATATAAATTTATGGTCATAAATTAGCATCAATGGCAACATAAAATAAATCGAAAATCATGAAAGGAGGCAGCAAGCATAGACGATTTTCAAATATATATTTGAGCTGTATCATGAAACAATTTGCTAAAAATATCCACATCAGGCTGGATATCGCTCATTGTTCTCATCAATAACGGATGATGATAATTGATAATCAATTGCCCACCACTTATGCTGTCAAACAAAAATCATTATTAACATATCAATTACACTAAAAAATTTACCGAAACTTTGTTTGTTAAAGGGTGGAGTAGAAAGCGCGAGATAATTTGATGCTGATAAGCTAGAAAATAGGTATTAGAATCTACTTTACCCTAGTTGTATCCAGATTAAAGATTACTTAACTGATTTTATTTGTATCATGGATGTATATGCTAAGCATTTTTTATCTTTCTTTTCGTACTCGCTACGGATAATTCATCATTCAAGTAGTTTTTCGTTATGGAAGGGCTTCGTTTGCAATAAATAAAATGTTTTCCGTTCCCCTAAAATGCGGAGGGTTGCAGACACGCAAGAAATTTAATGATTTAACTGTATCGAACAATCTTGTTTGTATTAATTAATTTTCATTTTATTGACTTTCGACCAAGACTTTCTTCCTGAACTTTTGACTTTCTTTAAATTCACGTAATTGAGTTTGAGCATTAGTAATCTCAAAGTTTCATTTTCACCAAGCAAAAGACGATTATTCTTTGCTATGACTGTGTTTTGAATTATAATTTCATCGTGCTTAACTTTCGTCACGGAATTTCGCATTTTCCTGTTGCCTTTCTAGCTGCCAAATCCTTATGGGTTTGTCGTGGCACATTAAATGTTTTCCGAAATCATTCGGCTTCCCAACAACTTCGTGAGAATATTGTCGTGAATTGTTGAAACGCTGTAGATTGCACCCCCTGCCTGCATTGCACATGTGATTCCATTGGCCAATATTTTGTGGAACTTCTTGAGCAGTTTAGTATTTCGGGATGCCATTATTTAAATGATGTGTGCTGTTGGCGTGTTTTTGACGGATATTCAATGGGATTTTGGTGATGAGGCGTGGGCTGGAGATCCAAGTTTTTGGCGTATCTGACATTTTTCTGTTGCTGCTGGAAATTCATTTTTGTGCTTGACAATGTTTTTTTTTTCAATTCAATGACAGTTATTAGCGATTTACAAGCAAGCGCATTTTTAAAATGCACTGCGGAGGAAAAAAAACATTTGTAAGAATATGTATGTCAAGTTTGGGAGCAATAACAAATAGAATTTGTAAAAGGCTTATATATAACGCAACGCCTATATAATAGTAAGTGACCCCATGATTGTATGTGAAAGTGATCCCATGAAACTTTTACACTTTTTTAAAAAATGTATAAACAAATTTAGTAGAAATTTCCACTTTAAAATTACACATCGTCACTTTACTTTTTTTGTTAAATTTCATGGCATAATATCGTTTTATATGGAAAACCTACTAATTAAATTCTTTTTAACAGCTTATTAAATTGCTATAATTACACTTTCAGAGCTTCCTTGGCCTTAGCGGGCCTTCCTCGCTTACGCTTTTGAAGAATTGGTATTGTTTTAGCCTCCGGAATGACAAAAAAGTTTTCTATTTATTGCAATACCCAACACATGCCTACACAAATATTGTTTTTAATAACCGGAACAGGTGCAGGACGAATCCATCCGTCCGTCCGTCCGTCGAATTGTATGTTTATCGACTGACTTGCAATATTTCACCTCACTAGATCTGGTTAGCCCACTGAAATGATTCGGTTTGAATCGTGAGGGTCAACAATGGGGTTTTAAAACATTTGTTTATTACTAACTAAAATTAACACCTCCTAGTAACACCTTCTCGAGCGTTCGGAATGATCGCTTTTGCTAGCTTTAATGTTATGATGTTACTAACTATAATAGTATTGAGGTTCGAGAAGTGCAGTTAATTAGTAGATATCTTTACTACCGCAGATATATTTATGACAAAGTTTAGTGAGTAGATGTGTGTGAGCACAGAATGAGCAGAATCATCTGAATGATGTTAGCGAGAAGGATCAAGCTCACTTTCTTCCTTCCACGTGAGTTGCTTTCTCGGGGTGAATGTCCCTTGACATGATTGGTGAAAGGAAGGTTTTCTCCTGACGCTAGGCCATGATTCCACAAATGTCAGGTAGCCTGATAGTTTCCTAGACTTACAAAGGAAATTCCTATTAGGAATACAGCCCGTGACACGATTTCAAACGATTGTATTTAGGCTCAAATGTTAAACTTTTTATCTCAGCTAGTTAGCTCGTATGACTTACATACGAGACTACTTTTTATCGTCATGCCTTTACGTGGTGTTAGATACTACTTATCTACAACCTAACTTTATGCTTAATCATTGATAAGCCCAGGATCGATTATGATTAATAACGTAACAATAACGTATAATTAATAGCGTAGCAATTAAACGTGACTGAATACATTCTGTGCCAACTGCACGAAAGACTAAGCACACCTTCACATTACCAAATATTACCACGTCTAATAATACTACAACACATACTTCTCAGTGTCTATGTCCTTCAGCTTAGAGGTTCCGGTTGCTTTAATTAAGTAAAATATTTTTTGTTCATTGACTCGGCCAGATAGTGTACTACTAACTTTTTAAAATGTTAATTAAGTAATTTAATGACATTAAAAATTCGGTGCTGCTCATTCACTTATGAAATTGGGAGAAGCATTAATGTACAGGCAGATGTTTATGACAATAATGAGTATCAAGTTACATGTTATTGCAAGTGCTCTTTCTTGCTTACATGTATATTACTCAAAATTAATTACATCTTTATGTTCAAATGTAATCGTTAACATAAATACATTTGATTCATTGTTTCTTTTAAAAAGTGTAATTTTCATTTCTTTGTGTGATGAAAATCCTGAGTAAGGTATAATAGTTTCATGGGATCACTTTCGTATAACGTCATGGGGTCACTTCATATTATAGAAGTGTGCGATTAAATGTAAGCCTTTGTAAAAAGCTTCTAATTCGATAGGAAGAGCTGCGCAAAGCTCTTGACATTCTCCTTGTTAGATGTCAAATGAACGTTCGGTAAAAATTCTGTTGGTTTGTCTTGATACCTTTTCGTATGCCAATAAAAAATAGTACCTGTAGCCAATTAACTTACGTGTGATACGTATATTGCTGCTAAGATTTGATGTAAGAGACGTATTTGGAAGATAGTATGTGTGGGTGGGATTATCATGCACAAATGTTTGTGTTAAATGAGAATAGAACACGATTAAGACAATATTTTAAACGCATTAGTGAGTGCTAGATTATAACCAACCTTCACCTTGAAGTTTTCGTTCAAGCCACGAAAACAGGAAAGGGTATACCAAATAATGTTCATAAGATTAGTATGGAATAGCAAGAGATGCAAAACATTTATTAACTTGCAAATGGACCCAGTCTCCTAGTACCTTTGTTGCGCGAAGGAAGACATCATATATAAATGTATGAATTTTATTGCGTAAAAAGCATATTTTAGCATTTTTATCATCACTCACTTATGCCACTACCGTACTTTGCATTCATAAGTGGCTCTAAAAAAACCTGAAAAAATCATTCCTCTTCTCATTTGTTTTCCACTGAAGGTATAGCATTTGCTTGCGACATTGATAGCATGAAAGAAGGGAAAGGGGAAACTAGATGATGTCCATAAAATAAATGCGGAATTGCAAGATATTTATGCACCAACAAATGCGTTAATCATTTTTTACTCTTGGTGTATTAAGAAATGCTCCATGGATTGTACTGCAAAAGGATTAAATTTAGGTATGCATATCAAAATATAATGGAATAAACGAACTGCAGTTATGGTTTTTACAAAACTAAAGTTTTGACAAGTCGATGTTCGTAACGGTAAAAACTTGCCTTTGTACGATGTTGATGTTATTGTTTGATTGGAATCGGTGATTTTATTTTTCTTTAAATTGTAATTCCAGGGAAACAGAAAATGCATTTTACACACAGACATATTTTGAAACATATCTATGAGAGATTTGGCCTTTTCAGTACTTGAATTTTGTCGTCTTCATAACATACCATACCATACCTTCCTTTGAATTTGAAAGGAATAATTCCATCAACTTTTTTCCTCGTTTCCATAACCTTTTAACTACGCAATCGTTTCTTGGATTATCGTTAATCTACATTTTAATATTCATGAACACCAAAATAAGTCCATATTTAAATAACAAATATTTTAACGGGCTTTAGGCTAGCACATAGACCACGTTTTATTACCTTTGTCAAAAATTTACAATACAAAAAGGAATGAATTTGCGAGCATGTCGTCGCCGGAAAGGTGAGAATGTGCTAAAGAGGATGGGATAAACTTTATGACATAAATATGGCTTGATAAATTATGTATGGATGTTTTTACGAGCTCATCGTTGTGAGTTCATCTGGTTGTAAAACACACGGAATATAATTGAAAATTGCGGATGTGCATAATATATGTTCTATGCTATTCACAACGTTTGTCACCGCCGTGGCTAACAGCGTGGAAGGGTCTGTAAGTTTGACTCATTAATAGGTATTTTAAACCGATATAGTAGAAGGTATGAATATCTTTTTCATGTACTAAAAAACTCGGATTACAAGGGGATAAAAAATTAAATTTATATGGTAAAATCCGAACAGATTGATTGCTGAAACGTGTATTACTTTTATTCTGGAAGTAAAAATATTTGTTCGCACTTTGATTGGCAAATTTCTTTTAAGAAATAGGGACAGCCATCCATACATTGAAAGCTATCCCTATCAATTCAACAACATTTGGTGCAGAAATTATAAGCCCTGTAACACCTGAGCGTAACGAATTTGCGAAAAGTTATCAACTAATAAATTAAACATTGAAAGCAAATAATGAAATCTTACAAGGTCGATTATTTCTGTTTATTTAAGAGCAAGAATCAATGCAATTGTAAACAGCATTTGAATATTTGGAAGGAGTCGGTTGCTCATATGCAATCTTAAGGATTTGCACCATTTATGGCGTAAGGAAGTGGTGGGATGGTGGCTGCTGCAAATAATTACGAACATGATTTTTATTAGCATCTTATTTTCAATGAACACAAGCATATATATTAACATGTAATTTGGAAAAGTAGAATATGAAATTTACATTGTTCTCGGATTTCCGCTGGGCGAACTGTTCCATCGTTACCAGCTCCCAGAATATTATTATTACGGGGCGGGCTGCTCACACGCCGTTCGAACCACTTCCTCCTGATCGCCATTACCACCGGTGTTGTCAGAAGCCTGTAGTTCCATTATCAAATTCCTGGCTTGAGTCGTTTGAGTAGTTATTATGCGATACATGCTCAAAACTCTAGGATGATGTTTTGCATTCTCCTCCTTCAGTTTTTGAATCAACTTGTCCTTTCGCTCATGATCCCCCTTGAGAGTGAACAACTTGAACTCCAGTCCCTGAAGTTTCAGTCCTACAGTGTTTGATTTCAACTCTACATTCTTTAAGTGGAGCCGAGCAATTTCAGCCTTTAGATTGATTTGAGCAGTTCACTCAAGATTAAGTTGGAGGTAAAGCGTTTGCACGTCAACATTTTCGAGGAAATTTTGATTATTCATGATTTTGTTTTGTTGCGGATAGGGATTTTAAACTGAGGATCCCAGTTGCTCAATCACTTCTGGTCTCTTTGATAAGTCTATGGTTTCAGTTTGATCACCAGTATGTTAAGCCACGTTAAAGCACGACTTGCGACAGAAATTATTTACAGCAAACTTTGAACTGGATGGTTGACGCAGCATTAAAAAATTATCGGATGCGTACAAAGCATAATGCCTTTTTGTTTCTTGGAATTGTGCAAGTGCAATTAGTACCGCAATTCCTGGAATAATGCCTGTTGAGTTCCAAATGGATTTTTTGACATAATGTTTTTCCAGTTGTAAATGTCTATGACAATTTTCATGCTCAACATCCATACACATGCAATGCAATAAACCGTAAGTGTACAAAGATACACAAGCAATGAAATTGTGATTTGCGAGCGAAAAATGACTTGATTCACAATGAAAAACAACCGTCAGATACAAAAAAAATCCTTGGAGTTTCCACTAAAGTGATTGATTTTCTTTTAAATTTTCCCTCCAAAATGTTTTTGAAATATAAATTGATTTTAGAATCTATCCTCTAATCGGTTATTTTATGTACTGACAAAAAAACGTAGTAGAGCCACCACTTGCTGAATACTATTGAGCAATTTTAATATAGTGGCTAAGGTGAATCTGGCGTACACTTTATATCTTTAAAGAGGATAATTGTGTCTTGCCGAGGACACCAATCTATTTTTGTCACGTCTTTAAATAACGTCATGTTGAGTTTCTTATCAAGTCAATCCTAAATGCATGCTACTAGGCTTAATGATCGTCGATTTCCAAAAGATTCATTTTATGTATTCATCCAAGAAACAGTGTTGGCTTTCTGCATTCATCTATGCAAGATTATTTAGAAATTTATAAATCAGACCTCAGTAAAATGTTAATTTAATAGTGCCATAAAAGGAAATCCGTATCGTGGTCAGGAAATTGAGGATGCATAATATTCTTTTTCATTTCTTTTTATGCTTTTCAATCTAATCAACAAATTATGCTGACTTCGCAATAATAAACGTTCATTGAAATATAGTGAGGTATTCCGTTATTTGCTTGTTAGGAAAGCAAAAGCTTAATTTATTTCAATAAATTTCACAAAAGATGTAAAAGTGATTGCATTTTGCTGTCGTCCTAGGATCTGCCTCCAATGTAGAGTAACCCACTGGCATGTTGAAGGTATTTGGAGCTGCAATTCAAAGTACGAATATTGTTACTAATTTTAGATTCCAGTTTGTACTATATTGTGAAAGAGGACGATAAACACTAAAATTTGAATCCAAGTAGAACTCATGTCAGCGTGTCCTCTTTTAAACAGAGAAAATAAAAGAAAATCGGTTTATGACGTTCAAAAATACATACACACGGTATTTTTATCCGATAATATTTAGTTGCGTCATGTCATATTTGTCCTAGAACTCACAAAAATGAAAAAGCGGATAATGTTGGTGAATTGATTTGCAAAAATTGTAAATACGTGACCTACTACGCAGGAGAAAATTTCTATTAAAATAGGGAACAAAATGTTGCCAAATACTTTGTAGTTTTCATTAAACACACGAAAATGAAATTCTACTTTACTTACCACGCCTCTGCTTCTTGACATGATATTTTTTCAATGCTGAAACAGAGACAGCATTCATCCCACTGACCAGTTGTTGGTAAGCCGTATCATCCAGAGTTTCGAATGCTTGTCCAGTTGTAACTGAAACTCCTCGACGAGCATCCACCTCATTCATTAGCTCCACCACTTGCAAACCATGGCGAGTAATTGTATCCTGCAAGCGATCGGTTTCCTTCTTGTTAGAACTCTCTTTGCACCATTCCATGTGCATAATGTCATCTTTTTTCTTTAGTTCCATTTCGGAATCACGAACTTGGGATTCCAAGCTCCTGATCTTGACTTGGATATCGGTAGATTCCAAGGAAGCGATAGTGGAATTCAGCTCTGAGATTTGTGATCCTAATCCAGCGTTTTGTGTCTTAAGAAGATTAAGTTGTCGAATCATTTCCTCCTTGATTCTCAACACCATCTGCGATTGACCTGGAAATCTGTACATGTTATGAGGTCTCATATTCAGACTTACATGTAAATACGTAAGTCCTTTGTATTCCTACTGAAAGTAGAGTATGCTAAATAGGGAAGTTAATCCCTACAACCATGCCCATTGCTATGTATCATTTCATGCAAGCAATGGACGAATGCATTCAGACAATGAATGTCCAAGTGCCAAACCACAATGGTTTGAGGATTTCAACTCAACTTCCAACTCAGGGTCTTACTATAAAAGCCCTGAGAAATGGCCAGCTTGAGTTAGTTGTTTTTGTTTCTTTAAAGTAAACTCTGCTAGTTTACCTCTGCAACCTGAGATTTTCCAGGAAGCTATTTAGTTTTAAGTTCAGGCTCTGATCAAGTCGAGTTTCTCCTTGACCAGAGCTACGATACTGATTCCGCTAACGCGACGTGCAGTGTCATTTACTCTTCGCAGACGCATACTCAATTTACCCCGAGTATAACTTTACTTTGTTAAACGAACACCTATTGTCTTATGCATAAGTTATTTATCATAAAACATATTTCACACTGATTTGGCGTACTATAAAAGGCCCAGTACCAGAGAATAGGAAATTCTCTGAAGTTGGGTTGTTATGTGGGCATAACCATTGAGCATAAAATCTCACCCAACATAACCTCACAAATTGGCGAGTCAGTACCAGGATAGTACCAACCTTATCAGTGTTAAGACTTTTCAAAGTAAAAAAAAAAATTCAAAATCATGGCTGCAAACCGCAGACGTGTAGCAAGAGCTGCAAACGCAGAAATTGCTGAAAATGAGGATGAGGCACCTGGTGCTATTCAGCATAGCCCACCTCCAAATTACAACCAAGCACAGGCTGTACAAAATCCTCAAAATCCAAATCGGATTTTGAATGAAAACAATAATGATTTTGTCAGGGTTTTTGAAGCTCAGCAAGACATTATGAATGCTATTGATAGAAATCATAGGCAATCTATGGAGCAAGCAAGGCAGCATGGCGATGCGCTACTGCAGGCATTGAATAATTTGCCAAATGCATTGCGAGGAATAAATGCTTTTCCGATTCCACCTCCTCCGCCACCTCCAAACAACGCAAATATGCGTGCTAGGGCAAACGCTCCAAACATTGGGAATGCTAATGCCAATCCAACACATCACTTAAAAACTAGTGATGTAAAAATTCCTACTTACTCAGGCTCGCACGATAACAAAACTCCTTACGATTACATCTTGGAGTTGGAAAAATACGCAGCCGTAGTAGGTTACAGTGAAGATGACATGCTGCGTCATGTTATTCCACTGTCGTTGGTTGATGACGCCTATAAATGGTACCGTTATGAACCCAATTTCAATAACTGGCAAAACTTTAAAAACCGACTTCGCAATGAATTTCAAGCCATTGGTTATGCCGATGATTTGCGAAGAGAGTTAGAAAATAGGTACCAAGGCGTAAATGAAACCTTGACGGCCTTCATTCGGGTAATCATTGACTACCTTGAAAGACTTGGAGATCAGCGTGATGAGGACGACGTTGTCAAATTAATAAAACGTCTAATGCATCCTGATTATAGAAAGGCATTGATAGGTATGCCATGCAGTACCCTAACAGAGTTAAAAACCTCATCTCCACACGCACAGGAATTAATAAAATCCTACACATCCTATCGGCTCCCCTCAACCACAGGTTTACTTGAACCGAGTTTGGCTTGGAAGCCAATAAGGCAAGGAGATACCAGCAGTGGATTTGCTGAGAAAATGCAAATTTCACACGATACAAGCAAAACTCCAAAACTGCATTTTGCTGCAGTGGATCCTTATGTGTTCCATCACTCCAAACCGCAAAAGAATGTAACATTCTCTAGCCCGCATCCAAGTCGACATGCAAGTCCAGTACAAAACCAGTATTTGCGTTCACGATCTCCATCACCATCTCCGAACGCAAATAGATCTTACTCACCTGGAAGAAGCAATTCCCCAGGTAGAAATGAACTTAGATGTCATATCTGTAATACACCTGGTCACTTTGCACGAGAATGCAATAACAAACCTGGTTTTAGTGGAAATGTGAAGCCTCAGAAGGATAATCTGCTTATTACATCCAATGATGAGGTAGCCACAATTTCCCTAACAAACAGAGACAGAAGGCCTTTTATGAACGTCACCATCTTGTCCAATGAATTTAATGCCTTCTTGGACACTGGTTCCTCTGTTTCCGTGTTAGGAGATGAAATAATTTCCATAATAGAGCAGAGGGGAATAAAATGTAAACCAGTTGAGAAATCAATACGTTTTCTCAAAGGAACATACAATGCAAAAAGGTCTGTCACATTGACCGTCAACTTTCAGGCAAATAGCAGGAAGCATACGTTTTTACTTGTACCTGGTACAATTAAAACGATTCTACTTGGCCGTGATTTCCTCGGTCCTGCAAATATTGGTGTATTTATAGGATTAGGTGGATGGACAGTAGGATTGCATGCAAACAATGTCATTCCATTTGCTGAAAGTAAAGATTCGTTTTTAGTTGAGGATGAAGATATTCCCTCAAGCAAAACCAATAATCATGATGATACGAGCGAGATGCTCAACATCGATGAGTACTCATGCCCAGCTGAAGTACTTGCAAATTGGGATTATGTTGATAAAGAGCACAAGGAGAAGGAAAAGATAAGTCTCATTCCCTTGTTCCCAGACACAGAGCACGCACAAATATGTGCACCAGATTACTTGACGAAGGAGCAAATAAAGAAGCTAAGAGCTGTTTTAAAACAGTTTTTACCTTCATTTACAAGTCGACCTGGTAAATGCAATGCATACAGACACACAATAAATACGGGAGATAGTAAGCCAATTTCCACTACTCTCAGGCCAATGTCCCCAGGAAAGAAAAAAATATTTGACGAATCATTTGCTGAACTGCTCAAATATAATATTATTGAACCTAGCAAAAGCCCATGGGCTGCTAATGCATTTGTAATTCCTAAACCTGGTGGTGGTCTTCGGCCCGTCGTTGACTATAAACCTATCAATAAGGTTACAGTCCCAGACGTTTATCCCATTCCACGAATGGATGACATGCTTGCCATTTTAGGGCCATGTAAATTCTTCACTGTTTTGGATTTGTCAAAAGGCTTTTTCCAAATTGAAGTCGAAGAAGCTGACCGACCAAAAACTGGCTTTATATGCCATAACGGTCTATGGCAATACAATCGTATGCCTATGGGGATGAGAAATAGTCCGAGTACCTTCCAAAGATGTATTGATACAATTCTTGGGGATTTGAAAGGAACAATCTGCTCAGTTTATATTGATGATTTATGCATCTATTCTCAAACTTTTGAAGAGCATTTAAATCATCTATATACAGTGCTGAAGAGAATTACCGACGAGGGTTTTACAATTCACCCTGGCAAAGTTCAGCTTTGTCAAAGGCGGTTCAAATACCTTGGCTTCATCATTGAACCAGGTAAATGTATGCCGGATCCTAAAAAGGTTGAGTGTCTAGCTCAGTATCCCACTCCAACCAAACCCAAACACATTCAAAAATTTCTTGGGTTCGTCGGCTTTTACAGGAGATTTATTCCCAAGTTTGCTGAATATTCAAAGCCACTTACGACTCTGTTGAAGAAGGAATCTACCTTCGTCTGGAGTGAAGCAGCAGAACAAGGAATTCAGCATCTAAAGAAATCTCTGTCAGATTACACAATGCTGTATCTACCTGATTTGAATATGCCATTCATAGTTCAATCAGATGCATCTGATGTGGGATATGGAGCGGTGCTCTTGCAAGAAAAGGACGGTCATTGCCATCCTATTTGGTACGCAAGCAAAACGCTTTCCCATGCTGAATCCAAATACTCTACTTTTGAGAAAGAAGTTGGAGCAGCATTATGGGCAATCAACCGTTTTCGTGGCTTTATAGAGTACAGTCACTTCGTACTCGAAAGCGATCATCAAGCAATAAGCTGGCTTAACAAGCTCAAAGATCCAAGCGGAAGGTTAGGAAGATGGGCAATGCAGCTGCAAATGTACGATTTTGATGTTAAGTACAGACCAGGTAGTAGCAGTGCCATGCAACCTGTGGATGCATTAAGCCGTATTCCAGAGCTTTTCGTGTGTGAAGTGAAGCCAAATATCTCGCTCACACGAGAAAATATGATTAAAGCTCAAGACGAAGATGCTGAGCTTTCGCAAATCAAAGCTAATTTGCATGATCCAGATGCAAATAACTCGCAGTACCTTAAATTCTTTGCTACTGATGACGGTCTTCTCATGAAATATGTAGGACCTAGAAGTAAGCCATGGGAGGATGAAGGTATGCATTGGAGAGTGTGGGTGCCAAAGTCTTTGCGTGACGCTGTGATTTCAATTTTCCATGCAAATGAACTTAATGGGCATCTTGGAATAAGAAAAACGTTTGGAAAGTTAGAGCAAAGAGTCTACTGGCCTAACTTACGACGAGACGTACAAAGGTATATAAACCATTGCCTCGTTTGTCAGGAGTCAAAAGCTACTCGTTTTCCTCCTGTGCCAGCTAGCTCATTTGAATCCAATGGTCCATGGGAATTAGTTACCATTGATCTAATGGGACCCTATACAAAAGGTGTCAACCAGAGCACACATTTGCTAGTCCTGGTGGATTACTTTTCCCGTTATGTGGAAATGCATCCCTTGCGCACAACAAGCACGCAAAGCATAATAAATAAGCTTTGGGACGTGTTTTGCAGATGGGGAATGCCCAAAACTATGCTTTCTGATAATGCTACTCAATTTACGAGTAATTTATACACATTATGGTGTAAGTCTTTAGGAATCAAGCCGTTTTACATATCGGCATATCATCCTCAGTCAAATATGACTGAACGTTACAACGCTACTATAAAATCCATGATTGTAGCTACCATAAATCGCTGCAAAGATTGGGACAGGTACATACCTGAACTTTCCTTTGCTTTACGAACCAGCATTAGCGATAGTACTGGGTACACTCCAGCATTTATTAACTTTGGTCGTGAGTTAAGAACTCCGTTCGATAACCTCATGCAAATTGAGTTATCTTCGGTTAAAGACATTTCTCAACTTGGTAAACGTATGACTACTATTCGTTCAGTCGTGATGGATGAAATAGAACGTAGTAGCCAAAAGTACTTGCATTATTACAATGCAAAAGCCAAACCCAGGGAATTCTTCAAAATCGGAGACCTGGTTTGGATGAAGTCTCATTTCCTTTCTGACGCAGCTCGCGGAATAACTGCCTCTTTGTGCAAAAAGAGAGAAGGTCCTTTCAGGATTGTTGAAAAGATTTCTAAAAGTGCTTACGATCTTGTTTCTGTGGATGGTGGAACGAAAGTTTTTAAAGTTAACGTTAACGAACTAAGTCCATATATTTCCCACGATGAACAAGAAGCAATCCAAGAACATGAAGAAGTGGAACAACCAAATGGTTCCTCAGTTTCCCATGATGCCATTTCCCATGTTTCCCCCGGGAATGATGAATCCTTGGTTTCAACAACCCAAGCCAAAGCAAAAACGGAACCACAGTGCCAAAGCTCTTGCACGAATACAGGAGCGCACTCAAAAGTTCAAGTCGGGAGAGCTGAAGGGAACTCCCAAAAATAAAAAAGCAAAGGCAGATGAAGCAACCGTA
Organism: Orchesella flavescens; assembly: GCA_964034955.1. Classification (NCBI taxonomy): domain Eukaryota; kingdom Metazoa; phylum Arthropoda; class Collembola; order Entomobryomorpha; family Orchesellidae; genus Orchesella; species Orchesella flavescens. The sequence continues at coordinate 6,683,706 of OZ035953.1, forward strand.
GTTGAACCTATGGATACTGATTCGGGTTCTTCTACTACTTCGACAGTGGAAACGACTACTACTTCCACTCAGACTGATCCTGTGCTGGTATTCGACTTGCCCTTGGATGATCCAACAAACAAGATCATCGAGGAAGATAAAAAATTAAGTAAGATTGCTTTTAATAAAAAATTCAAAGCAGCTAAAAATTCAAAGCAAGATCCTTGCTGTAAAAAATATCAATAAATGCAAAAGTCTAATATTCTTGCATTACTTGTTCGTTAGCTAAATCCACTGTTGGCTGTTCTAACGCAACTTTATGGACGGTGCTACCGAACCATATGTGCCTTCATTTTCTTCCAATGAAGCATCCAAACACTTCAAGAAATTGGCTATTTCTTATCCAGCTGCTGATCCTGAGGACGCTATTCTACAATCTGATGATGAAGCTGACAAGGAGTAACTTTCAACACATATTCATCCGTTTATCCATTGGAGTTTACATTAAAACTAATATAATGTACTAAAAATTCAATTAATCTATCATAAGATCTAGTAATAGTCCACTAAAAGTCAGTAACTCAATTACATTTAATATGAAAAGTTCAGTGCATTTAATATTCAATTTACAATATATATTCCGTTGACATATTGTATGTATTATGAAAATTATGAAATAATGATGATGACAAGTGAATTAATAAATAAATTCAGTAGTTAGGGAAAACCTAAAGGGGGAGAGGGTATGAGGTCTCATATTCAGACTTACATGTAAATACGTAAGTCCTTTGTATTCCTACTGAAAGTAGAGTATGCTAAATAGGGAAGTTAATCCCTACAACCATGCCCATTGCTTATGTATCATTTCATGCAAGCAATGGACGAAAGCATTCAGACAATGAATGTCCAAGTGCCAAACCACAATGGTTTGAGGATTTCAACTCAACTTCCAACTCAGGGTCTTACTATAAAAGCCCTGAGAAATGGCCAGCTTGAGTTAGTTGTTTTTGTTTCTTTAAAGTAAACTCTGCTAGTTTACCTCTGCAACCTGAGATTTTCCAGGAAGCTATTTAGTTTTAAGTTCAGGCTCTGATCAAGTCGAGTTTCTCCTTGACCAGAGCTACGATACTGATTCCGCTAACGCGACGTGCAGTGTCATTTACTCTTCGCAGACGCATACTCAATTTACCCCGAGTATAACTTTACTTTGTTAAACGAACACCTATTGTCTTATGCATAAGTTATTTATCATAAAACATATTTCACACTGATTTGGCGTACTATAAAAGGCCCAGTACCAGAGAATAGGAAATTCTCTGAAGTTGGGTTGTTATGTGGGCATAACCATTGAGCATAAAATCTCACCCAACATAACCTCACAATGTCAACGCTTTCTTCAAGTTGTTGCGAGCACACTTAACCGGTTAATTCAGAAAGTGGTGGAACAAGAGGATTGACAACTAGACTTTAATATGAGGTGGCCGGACAAAATTAAAACTTTAAGGAAGGTGCCTAGGGATGACGTTCACAGATACTCCACCAAGTGTGCCAATAAAAGGTAGGTATTTTGTGAGCTAATGCCCCCAATGGGTACGGAAAGGATGCAGACGTGAGTTTTGTGTAATATGTTTAAACACCAGCAAGACGTAGCGAAGCGCAGCTTCATTTTCACAACCCTTGAATTGCTTCAATAAACACAATGAACACTGTTCGCTTCCACGAAAAACGTATGTACGTTTATTTATCGAGAATTGCCACACACGCATTCCTTTCGGTTTTTGAATGTGTTTTATACCTCAATGCGCAATGACGGATAAGGTTTAAGCATTTTCAGACAGTAAATTACTATTTATCTAATTTTTAAAAGTTGATTTATGTGACGCATGCGATGGAGATGATAGGCACGTGTGGTCACGCGACCTAACCTACGGTGAACATTGGTAATGTGGCAGCGGCACTGGCTTTCTTGGTATGATAACCAATTTGGTAAAGCATTTGATTGCGAATGTTGACCTCGTTATAGAGCTAAACAAAGATACCCTCAGATTAGGTCAATTTGTTACATATTGCTCAAATCTGTAAATATTTACATGATTATGATGATGATTTGTATTTTATGGTGGCAAAAGATTGAATCATCATCATCATCATTATCGTCCTTAAAGGCGTTCTCATGTTATAACATGGACTATATTAATTGGTATTGTAGTCCGATTATAGAACAGATATTAAAGTGTGAATTCTTATTGCTATTATCCATTGAAATAACCAAGTAAATGAGAATTGGATTAATGGGAATGACATGTGTATACTGCTTTTTACACTTGCATTGTAATAGTCCGGTATCTGAACTCAAGGCCAGAATTCAGTATTTAACAAGCAAACCCCTCAACATGTAGCTCATGTATGCACAGTTATTAGCGAATCATACCTTGGAGCAAAATAATGAGAATTTTATTCAACAGGCCAAATTAATATTGCATACAAAAATAGCAACCAGATCAACTTTATCCTAATTTCTAGTTATCCTAATGGCTATTAATTTACAATTTCAAGTTTCTTCGCGTGATTCTTCCTTACTGCTGGATTTAGGGATAATTTTTACGCTTTTAAGCATTTTATCAAGTTTTATTAAAAAATTTGTGGTTGGTTGATGCCAGTTGATAGTTCAGAATTTGATGTTATTTACTGAGCTTCTGCTTTTTGTTTTTTATTTGAGCGTATTATTGAGTCTACAGATCATTACCAAATCCTCTGTTACCGCTTTAGAGGACAAATGAATGCTGCATCCAAAGATCATGTTGAATCTTCGTGTAAAAGCCACACGTAAAAAAACGGTTGCTTCCATATTTAAAGGCATATTGCATCCAACCCACTTGTGTTTTTTACCTTCCTAATCACAACTGAACCGTCTACTAATAGTACGAATTACATGTAATATTAATTCGAAGAGGGAACACTACACAGAAATTTGAGTATAACACTGCTTACCAAATTAATGCAGCCATCATCAACGTTGTAATTTATCGCGAGGAAAAAATGGGAAAGGAGACCATGTCCATAAAGTTGCCTTGTAATAGCAAAGGATGCAAAAAAATATTATGCACCGAACACACTACTACTCTACTACTTCTGATGTACCAATCATTTGTTTATAAATTTTACATTTGTAGGAATTAATGTTGGTTTTAATGTTTTTCTTTGATCTCCCATTGTATTTTCATCCCGGGGAGGTTGAAGAATCATATTATGCACAACCCATCCATAACCAAAGTACCCTTTGTTCTTACACATTAAAATTTATAATTTGAAGAAAAATATTTTTTTTCGTGATGATGATGAGAAATGCTGCAGTATTTCCTACCCATATTTTCTTCGCAATGACTAAAAACACCTTGAAAACATGCCTTCTCAGCGTCAACATTGAGATTACGAAGTAAAATTGCATTAAAAGGACTTTGTAAAAAAAATCTTCTTCACAAGTGGCGTTATTGTTATTCCGTTTTTCACTATCGATTTCAGAGTGAATAACAAAATTAGATGAATGCGTATTTCAAAACAATTATTATTTCAGGGGGCTTTAGTTGACCTTCCCATTTTATTGCCTTCATACACAAGTCAAAATACTAGAATAGTAGGAGGAAATATATTTGCATGCATTTCATCATGCTAGTCTCAGCGAGGTGCATTAAACCTTATGATATGAGTAGAACCTCATAAATTATGTAAAGGCGTCTTTTATGAGTCATTCTGTTAGAGAGATGCAAAGGCAGGGGTGGAATTGTAATTATCCGGCATTAGCATGTCCGTTTTCTGTTGCAAAATCCCATTCAAGAAGTCTCAACTCCAATAGCTAGTAATATACCTTGTTTGAAGAATGATATCTAGTTACTTCACTTCCGAAGCGACGTCAATAACTTTAATGTCACGTGTATCCAAAATCTGCTTAAACCATTCAGACAAGTCTGTTATAAAACCACATGCCAATTTTCAATGCGTTAATAAATGTGAGGGCTGCTGCCTTGGTAATAACTTGGAATTGGCTTGACGCAACCTAAGATATGTGGCTTGGTCGCTATCTCAAATTTTGATTTGAGGTCAAGATTCGTTGAAAAACAATTCTACGGATTCGAAAAAGTGCTAGAATCTGCTTTCTCCATCCAACCTTCTTCGATATCACCCCGCTCATGCCCTTGTGTAGCCAAAACTTGTAAAAGTAAAGCAATATTTCACATTTGTGTAATGTTGAAAAAACAGAACAGCAATATAAGAAGACTACTGGAACAATTTGAAAGTATCCGAGATAAAAACTAAAAATGAGTACTTATTGGATCTCGAGGTAATTCAAAATCATCAAAATTGCTACCCACTTTTGTTATCGCTAGGATGAAGGTCATGTGGTTTTACTTAATTATCAAACATAGTCATTCCTAACTCTCTTTCCAAAAGACTAAAAGTGCGTTACAACTTCTGAAAGTTGTTACGAAAACTTCATTATATGTATTCCCCACGCATTTTCACCAAAGACATATAACTCACGTAAATCATTCATTGCATAGCATTAGCCAACGACCTGCAACTTGGCCGTGGAATGAGCTGCTTACTGATCTGAAAAGCGAAAGAAAGGAAGAAATAAGGCAGAGGAATAAAACGTCAAGACAATGTAGCAAAAACATGTGAAAACCTATGGAGATATGATACCATGATACGGAAAAAATCAAGCCCATATCATTCATTGCATTGTATAGCATAGCACATAAAGCAACTAGTGAAAAAGCAGCGTTTGCTGCTTACTAGAAAAATTAGAAAAAGAGATCCGGCTTAGCTCAACGAGATGAGCTGCTTATTGAGAAACAAGAAGAAAAGGAAAGGGGAGAATTATAGTGTAGAGCATATCTAGTTTAGTTGCTTTGGAACAGAAGTCGTAGTTTCACAGTATTTCCAAATGCCAAAAACGTAGCGAAGAAGAAAGGGTAGTCAGTCAACAACACCAAATCATGCAGCAAAAGACACAGAAGGAATGATTAGGGGAGCCGCATACCTATGTGATACATCATGTTTTATAATTTGTAAAGGTTCATATGGAAATGCATATATTATATATTCGTCCGCAATATGAATTCATTAGGTACTACAAACCCACTGGTTCACTAACCCATACTTTGCTTATTCGCATCCTCCAGATGTACAAATCTCCATATCATTCCTCACAACAAACAAATCTCACACATTTATTATTGAGCATTGGAGGTTTCCATTCCTTCAAGGATTGGCGAGACCATCTGACACTGACAGAAAATTGTGATATTTTTTTGTAGCCCGTCGTCAGTTTTGTTTTCTGGATTAGCGAGTATTAACTGATATCTGCAACAAAATGGAAGTGCAAGGAATGTCGGATTCAAGCAATCCTACGCTAAATCCTACCGATTTCCTTCCTAGCAATTATCAATAGATTTTAGTACAAAAAATATCCTTAAATGACATTTCAACGCATTTAAATTTCTGTGAAGGATATCAACACGAGGGTTTTATTGAATTTTCCAGTAGAGCATGATCACCGGATGGATTTGTGTTCACCACATCATGCGGCTTTAATTGGTATTCAAGTTTTATCCAATTTAATTCTCAGGTCAAAAAAGTAAAAGCGCATAAAACATTCTGAGAATCAGAAACTTACTAGCACTTTACTCGTTAGTTCGTCTGGCTCTATCATCATTATTATTATTCACTTGAAATAAAAAACATTTCAGTTCACTGTTGTCAACCAAAACTTAACGCGGCAATTTTGTATTTTATCTTTTTCTTACGTAAAAATAATAGATTTTTGTTACTGGAAATTACATTTTCTTTGTTAAATGAGTGTTGTAAACTGTTTTTGCATTTCTTTCACACTGGATACATATGAACGTTCCTTTTAAGATGTACTCTTTCACGGCTTGTTAGATGAGCCAGTTAGTTTGGGATTTACATAAACTTTTATTCCATTTCTTCCTATAATTTGGAATTAAGTGGCCCATAATTTTAGCAAGCTTAGTCATTTCACTGAATTTTTATAAGACATATTTGACAAGGAAGACAAAAATCTAGAAAAAAAATCTTTGCTAGGCAATTTCTTATCTTTGCTGGAGTGGCAGTTTTTCAGAAAAAATGCTGATATTGCTGTGTGATTCCACCGGTATTTGTATTTCCGTAAATGATGTAAGCCTTTATAAAATACTAATTTGCTCATCATACATGCATCCGCCAAAAAAATTACGCCCACCTACAACTGCTCCCTACATCAAAAGTAAGTAAACGGTGATACTACTTTTGCTCCAAAAAGACAAAAACATGTAAAAACGAGTCGTACCTGTCTCTCTGACACGATATTTATTCTCTAGTACTGCTTATGAACCAGAGCGTGAAAATCACTTTTATTAGTAATTGATGATATCCGTAGATTTGTCACTAATTTCTGTTTTGTAGATTGTATACTTGATGATGTTATAAGAAATGATTTTTTTAAATGCCAAACAATTTCAGGCTTGCTAAATAATACAACAAAGTGTGTAAATTGGTCTATTTTTTAAGCATTCAAAATGTAATACTGAACACCTTTTTGCAGCTTTTCTCAAAAGTCTTCCCATGGAATTTAAAAATAGCATAAGCATCCCGTTTCAAGCATGTGTTGTTATCGCGTGGCAAAATATTACAAGGTGGTCTTATAATTGTTTAACATGCCTTAGGTATCTGGTGTGCATAAATGGTTCATTTTTTTAGATTCAACTCATCCCAGAAGTTATTGTACTTCAGTATTGGTATTACTTGCAACCTACACAAATAAATTAACCCGGTGTTCGTGTGAGCATTGTTACTACCTAATCTACAGTCTCATTTCTTGATAGTCTTGAAATCCGTTAGTGGATTCTGGAAATCATGATTTGACAAAACAAAAAATTACTGTTGTATTTACACTAGCTATAAAATAATACCAGGAGAAATTTAGGATGATAATGAGTTGGTATTAATTACGACCTCCGTTGAATAAAAGCAAGGCCAAGCATTCAACCCTGTCATCTTTGTCCCGCAATCCCACAGTATTTTATACTCATACTTGCTTTTTCATCGGTTTCATTATTTGTAATTAGTTTTTCCTGTGAATCTTTGATGAAAAGTGAATAACGTAAGCATTCAAAGTTAAAATAAGTAGTTGAGTGATACTTAAAATTTACTTTCGGCTCAGCCTTTACAACAACAAAAATTATCAACAACTAATGCGACGGAAGTGCAAAAAACATCCAAAAGTGTACAAGCATGTTTTTATCCAAGTAGCCCACGACGGTTGGTAAACACTAAAGAAATGATTGCGTTCGAAATTTTAATACAGTTTGCTTCTGCTGTAGGATAATGACAAATATCTACAGGTGCTGAGATGTTATCAATATTAGTAAAGAAAATAGCATTTCTTGAGAGATCATGCTTCAGCTTTATAAATATGACTTTATTTTACAGGAGCGTTGAATCCTTTTGCAATATTAACAGGGTTTTGTTGTGATTTGGTTTGCTGACACAAACGCACTGGAGTAAAGTAATATCTTGTGAAATTAAGCCTAAAATTTTCAATTCCGAATGTTTGCATCAGCCACTATTTGAAAGAAACTAAAAGCTTAAAGGAAAAGTATAATCACAAAACAAAATCTTGAAAATTGCCTTGTATCTTATAAGATGATTTAAAAGCAGGTCAAAGAAACAACTAATTAATTACTCTCACTAGAAAGTACAAATCCTCTGAATCTTAAGCTACCGGTCACATTAACACTGCTATAAACAGCTAGAAATGACGTGGTATTCGTCCAAAATATATTTCCATTGGGAGAATCTCCACACTGCCCAATATTATCACAAGGACGAAATTGAGTATCAACAAATGGAGTACAGTTCCTCGCTGCCCATTGAGAATTAAAAGTTTCATCATGTACAATACTTGTTGCGTTAAAAGTTTTGGTTAATGTGAGAGCTCTCTCCTTCCTTCCATAAACATCATAAACCTGCAACAAGTCGGAATAGCAGGACTCGTTAACTTGAGGTCGAAAAGATTCCAAATTGAGTTGAGTTGTTGCGGAACTGTAGTAGATTTGACGATGACTTTCAGGGCTGAATGCAACAATCACCACTTGATTTGGTTCCACTTGATAGGAAAATTCGTTTTTGCGTGGCTGATTTTGGTGAACGAGGTTGTAAGTGAATGCGGGATTACCAGCTATTTCCCTTTCAACACGGAATCTAAGACGAAAGCCGGATCCAGTAACTGAGCTGTCGGAGGAAAACGTGATGATGGCAACAGGTCCTTTGACAGAAGCAGTTCTGTTTTCAGACCTGCAACGATGTTGGGCGAAAGTGTGTTAATGTTTGTTGCCACTCACTTAACATAAAAAAATAGTTGATGAACTTACGTTATCACAACCGCTTGAGTGTCTACCCCTTTGAAAGCATCCACAGAGCTGACCGTTAAATAATCACAGCACTCTTCAAAGCCGCTTCGTTCCAAAGTTAAAGCAATTCTTTCCGCTTGAGGTACCTCAATTAGCCAAATGCATTTTTCACTGTTTGCATACTTTCCATCTTCTTTGTAACTGATTTCACCAGAATTTCCAACGTAGATTCCACCACATCCTGCACCTAATAATTAAATTAATGTTTACTGCATTTTCATTCAATGAATTTGGATGCATGTTTCACAGTTAGTTTACAAGCTGCCTACTTTTCTCGTAGGTGAAGCGGAATCTTGTGTCGTTGTCACTATTTCGCTCAACAGAAGCAGGTTTATAAACGACAAGAAATGCTGAATACACAGTGCTGCAAATGTTCTTTTTTGATCGTACATTCACAACATCAGGACAAGAAGTGGTGTCATTTGGGCTGGGAAATCTTTCCCTTGTCAGCCATCCATCTGGTTCAGGGGTAGTGTAAAATGTGATGGAACCATAATCACAAGATTCGTTGCTCTTTTTAAATGAGCCCGAGCTCCAACTCATATTTGTTGGCATTGTAAATGGATCATCATCCGCTCCTATTTTCAAGCTAGAGGCTATCACAAATATTTCATGATTTGAAAGGGAGGATGTGATTCCATCTCCCCAGTCTGAACTAGGATAGTCAACAGTTCCATATGGATCAGCTCGGTGACGAAGTTTATAACTGTATTCAGGGCTCTCATCAATTCCACCTGATGAGAATTGGAGGGCAAACCCTTTTCCACGGGTTGATGAGTCGGATCTGAATACGATTACTAACATTGACTCCTCAAAGGTCCGGGTTCGGTTTGATCGACTGAAAAGGAAAAACAATAATAATAGTTTTATTAAGTCTCTCTTAAAATTCTAAACTTCACAGCTAACTCTCAATCAGCTTACTTAATAGGCACCGTGTCATTCCGCAAAGTTCCGTCGGACGGAGAAACTGTATTGATTAGCAAATAATCACAACAAGGTTCGAACCCGTCCTTGAGCAGCTTCAAAGTTATGTTGATGCTGTTGGGAGAATGTAGGAGCCACACACAACGCTCATTGTTTAAATAATCTGTCCCAATTTTGTACTTTAAAACACCTCTCTCTCCTTTGATTACTCCTCCACAGTTGTCATCTAATTATCATTCACAAATCATAAATCTCAGCCAAACGCAAAAAAGAGCTTGAGCAAACTGTCAATAAAAAGTAATGTGTACCTTCAACCGAAACATCCGTCGTGCTGTTCCCTTTTCCAAACTCTGTTAAATATTTTTACCAATAATAACATCATCATCATCATCATCGTGTTTTTGGTTTGAGTTAGAGTTATTGTAGGCTCAAATCACGTCAAAGTGACATGTCCATATTTTCGACTTTTAAATTCGCATCTTTCGAATGCATCATTAAAATCAGCTGATTGTGAAGCGGCAAAACCTCGTTTTTTTCTAGAATTGACCTTTCCTCAAAGGTTTTACAGCATAAGTAAACTTAATTGAAGTAGAATAGTTAGCAATTTTCTGCCAAAATTATGGAATATAGGTAGTACAACCCTAATCCAAACTTATTGTATATATCTAGTAGAAGCGATCAGAAAAATATATTTTTTGAAAGTTTTAATTTTTGAAGTTTTTACGTGTTAAATATAACTGTAATTAAGTAAAGTGAGGCTACTTTAGCAAAATTTTCAAGATATGCATTGTGTTCTACGCGTCTTAAAGATACAGATTCCGTTGGAACGAAACTCGCTAAAGTTGCCTCAACCGTGCTACGGTACTTAATTGCTGGACTAGTTAAGCGGGCAATTAAGCCCTTTCAACCTGCTTGGGTTGGTTCACACACTACGTTTCACATTTTTGTCCAAAAAACAGGATATCGTGAAATAGCATACTGAGTAAACAAATTAACAAATTGTATTAAAATAAAATATATCACCTCTCACTAATTGATAAGTAAATTACTTTTTATAAATGCGTCGGCAACTTGTGAACCCCCCTTTTTCCTTTGTTGCATTGCCACCTTTAAAAAGGGGCAATGTGAACTTAGAGTAGGGTGTGTGACGAAAAAAATATGCAAACGAGATTTTCGTCACTTTGACGTGATTTGAGCCTGTAGCTAAAATCGTTTAGAGTTTACCTTGTCTCCACTTGAAATCCATTGCTACATTTGATGTCGCATTTTGAGAGTTGATTACAATAATCGTTAGTCCATTCGCATTTTGCAGGACGGCTTCTCCAGGGCTCTCACATTTTCTATGAGATGCATTTTAAAACGCTACACACATGATAAATGTGAATATGAATGGATTTTTGTTTTTATTCGGACTTACAAATTATTTGATTTTGTTAATAAACCGTCAACCGCATTGAAAACTGAAAACTCTTGATGAATGCAATCATTTGGTCCTGCAACTGGAAGCGTTTGATTGAGAACCAGTTGTAATCCATAGCTGTAGGTTGATGGAACAACGGGCGTGAAGATGAATACTTGATAGAAGCTACTGGTGAAAAGGGATTTCTTGGAGAGACTGGATGCTGAGCCTTCATCTCCTTTTATGATTGTGAATTGTGTGGTTACATCACTTCCCCTTTTGATCAAGTCCCCAGCAGCCCTCCATGTCAATGAAAAGCCATAGCCGGAGACGGAGGAGTCAGAATAGAAAACTATGTAGAGTTCTCGACTTCTTGCTTCATATGTTCCATATCGCCCCAATCTTGTTATCCTTGGAGCCTCAGCAAGTTCATCTCCGTTGGAATCAGTTAGCTCCATCATATACAAGTGATCATACGTGCTTTCTATCCCGTTCGCACCAACGTTGATGACAATAGATGAGCGAGGTCGTGGCTGAGGAACAATTACCCAAACACACCTTTCACTGTTTCGATAGGATGCATGAGGTTTGTACATTATTGTTCCTGCTGTTCCCCCGAGAACCTCGCCACACTGGGAGATTAGTCCTGTTCCTTTAAATATATACTTTAATATTATATTTACTTCCCCCGTTTATTTTACAAATATTTTTTAGAGACTTACTAGCATTGGAACTTGATGGATATGGAGGGTCTGCAAGTTAATAGTAAAGTTTATACATAAATTGTTAGGTCGTGAAAACTCCCAACTTTTGAAATTTGTTTCAACTTATTTACCTGCTTCCCAAGTTAAGTTAAAATTGAACGGCTTTTGGAACTGTTTAGTGATGAGTATCACAAAAGGATTGTCATAATTTATCAATGAATTTATTCCTTCACAATTGGTTTGGCAGCAGCTACATAATGAATACAAACACACATTACATTATTTATCAACCATTTGAAACCTGGAGCATTCTATTCTATAAAATTTCTTACTCCGTCACCACGTTGCTATTTTCAATCACATCAGTGATGATAATAAATGACTCTCCATTGGAACACGTTGCTGCCGCTTGAAGATGAACTTTTGTGGAAAAGTTTGAGACAATAATTGTTGTAAAATCCAACGTGTAATTTACATAATTATCCAAGTTGGATGAGCTCCAAGCTTCCAGGCCGCTGTTATTAAAACTGCCAGAGTTTTCGAGTAAAGTTTCATGGGTGAAAAATGTATCCTTTTCTACCAGTTTTCCCATCCCTTCAAATTGAATATGAAGGTCGATGTCAGTCTGAGAGGTGAGTGAGGTCACAATAAATATGGTTGGACCAGCGAATACATGGTGCATACTTTTCTGTAACCTTGAATTAATTTTGAACGTGAAATACTGATTTATCCATACTACATTCCCTTTCATTTAGTTAAGCTGACATAATATGTACTTGGTTATGTTTGTCTGGAGGTGATAACTATTATTTCCGCTTGCTTCGCTGGGTTTAATAATTTCCAAAACGTATGTATTGGTAATTTGACTGGAATACGATGATCTATAAGTAGGCTGTAACAACAAGATGTATTAAATGAAATCAGAAAAAATTTAAATATAAATTTATAAAACAGTTGGCAACATTTTGTTCGTACATGTGTCGAAACCTTGATTACCGCACGGTTGTTTGCTCTGACAGTCCAAACACAACTGGATGGATATCTTGTTCCGGTGGACCCCAAAGAGCTCCTTGAAAATACAATTGAGCCAGACTGTCCAACAAGGACACCGCCGCATGTTTGATCTAAATTTTAAATAGATTGATTCAAAACCTTCAAGAATGTAGGTGATTTTTGTGTTGAATTTTTCATGTGAAAACTTAAATGTCCATAAACATTATTTTATGACAGCAATAACTCACTTGATAGTGCAAACATATCTTGGGTTGGACTCGCTGCGAAATAAAGGCATGAAAAGTAAAATTTGTTTATATAAAGCCTACAAGTAAATGATACCTAATTTGTTAGAATATTACTCATTTTCTCAATGTCACTCAAAAGGTTTCCATGTTCCTTAAGTAATTTCTCCAATCCACCAAATTCTCTGTCAATATTTTGCACGATTACTTTTTGCTCCAGCATCGAATGTTGTAGCTCTTCATTTTGTTTTGTTAGTTGGTCCACGTCTCCAGTCACCCTTTTCATGGAGCTTTCCAGCGAAAAGATCTGGATTGATGGATTATTTTTACATACATGAAAAACTTGAATTTGAAATGTTTTCAATTATGTCTTAGGATAATCTACCTTATGTCGCATGTCTGTGATGACTCGATTTTGCGAAAACTCGTCATCCTTTGGAAGGGCATCTTTAATGCTACAAAATTTAAAATATGGGACAATTTAAGAATATATTTTAGCGCAGAGGTTATGTAATGTACAAATAAAAATATTTTAAAAAGTAATCCGTCACCTTCTCGAGTTTCTCAAATGGTTAGGCACATAACTTTCGAATGTATTTGCACCATTTGACGGTGCGTAACTTGAAACTATCAACGCGACACAGTAAAATGTAAAAAATTTCCGCAATTCCATTTTGTTACTACAAAGTAAGCAGTTTTTTTGGTTTCCGTGAACTTCTGGTGTGGTCTGGTGTTACTCAATTGCTGACCAAGTTCACTGTGAGCAAATCTTTACTCCAAGATCATGTTTATGAAAGTTATTTTTTGAAGAAGAAGTAAGTTAAAATGTCATGCTAAGCAAATGCATTAAAGTAAAGAAGATGTTTTTGTGTGTACGCGATAAATGTTTTTGTAATATAAATGTTATGGTATATCATCATTATCATCATCGACGACGATAATGATTCACGAGTACATTGCATTGAAAAGGGGATATTTGTCTATTACTCAAATACTCGTTCTGCACTTTCTTGGAAGTTATTCCTCTTTCCTGACCTTTACATCATAATACCTACATATTATGCATCTTGTTGAGATTGCATTCGACTTAATGATAGTGGCTAGGCTGACTTGCCTGTCTGGAGACGAGAGTTGACGAAGATTAGAAATGTAATGTGGTGATACATATAAATGGTGTGTTTTATGCTTCAACACAAAAAACAAGCCAACATATCGGGTCATTTTTTGTAATACCAAGAATTTTTCCTGTCCCATATATTTGTCAAGTGTTTGCTGAGTAAGTTAAACTTGATTCAGTCTATAATATCAAGTTCGTTTCATGAGCAATGCATAAAAAACTAAACTTTTATGCTCAGTGCAGTATAATCTCTTTAATATAACTGTGGTGGAATCCTACTTATAAATTGTATCGCCATAATAAAAACATCTCTCGTTGATGAGGAATATTGATATATATGATTGCGTCAGTAAACCTCGCAGTAGTTTCTGGATTATAAGTGGAAATTCCACAGGGCAACAACAAACCTTGCATTTACATAAGTAGCATTAGGTAATGTTGATGTTGTGGTGGGATGGGATCTACGCCTAGTAAAAGATCGGCTAGTCTGTTTGTGTTCACTTCGTTTATGCAAGCACGATTTTACCATCAATATCACAGGAAACCATTCTTTTTATTAATTACGAGGAAATACTTGAAAGACGGTGGTTTTGAAAATTTGCATGGATGAATAATGCACATTTCCATCGTTTTCTGTTGGTTGAAATCTGATGAACCAGTTGCGTTTTTAGTATAATACTCTGAAGGTAGAAAAAAATATTTGCATTTAAATATTATGGTCATATGGTGTAATTTAATAATTTATTTATGAGCCGCACAAGCTGTTGCAGCTTTTCGATGCTTTTTCCGTCTGCTCTGCTAAAATGAATTCTACTCCTAAACTTTTTGCTGCATATGTAAAGTATTGTGTTTATGCCAAATGGAATCATATTTGAAAGCTATCTTAAATTATTTATATTGCTCATTCTCTTCTCCTTCATTTTCTATCATCACTATTATCATCAAAAGCGGAAACTAAGAAAGTAAGTAAGTTAGACTTTTCATTTAGGTGGTTTAAAACGAAATCTTAGGCACAAATTTTTCATATTGTTTTCTCCTTCCGCTAAAGACGCATTCAACAGATACGCATTCACTTGAAAGTGCATTTTTATCTATTCCATGATTAAAAATTGTTGTGTGCAAATTTTTGTAATTTTTGTTTTTATTAATGTTTTCAAACGTATGAATTTTTGAAGTCTGAAGCTACAATGAAAAATACCGGTTGGTGGATTTTGGTAAATACTTTGTACATAATTTTGACTTGGCTTGGTTTTGCAAAACTTTTATAAGTAAATCTGGGAGAGGTGCATATGATGCTTATTAGCAGATGGTTCAACCATTTGCATGACATTTTATTACAATTAAATCATCAAAGAAAACGTCCCGGGCATCCTAAGAAATTAGAGCTTTTGCTTATTCAGCTTTTGCTACATGTTGTTGATGATAATATTGTGGATATGGTACATTAAAAAAGGAAAAAAATACCTTTTACTCATCATGGGTCACATCTGGCCTAAAAAACTGCTGCATAATTGATAAATGGGTTGCGAATCTCTAAAACAACAACTTTGAAGGCTTGACGTAGAGTAGATTTATAGGATAATATCTTTATGGTTGTATTTTTGTTGAATATTAGGAGTAGATTTTGTCACAGGTAAAGTAAAAGGTAACCAGTTCTACTATTATGATGATAGATTTCAATAATGATTTTTTGTACAACTTAAACGTTGGTATTATTTTTGTCAAAAATCATATTTATCTATCAAGTGCATAGATTATCTTCAAGGAAGTTTGAATAGCTTTCCCGTTGTGATACATGAACATTATGCTTATTAGAAAACCGTGAAGTTATGGGTTTAGTTTTCATGCATTTTTGATATCCTTTGTCATATTTTATCCATGTCTATTTTCAAAATACGTTGTAGTAGCAAAAATGAGTTACGAAAACAAAGACCATTTTCGTCAGACCATGTGATGTAACTTCCATATCCTCTACGTTTTATTAGTTCCACGAGCCCATCAAAATCTTCATCAGCAGTAAAAACAGTTTACGTAAGCTGGTTGTGAATATCCAAAAATAGCATCCGTTCGTATAAAATATTTGCGATACACAAGTGAGTCAAAATATGACATTGAGCAATAATGACCCGTTAGGTTTATCCACACTTGATCCATGGAACGGTATTCATTTGAGGAAGCAAACACAATCCTTCATGTTTTATGTTAATTTGCGCACCACTCACGTCTCACGTAGCATAACACCAATGCGTAGATCATTTACCACCCTATTAATAATCAAGAATAATTCTAGCGGACAAAAGTATAAAAGGTAAGTCAACTTAATGTCATTATCACACTTTTACATTATCACCTCTCTCTAGAGCACCACCCTAGCATTCACTCCACTTATTTAAAGAAAACACTTTTCCAATTTAACTTCAGCAACAACATGAAGCGGTTGTACACCTTCGTTTTGTTAGCCACGGTTGCAATCCTAATCAATTGTGGGGCGGCGAATGAGACTAAGGAATCGAAGGAGGTGGACAAAATGCCTTGCGTCAACTTCCGTGATTTTGTGAATGGAACTAAAGTCCGCGCAGTGGCTGTGATGAATCAACAATGTTATTGGGCATTTGAGCAGGTGGATTGAATTTAAACTTGCTTACAAATTACAAAATTGATTCTCTTTTATAGAATAATTACAACCTAATTTTTTATTTTTTCAGGGACCATGTGCTGCTGGGGAGTGGATCGTTTTTTCAGAAGACTCACTTAATGAAAATAAGACGAGAATGGGAAATTGTACCACACGCTCATGTCCTCTTAATAAACCGGAAGACGAAGTAGCAGCCTTTCCTAGGCTTTGGATATATCATAATGAAACCTGTTATCAAACAGGCTACGCACATCCCACATTTTGCGGAAATATAACAAGTAAGGTATTTTTCAATGAATTTTCTGATGTCCCGTACTGCTCAGATTCTGAGCCGGGGAAAGTTGATCCTGATAACGAGCCGACCGGAAGTGGTATCGGAACCTGGATAGAGTACGTCTTCTGGAGAGCCAGCTTAAACAAGAGTGAACCCATTATGTTAATCTAATACCTTAATATTAGTTAAATGGAATTATTGACATATTTGTTAGTCTATCGTACAACAAGTGTTTCTGAATAAATATAAAATTCGCATACTTAATCACATTATGCCCGCGTTACATTTCTACAATTTATTTTTATCAGCATCATTATCAACATCACAGCTACTTGACAAACATACCTTTATTTATAGAAGAGCATCTTCCCAACGTCAAGTAATACTTCATCAAAAGCGTTCATTCTCATTCATCCAGAGCTCTCCTGTTAGGTTTGTTGGTGTATGGATAATGAAACAAATAATTTTATTGAGAGGTGAGGGTGTAAAACATAGAGATGGTTTGATGGTTGGGCTGATTGGATACCAGTGTTGAATATGTTCTACATGTAGCTGTAGCTCATGCAGTCAAATATTATAGGAATTACGTTTATTACTACACATCGAAGAACGGAACAGAAAAAGGTTTACAAGAGCATTCTCACATTTAAAAGTACATTTGTACATGGAATCGAGAGAAATCTGTAAAAAGTGGAACTTGATTTGGGTAGAATATTCTTTTTCAGTTATATTTACTCTATCAACTATAGAGATAAGGAACCTACATGCTACATATATTTTCAACTTTTTAGCGAAATTAAATACTGACATCTACTTCTTAGCAGCAAAATATTGCAATGTGCCATCACATAACCGCATGACAGGATTTGTAAAATGATGTTTTGAGCTCTAGGTTCTTGTGGTATTCAGTAAATGTAAATATAGATTTCGAATAATGATAATGAAACAGTGCGGTTTGCTGCATTGCTTGATATTGACGTTTTGCTTAAAAGAAAACGCTTTTAGAAATGGAACAGCAAATTAGCAATCATTTTTGTTCGTGAAGGATGATGATTACGATGAGCATAGAACCTATGAGTAACTTGTGCCACATGTAAATCCTAGTTCATTTATTCATTTAGCGTCGAATATATAGTTCGTGGTTTTACTTAGTTTTGTCGGTTTTGATAAAAGACTCTTGCAAGACAAAAATGTTGAGGAGGGTAATATGAAACCTTTGATTTGGGATTACTAAATGATTTTGTAGTAATAATGTTTCCTTATGATGATGAGCACAAAATTTAAGCGATAATTATGACCAAAATCTGCATTCCAATAATCAAGAAGTAGATGACAAAATCACTAACGTATTTCTTTTCTACGGGACATTGCATTATAGGGACGCCGTTCAGCTAGGTAAATATACAGCAAGAACTGAAGAACAAGAGTTGTAGCTGTTTAGCTGAATGGTGCATTTAGTCAAAAGGAACTTCTCGAAATGGGCATTTGAATTGGGTAAAATTTTTATTCAATCTATCTTACCCTGGTACGAAAATCTCAAAGAGGAGCTCACAACGAAAAGTAATAAAATGTAACTAACTTTTAGCTCCATGATTTCTTAACTATTTTATTTTACTGACAACTACATGCAGCCTGACGAAGCAGAAATGAATGCGAAACCGGTCGCTGCCGGCCAATAAATAAATCAATTTTTCAGTTCGAAGTACTTTCTTCAGTCTACTTTTAATTATCATAAAAATACTGAAGTGTGGCGGTTACTTTTTTAATTTGTAATGCAAATATATAAGGGCGTCGTATTTGATTCGTACAAAAACGTCTTCATAACCAACGGTTCAACATATAACGCGGGTTTGTAGTATGTTGAAAGATAAATTTAGAATGTAGATGAAATAGTGATCATGATAAGTATGAGAATGAGAGAGCGTAGTTTACTACGTTGGTTAACATTTTCCAGAGTTGACGCTTTACAGCACTTACATAAGCATGCGTCTCACCTGCATAAAAAGATTTTTGTCTTGTTCTTCCTGAGTAAAAAGAACTATCAACGCTTCGGATTTCATTGACAAGAGATGACAAGACGCTGCAAAGAGTTGTAGCTGTAACTATTGGGATGTTGAATGAAATTCATATATTATTCATGAAGTGTACAACTGCAGAAACTCTCTATTGGTTGTAGAAATCTGGTCGTCGTGCATTTTGCATGAGCGAGAAGAATACCCTTGAGAAAATACATTTATAAAACAACCAAATTTAGCAAAAGGAGAGAATCACCTTTTATGTTTTCCAACATATTTATTCTTCTCTCAACGCTGCATAGAAGTACAACATACATTTTTCATGAATGAGACCTTCAAGCATTTTTGATTTTCTGCTCCGGTGTTATGAAGTACTTGCTGTGTACTGCTAGCAAATTTTCAATGTAAAATGCGATATACGTGAAGAGTGATGATGCTGATGATTGTTTTTTGACTGTGCATAAAATTGGATTGCACCTTGCATGTAATAAAAGTAATGACACTACCATCACACAATCTTCTTTCTAGCTCACATAGAGCTCTGTTATAATGGTGGTTTTCTGGAGGAGAATGTATTTCTCACATTTACATACTGTAAACTACAAATGCATTTAAAATGTAATGTATCACAAGTGTCAGAAAAACTTTTTTTCTTTGTGAGAACGAGCAAGAGCCGTCAAAATCTATGTTTTAAATATTTTTAGATGAGTGTCATTATTATTGTATTTCGATTCTCCACGAAGGTCGGCAGGCAACATGATCCTAAGGTCTGGTTTAATTCACGGCTTGTCATGAGGGTAATATGAGATGATAATGTTGAGATGATGATGATGTTGATGATAATGAATAATGTTGATTGTTTCTGATTTATGAACCAATGAAATTTATTGATTTTTTTTCTCGATTTTAGATGACATCAAATTGAGTTATTCTTAGATAATTTTTGTTTCAGAACAAGCACATTGATAGTATTGTCAATACTAAAACTTACAAGGGAACGTTTTCAACTGAAATCTGAGTTAAGACAAACCAAATATCGATTCTAGGGTAATTTTATACACTGAAAACAATTCCGAAATCAGTTTTCTGTAAAACATAACTTTTGGATTTGCATTTTATTTAAATGGGGACAATATTGAAACGCTTTAGACTGAATTTCTGCTCCGCAGATGGTATTTTTTTGGAATGTCACCTACTATTTTTGTAGAATATTTTATTCTAACGCTATTTTTAGCATAAAAATTAAGTTTAAAGTAGCTTTGTCCGACACTTAAATCACAACTTCGTTTACCAAGGCATTTTGCCATACCAACTTCCGCTTTTATAAATTCAAAAGTTTAGTTTTACAGCAAACTGATTTCAGAATCGTTTTCAGTGTATAAAATTACCCTAGAATCGATATTTGGTTTGTCTTAACTCAGACTTCAGTTGAAAACTATCCCTTGTTAGTCTATCTAGAACCGGGTAGGATTATATGAAAACATTACTGATAAAAGACATAGACAAATATTCAGACTCACTAAAGAATCTCACTCAAGCAAAACATCACTTGTAAGTTGCGACTCTGATTATTTTGCTATAAACAACACTGTGGTTATTATTAGTTTCATTTAATTACTCATTTTTTAAAACTTTCCATTCTAAAGTAAACTGATATGATAATGGATCTAGTAAATTTTATTAAATCTAATCTGGTTAACATTTAATGTCCTGGCCTTACAACGAAACAAAGCTAACAAATTATTCGAGAACCGTGAAATGCAATTTATTATGTCAAAAACATTAGTCGATTGATCGTACTGCTACCTTATTAATTTGATATGAATTGAACTGGTTCAAAATGATGAAGTCGAAAAGAAAATGATTGAAATGAATTTAGTCTTGTATTATGTTGAATCTACGTTGTCATTATAAACATTGTTACCACTGCAAGTGTGAATGTAGCATCACACATGGAGTTCGCTACAAAGAATAATCATACATTGTGGGCTATGCTTGATGTTTCTAACCTCTCATATAAATGAAATTACATATTACTTGTTTTAAAATTGAATCATCATTAAATTTCCAATCTAACTAATCTATTCAAAATGTTTTACATTTAAATTTTAAAAATACTTTCATCATGAATAAGTTATTGTCTCATTACTTTGAAAAGAAAAGCCGGTCTGATGTTAACTATAAAAACGTGTGAAAACGTATCATCTAAAGATAGCTGTTCTCACTACCGTTAACAGAGACGACTATATTTATATGGTCTGAGACATTATACACATTATATAAGCAGATCGCTCACAAACAAGTAATAATAAAGCAATGCAATAAACTGAATATTTTAATACATCACACCTAAGATGAGTCATCTGATTCATCTTCCAAATCTGATTCATCATCTGAGCCTGATTCTTCCTCTTCCTTCCTCAGCTCATCTAGAGGAATATAGACTTGCAGATCCTTTGTAGACTCATTCAAATCAAAGTCGTTAATGACCAGAACAGCCAATGCTTGCTCCTCGTTGTATCCAAAGTCATGCTTTGCTGTGTTGACGAATCCCTGAACCTTATCATCTGTTAGCTTATCTGGCGGTGTCCAAATCAATATTGAATGTTCCGTCTCAGACTGATAAGCAGGGTCACCTATTCGAATCCTGTTTGGAATCTCTGCTTGATAACTTGCACCAATTCTGATAGGGATAACTGTCTCCTTGAAAGCTCGTGTTTGGACGATTAAGTCCGCAGATGCAGCTGGTTCGGAAGAAGAAGAGATGATACTCATCGCGTCCATTCCTGCGATTGCCGGTTCCATTCTGGTGTCCTCGTTTAGTTCTAATAAATAAAACCACAAATGAAATATGAATTATTGGTATTATTATTTGTCATTTTTAATTACGGAGACGTCAGTCACACTAAACTGTAAGAATTAAAGCTTTGATGTATGATTAGTTACCGAATGCAGAAAATAAACCATGAAATCAATTTAAACTAACGGTAAGTAATTTAGTTTAAATTTCCTAAATAGAGCTTCGAAGTTCTCTTGACTTGTAAGAATTAAATTCCTTCCTCTATCTGAGTGATGATGTACAGCCGGTGAGTTGAATTTTTTCTGATCGTGAGTATCTGGTAAAAACAGGGGTAAAAACATAAAATTGAGCATACAAAATATGAAAGCGTACATGAGCCCAAGGTGACATTATCCAAACAAATAATCTAGTGTATTTTTTAATGGCAACTTGCAACGTAAGAACATAAAATGAAGGTCGAATTATTATTGATGGTGATAAAGGGTAAACATGGGCATAACATGGAAGATAATTTTTTAATTTGTAGACAACCGAATTTTGATTTTCGGTTGACTATTACTCTAATATAAACTTATAGAAAAATACCTCATACTTACAGAAAGGATGCTCATGGTATGCAGAATGGGCTTGGATTTTGTGTGTACGCAATTGGGAATACGCAGAGCATTCTTCCTTCATTATAACGCATTTTTCTATTATATAAACCTAATTCGAATGTTATGGTAGTTGAAATGAAGCAAAATTATGCAACTGTACGCTTTAAAATCTAAAACTTGTGATTTACAGGAAACCACTGCATGCGGAGCTTTTAGGCTACAGCAGCTTATAAGTTTCCAATAACCAAAAATTAACTTTTTAAATAGTAAACAATAACTCACCAATCAGTTGGTTGCTGAAACTTGGTGTACAATGTTTTTGTATCACCAAATCTATTACATCAAAAACCCTGTTTCATGCAAATTCTAGTTCTCTCGTAGCAAAAGATTATAAAATTTTCTGAACTTAGTTTACAATGTTTTCACAAACAACTAATTTAACCAGTGACTTCTGCTTAGCTTCCTACTGCGCACTGAGCATACGATTGCGATTGCTTACAAATTAGTTTACCAAAAACTTTTAACACCGTAAATACCACAAGGCTTAATATACCATAAACATAGACTAATAAAACTGACGTGTCAAGTTTGGAATAGTGGAATATTTTTCGCTTTCTAACGTCGCATAAATGAATTACCTTTGCTTTATCACCAGCTTATGAACACAATTGAGCACATAAATGTAGACGAATTCTTAGAAAACACTTTAGTACATGAATTGACGTGACGTTGTCAAAAAATTTATTTACAGTCTGTTTCCAGAGTTGAATGTTCCACCTAGAGGAATATGGCTAAACCAAGTACAACCTTACTTTATCGTTCAAGCTAACTTTGTTCACTTTGTTGGTCGGCGTCCAGCAAGTATTGAGTAGTGAGAGTGAATGTGGAAGACAGATGCTGCTTGATGTTCATTTAAATATTTGCAAGGTCTTTGTTTCTTCTGTCAATTTTATACGTTCATTCAATACACCGCTAACATTTTACAGAATATTATCTTGGATGAATAGCGCACTGGATTAAAAAACCAAGTTATTCCATCGTCAACAAATATCATTTTTGTGTAAATTATGGGTAATTAATGACTTGAATACGTTTCATCGTAACTTAATGAAAACAGTTTGATTATGTTTGCAACATACCATGCTGAAAAAACTTACCTCCAGTTTATGAAATCACTTCCAAAGTAATCCAAAGCAATATAAATGGAGAGAAAGCCCAACAGTTAAGCCAAGACTATGGAATGTTCAATAACCGCATTAAGTTTGTCTGTCTGGTATTAACTCAAAGGTAGTGCGGCGTATGGGTTAATTTAAATGATGATGATGATGATGACTAAGTTTTGAGAATCCCAAACTTTTAGTTGGATTAAATAGATACCAATTAAACTGAAATTTTACAATCGAATCTCGCTATCCTTCCAATCCCAATCTCCTTGAGGGTTAGTCATATATTGTTCGAAACGCCCCAACTCGAAATCAGTAGATTCGCCACCCAGGAAGTATGTTGAAAAAATTCCACCCACTACTCACTTCAATTATTTTTCGACTGATCTTAGAGATCACCAGTCACTATTTATATGTCGTCAACCAAATATCATTCACAATCAACTATATTAATATAGTCACAAATATTAACTTTAATATTCTAGAAAATATAGAAAATAATTATTATTGCCATTGAATGGCTTATTCAATAATCCTACATACTTCCTTTCCTATTTTTATGTACAAACCAAAAGCCTTTGGTCTCTTACCCCAGAGCTTTTTCTGCGAACCGTTCTCCTCTCAGCGTGCCTTCCTTGTCACATGCATTGACTGATTTGGCTCTAATTTGGTACACAAATAGTACTTCTCGAGAGGACCCCTGGGAAAAATTATTAGACAAATTGGTACAACGGTTCGAAAGTTAAAAATCATCGATTTGGCAAAAGCGTAGCGTAGCAAATGTATAGGTTACTCGACATGCGGAATGGTATTCTACAAGTAATTCTTTTACTACGTTCGGAGAGGATTGCAGAGGTGGGTTTAGAGAGCATCATGGAGCGGATTTGGAGGTGATTACTCAGGGGGCGTCGTATTATTCCATTAAGCGAACATTTTTGAACGTGTTTTATAAAGCATTTAAATGCCTGCAGCTGCGTCTCTAGTCTGCTTACTAGCCGTTTATTTACATAAATAATGCAGATAGTTGAATGTTAATAAGAAAGTGGTTTTATTCAATTGTTTACAGACATTACATACAAAAGTATATGCTTGTCACCCTAACACCTTACAGTAAAGCACCGCTAAAAATATTTTCAATTTTTATCGTCATACCATAACCATATCATGCCATCGTCACCTCAAGAAAAAATAACATGACAGTGTGAGCCACATCCATTACAAGCATCCATTGATTTTATCAAATTAAAATATTTTGAAATAGGTTTTGTTGGATAGTCTGGAGCTTCCTTATAATGAACTTCATAACCGAGTAGGTGGCTGGTCATTATGATGTTACGACGAAAGTTCTCATACCGTATTAAAACTGAATTATTAATCTTATTTTCTACTTCAACACCCAAAATGTGAGCGTTGCAATTAACTTTATCTCCGTTAGTTATACCAATATCAATCTTGTCATCTTTGGGTTGGGGGACTGTGCCATATTTTATGGGGGCACAATTTAGGATTGTAATGAAACAGCACTTGAGCTTTTTTATTTCAATTTTTATTGTTCGATTTGACTCCCAAAGCTCCATTAAATTACCATTTGATCGCACTACAACTGCATATTTGTCATCCTCCAAAACTTGCCCATGAATTACTTTTAAATTTTCCAAAAAATCAAGCGACAGGATGGCATAAGTGTGAGTAATTACTAGATGATGATCTATTTCTTCGATTTTGTCCAAATTCTGTTTGAGTTCATTTACAATCTGTCCCGTGTTAACAAATAGTAATGCTCTCCGAATAGAAATCTTCAAAGCCCCTTTAATTCTTGTGCATCCAGCTAGCTTTTTCAATGATGTCAACTGACGTACAAGGGCATTCCTTATAACACGGACCTTTACATGGGACACACGATGTTTTGTTTGGGGCAAGCTCAGTTTCTTTGGGACACTCTAACACACACATTCTCTTTGTTGGACTGACATAAATCTTTGCGTTTAAATTTATAGAATCAGTGTCAAAAGGGCCCTGTGAAATATCACGAATAGCAACAATTTTTAGACAGTCTTCGCGGGTAACACATCTGCGATGAAGATATTCGTAGAATCCGGATGGGCAGTTTTGAGTACAGGTTCCATTAAAACCGGCATGTTTACAAACGTGGCAATCCCTTGGACTAGTTCCAGTACAACCTCCAAGGCACTGTTCACTGCAAAAGTCCCGGTCATCTGTACACGCATTTCCGTTACAAAAGAGATAAAAATCTTTGAATACCTTTTGACAATGTTCACTACTCCAGCACAAATGTCTACCATCATAATTAGAGGTAGCACAGTCGCTTTTACAAGCAATAGGACACAGATCACTTGGCTTATTTTTTGTCACACCATCCATGCTCGTCTCATTCGCTATCATATTCCAGTCCACCGTATCCACATAACATAGTTGAGAATTATCAAGGATATAAACACCACCACGCTGAATGTCAGTTAAAGATGGCAATCCAACTTCCTGCAAGCCCACTGAATTAATTTATTATCAGTGCATTAGTGTCGATTAGCTCCTGACCTCCAAATTTGGAAACAAATTCCTCAAAGTTGTTAATTTAGAAATGTCAAACAGCAATACATATCCTGTAATTTCTCTGAGTTCAGGAAACGATAGATTTGCCCAATTTTCCGGTGAATCAGGGCTTATAAGAGCAATCTGAAGGGATCCTTCGATAACTCCACATCCTCTTAACGATTTCAAATGACTTGGGTCATTGCGAATGTACTTCCTCTGGCATATACCAGTTATTGGATCATCCCGCACAACGGGTGCTCTTGAATGTGCCTGGGCATTTGCCACCAAAACAAGCAAGGAGAAAGTTATTATGGTGGCCACCACGATGTGAATCCAAATCCATAGAAACATGGTTAACTATGACGGTTTCTCGATCAAGGGGCATGAAATAAGAAGAACTTTCCTACATAATAAAATAGGCAAAATGTTTGCTAACACTGGCCTTTACATTTAATATTTATTTCAGAAATTATGGCAGTCAATCATCAGGAATGCAAATTTCCCCTCACGAACTATTGATGCAAATCTGCTTTCCAAAATGGGGAAATGGGGTAACAAATTGTTGAAACGTGCATAAACACTCTCGGAACTCTATATTGAAGTGGTTAGTTGGAAGAGGATTAAAAATTTTTACTTAAAATTTTATCATTCATCATCATACTTCATGCTCATTAATTCCTATCTTTCCGCATACAAAACCTTGCATTTTTTGCTAAAAATACATTGCGTAATGATCTGTTTTTAAATTTTGGAGTAAATAAAATATTGGAAATGTTTCTTTGGTATATTTGGCAATATTTAAAGCTAGTGCCCTAAATTTACATCTTTTAAACTCTCCGTTGTAGATTTTTGAAGAAAATTAAAATTATAAATCAAAATCTCAAATTGCCCACGACAAAAACAATTCTTTAAAGTTGTGAAAAGTTTCTACAATTTAATCTACATTCATTTTTAAGGTTCTTAATTACCCAACGACTGCAGTTTATGGTCCACCAAAATTTATTGAAAAAAGGGTACTAGTTTGTTATCCAGAAGTACAAAAATATTTTATTTTGCGTTACTTACTACCACTTAGTACACATTTGCACGCTGATGGCTGACTGTATGACATACCCTGTCGTGACGCTTTCATACAACAATGTTTCAACATTCAAGGCAACTTTTGAGTTGCCTCAACTGGACTGATTTTGATTTGGAAACACTCAACGGCTTATTCCAATCACCAGTCCAAATTCAGTACCCCAAATTATTAAGAAATCCTTCGTTTTCACACTTGTTTTACTCGGTGGTAGCTGCCTGGAAAAATCACAATGCAAGTACCGAATAAGCGTGTAAATTAAAAATGTACCACACACATAGCCATCAGAGTCTGCAGATCTAAGATAAAATAAATAATTTCACCCATCTCTCTCTCTAATCTCTTGAATTTGTTGTCGACGGACTTGGATTGGAGAAAAATTATCCAATTGACGTTAACTTGAATATGAAATGTTTATTTAGCACGGAAATAGTGTGCTTTCCTCATATCCGATCCTTGATTTTTCATTTCTCAACGTTTCACTCGCACAAATCAGCCCTTGCTTGCACACTGAGAAATACAAATTGAACTGCCTTTCGTCCTCCTTTTTGCAATAATTCTTGGCTACTCAAAATCCATACAAATAAAAAAAACTGAAATCACAGCGCAACGATCCTGGGCCATATTTTAATCCTTTTTGAAGGAGTTTGAGCAGGAGCGAGCGTATAACTTGTCTCAAGAATTTATGTTTACGTACTATGTATCACCTGAAGAAGAAATGAAGGTATTAGGATGAAAAGATGTATTCGTAAGAGCAAGCAGTAAAGCAGAAAATATAACTAAATCTCTGTGCTTTTGCGTTTCATACTAATGTCTATATGCATGAAGTTGCTGATGATGAAGATGATCGATCAGGTTGAGTGCGAAAGATCTGTGGTAGCTGCTACTTCTGCCTACTTAAAGTTACTTTGTGTTATATGGTTATGCTCGTCTAGTTGGCTTGGTAGTAATAATATGCTTCATACACATTTATCTCATTGCGAGCTCAGAAATGAAAAGTATAGCAAAAAATCCACCATCCAATCAAAAACTCTATCCTTCTCGCATCATCCTTTATCATGAAATTCTCTAATATGTCCATCAAAATACACATGTTGATTCATAATACAACCTTTCTCTAACGAATCTGATTTTTTTCGGGGATTTTTAGACTTTCCAGAACAATAGATTCGAAGAATCATGCATGATTCCATTCCACCAGATGTTCAAACAAGAATCTTTCAGTTCCTCGAAATATATCAACCTATACTTACTTAGTATTTTATTGACATAAGAACATGAAGTTTGCTCTGGAGATTCTGTCTTGATTTTTTTTAAAACATTAAACTTATAAACATTATAATTTCTTACGCTAGCAGAAGCATTAGACTTATTTTTAAATGCCCCAAATGTTGGAAAAATGAAAGGCTACAATTTGTGGGAGAACCAACTGGAATTGGGGCAACGAAAAATGTAATTTATTTGAATGTAAATTGTTTGTTTTGGCTTGGATGTCGGTTTCCTTCATTTAATTTGGAATGTAACTTAAACACAAAATTACTTCTAAAAGAAAGGCGACTGGTTGATAAGGAATGGAGTATATGGTTGACCCATGTTCTGTGGTCATGGTTGTTTTTTACTTGTTGTATTTAAAATCATGCTTGTGTAATCTTTAACTTACCCATTTCTTCCTAATCCGTACTTTAATCATGGATGGTTGTCTATTCTGTTATAAACGACATTCAAAATGCATTAATTAACTGTTCCAGTTTGTGATTTACTACCTTAACAAACATTAAAACATAATTCTCGTTTGATCGTAAGTTTGATCATAAAACTAAAAATAATATAAATGTGGAACGTCATCATCATGATAGCTAAGCAGGGAAAAGTTTCGCATCGAATTTGAGAATTTATGCAAAGCACTTTTAATTTCTACGGACATAACGAGTTCTCTAACTAATGAAAATGACGTTGTGACACGTTTTAAAATAAAGTATGTGTAATATAAACTGAGCACCAAAATACTGTGCTCAGTATTTATCCACTTGTTTCTCACTGCCTGAGCGAGTCTTCAAGACTCTTGTGAATCTGTCAAGATTTCATTTGGCAAAAACAGCCACCGTATGCAACACGTCAGCTATATACAATGCATTTTTGCATTTTTCATACAATATGTTTAGTTTCTTTTTGCAGATCGTATAAAGTACAATGTAGTTGCATACATTCCTTCATGATAATATACTTGCGTTATCTGAGGTAAATGCACAATTACGTCGTTTACGAACCTCAAGGTCAAGCTAGGTATCATGAGAGAGAAGGAGACCGACGACAAGCAATTTTACTTGACAAAAGTGGCGCTCACTCTCTTTCAGCAACAGCGAGTTATGTGATGCAATGAGGATGATATTTATTCACTTCTTCAAAAATGAAAGAATAGTCCAAGGTTAAAACTTTTCTTCCTCTGTTCACTTTTATACTACTAGCGATATCCTCCAAAACATTGCCAATGCTGCATGCAAATAGGATTGCTTAACCAGAGTATATTTCTCAACGATCCGAACTGACGGGAAACGAGAGAAATTTGTCGTTTATTCTTTTACAAAACAAGGTTCAAGAGGTTTTGGTTTACTTTACTATACCACACTCTGCACCTAATTCAAAATTGTAAACACACCACGAAGATAATATAGTTTTTGTTGTTATGTTTAAAAAATACTGAAGACGATGAATTTAATTACATTATGATGATTATATTATTATTATAATTATATGAGACTGCATTTTCTTATTCTCTGAAACTGTTTCCTCAGTATGAGCCATAAATATTTACTTTTGTGAAAAAACCTACTACTACTACGCAGCGTCAGTAATCTACCCACTAACTCACTCTTAGGTTGGCCTATCCAAGACATTAATGTTGTAATTCATCCTTCTTTTACTCATGTACCAAAATTGCAGAAATCCTTAGTAATGCATAATCATCACTTACCCTATGGAGTCAATAGTATTTACTGCATGTTTATAAAATCCATACGTTATACGGAGCGCCGAACAAGCGTTGAATGGTTGATTAGACTCTGTCACGCTTCTTTTTACCATGATGATAAAATGTGTGGGGAAATGGCATGATCATGATCACACAAATACAGTAAATGATATTACATTTTACAGACAAGCAAACAAGAATTTTCTTTCTCTCTTTGAATAAAAGATAAGCCTTTTCAGCTCCCTGTAAATCTTTTTGCCAACAATTTCTACGAAAGGGCGAGTGCATTGGTGATTTTTTCTGATAACTTCAAATTGATGTGATCTGATGCGACGGTTGTTGATGACGACATGGGTGATGATCATGATTCAAACATTAAATGTGGAGATTACCGATTTCTGTTGCCTTGGATTTATGTAAACTACGATTATAACAATGCGCAATATTAACAATTGCATTTGCAACAAGTAATTTTTTTCGTCATCATTTTTCCTGGGTGAAATACAATCACACTAGACTTGATTTATTGTACAAAAATCATCCCACCTTACACATCTAAACATGTATTAGATAGGTCATAGGTTATGTGTCATGACAATTTGGGAACCAACTCAGACTGTAAGGACAGAAAGGGGAATTTATTTTGCTACGTTTTCCTAATAATAGATAATCGAAAGTTGAATGGATTGTTGCCTGTTCTGTTGCAAATAACCTTACAATTATTATACTTGTTTTCAAACCAAAACTAATAATATGAATAGATAAATATCATAGATTTGAAGCATCATCATCATGATTATAACTCAAACATTTCTGGGAGGAGTGTCACATTCAATTTTAGAGTCTTCACATTGCAGAGTGGTTCCAATTTCTGTATAGGTGGATTTCATATTCACAATGACAAGAAAAAACAAAGTACGCCATTTGTCCAACATCATCCGTTTTTAAGGTGGACAGTACTAATTGGGCGAAACCGGTTAAAATGGACGAAATAAAATACATATATTATCTGATGATGCACAATTTTGTAGGCAGATTTTACTTTCTTCAATTTTACAGAATTTAACCTGCAAAAATTAAGGATGGGTGACGAATAAAAATCGAAATGGGTCGAGGAGAGAAAAGAGGCACGCCATCTAATCAAGTTGTAACCATATCTTTTGACATTTATTCAAAAATAAAGCTCATGAGAACAACTTTATTATAGGATTCATTCTTGCCCTCCTCTTTAATGATTATTTTTCAGCAGGGATTTTCGTCAAGGAAATTTACGTTCTGATACTTATGCTTATTGTGGCCGATTGAATCTGTAAAACGAAAATAAGATGTCAAAATAGTATGGGATTGCTTCAAACAGTGACGTCTGTAAAATCCTTTCAGGATATTTCTCCCCATGACATTAGATTTAGGCATAAAAGTGTTTACTTGAGATTTTTGGGAGTAGCTACTACTTTTCTTATTTTTGTTATACTTTCGAAACGAGATGTATTAATTCAAACTCAATTACCCAATTTGGATCACTTTTCGGTTGTTTGCTAGATGAATCAAATTACAGGTGCATTCATTTCCTTCAAGATAAAAAACAAATATACTGTACTCCACCTCCGGTAACATACCATTTTGGTGGTATGTTTACAATTTTGAATTAGGTGCAGAGTGTGGTATAGTAAAGTAAACCAAAACCTCTTGAACCTTGTTTTGTAAAAGAATAAACGACAAATTTCTCTCGTTTCCCGTCAGTTCGGATCGTTGAGAAATATACTCTGGTTAAGCAATCCTATTTGCATGCAGCATTGGCAATGTTTTGGAGGATATCGCTAGTAGTATAAAAGTGAACAGAGGAAGAAAAGTTTTAACCTTGGACTATTCTTTCATTTTTGAAGAAGTGAATAAATATCATCATCATTGCATCACATAACTCGCTGTTGCTGAAAGAGAGTGAGAGCCGCTTTTGTCTAGCAAAATTGCTTGTTTTTGCTCGGTTTCTCTCTCATGATACCTAGCTTGACCTTGGGGTTAGTAACCCGACTAAATTGTGCCTGTATCTCAGATAACGTAAGTATATTGTCGTGAATAAAGCACATAAATTTTACTTCATAAGATATGCAAAAATGAATAAAATATATTGTATGAAAAATACATCGTGTATAGCAAAGGGTGGCTGTTTTTGCCAAATTAAATCTTGAAAGATTCACAAGACTCGCTCAGGCAGTGATAAGCAAGTAGATAAATACTGTGCACAGTATTTTGGTGCCCCATTTGTATTATGCACATTTTATTTTAAAACGTGTGATAAAGTTCATTTTCATTAGCTAGAGAACTGGTTGCTTATCAGTGTAAATAAGAAAGTCACCTCGGCCCTGCAGAAATTAGAAATAATTTGAATGCATAAATTCGATTTGGCTCTTTTTCCCTGCTTAGTTATCATGACGATGACGTTGCACATTCACATAATTTTTAGTTTTAAGATCAAACATATACTCCAATAAAAATTTTACGAGAATTATGTTTTAATGTTTGTTTAGGTAGTAAATCAAAAAATGAAACAGAGTAGACAACCATCCATGACTAAAGTACGCAGATAGAAATGGATACGTTAACAATTAAACAAGCATGATTTTAAATACAACAAATAAAAAACAGCCATGACCACAAAACAGGGGCCAACCAAGCATTCAATTCTTTATCAACAAGGATGGGCAAAATAAACATTTTGAAAATAATAATTAAAACGCAAAATAACTCCGAACGTTCAAAATAAATTTTTATTTCAAATAATTTTTTCCCTAAAGCGTCAAAATATAAAATAAAATATTTTATTTTAAATAAACTCCCAAAATACAAAATATTCATGATGAAATTTCGGCTCAAAT
Organism: Orchesella flavescens; assembly: GCA_964034955.1. Taxonomy (NCBI): domain Eukaryota; kingdom Metazoa; phylum Arthropoda; class Collembola; order Entomobryomorpha; family Orchesellidae; genus Orchesella; species Orchesella flavescens. The sequence goes on from OZ035953.1 coordinate 6,716,493, forward strand.
TTTACAGTATTATTCAGTTCTTTCATCTATGTGGATATATAAGTTTAAAATATCGGTATTTAATTTTCATAGCATAGGTTTAGCAGTACTTTTAGGCTTCTAAGTTAATTTATTTATTTCCACGAAGCAAAAATAATTGCACCTGTAGTTTTTACATTCCTGCTTTATTTTAATGTGAGAAAAACGTGTGAAAAATACGACGGATTATAGAAACCGTCTGCTAAAAATGCATTTATGTAAACAAAAACCGCGATTTAAAAAAAGAAGATATTTTATATTTTAAATATAAAATACCATTGGTCCCCAAAATAAATATTTGTTTTAAATAAAATAAAAAATACAAAAACGTATTGTAAATAAACACATTTTAATTACTTTTATTTTGCCCATCCTTGTTTATCAACCAGTCACCTTTCTTCTGGAAGTAGTTTTGTGTTTAACGTACATTCCAAATTAAATGAATCAAACCGACATCCAAGCGAAAAGAAACAATTTACGAAGTAGATTAGTTGGTTCTCCAATGATCATGAATCATTAATTGTAGCCTTTCACCTTTCCAACATTTGTGATATGTAAAAAATATGACTAATGTATGTTAACAAGAAATTGTTATGTTCATACACTTTATGATTTTAATAAGTAGGATGCTGAAAAAGCTTCTACTAGGAATAGTAATTTCTTGATCCTTGTGTAAGTCCTTGCTTACAAACGTCAACTTTTGGACTGTTTCATATTTACTACCTGATATCCTGTTACCTTATCACAATCCATTCGGATAGCCCACATTTTTGTCATCTTGATTGGCACATCTTGATCAGCCCAAACCAAAGTGGTATGCAAACTTGAGCAGAAATCGGTTGCTGACGCTCGTTTACTACAGAAAATGTTGGAGAGCTGCCATCGAATGGCTGCAAAATCAGGCATTGATGAGATCTTAGATGTTGTCATAAAATTGAACTATTATGATATAGTTCAGTGTAATACTACAAGTTTGTTGCTGGCAAACAAGAGTAGTTAGTTACTCTGGTACTAATATATGATTTTTCTGAAAAATTTAGCATGACCGCGAACAAGATTTTCACGCTAAATTCGTACGAATATGATAAATCCCATGTCAAAGTTGTTCGTATGCTAAATCTCATGCTGAAAATTTGTGCACATGCTAAATCCCATATAAAATTTGTCTACATGCTAAATCCTGTATCTCCAGCCTGAATCATGGACATATTTTATTTTATCATTGATAACGTTTACAGTGCATATTTTAAAGCCATAAGATCACTACAGTAATTTAAAAACACACACACAACTCCCTAGAAGTTGTGAAAAGGCTTTACTAAAACACATACGAATTGCCAGTTGAATTCATCAAAAAATTTCACATATAGAGAGAATTTATTTGAAAAAAATGCCTCCGTTACATCAGTATGTGATCAAAAACAAATCAAGTTCGCAGTTTTGTTAGGCGTCCAAAATTATTAGTAGAACTGCGTATGTGTCTGCAGGTCAACTCTTTTAATGGACTTGAGGTCTCCGGCAACCAGGCGCTTGAATGATCGATGATTCATGGTCTGTAAATCAGAGCACACAAAAACCAAACCGTGTTGAAACGCAATGTGCAGTTAAAAAGCAAGCTTAATGAGTTTTTTTCTCAATAAAACCTAAGTAGATAGTTTGTGAATATTTAACAAAAATCAGGCCCACTACCAACACTGTACAAATGTTCACAATTTAAAAACAAATGAAATTTGAGTGCCAAATACTTACTTGTTCTCTGCCCCATGGTACAGTCGTAAATGGAAATCGCTTCTTTCCCCACACTTCCAACAAATAAAACGACGATGGTTAGTGTGTCGTCGGACAAGATCTTGAAACCTCTTTTTTCTTGCAAAAATCCCCCGACAAATAATACAGAAAAATAAGATATCTTCCTCAGACTCGCCGTGAAGCACAGCACTCTCCATTATTGCAGCTTGTAGGTTCGTATTTGAAACGAAAACGGAATAATTCGAAATAATAGTGTAGTTTTTTCAGCAGGTAGCAGACCACAACCTGAGGCAGACTTAGAAGCAAAGCTAAAAGTGGTGAAAAATGAGCTGTTCAATAAATATAAATCTAATATATATACTTGTTGTATGCCATAACGTTAAACCAACATAGTTTTCTGCTACGTCATTACATAGAAATATTTGTCAGGTTTAGTTTTTGATCAATTCATACTCATTTTATGCAACGGTTCTCCTATGCTTTTCACGTGTAGTTTGTGGGAAGGTTCTTCAGAAGTACATACATGTACTTATATCATTAAATTTTATGTTATAATCCTGGATGTGGTTTCAAGTTTCGTTATTTTCGTAAGTTAAGTAGAAGCATTGCGTTTTATTGGTTGAGCTAACGGTAAATAAATCACTTTTATAAATGAAATTCACATTTGAAATGAAAAGATGGTATTGAAAATAATGATATTATGTGACTTCTCATATTTCCTTTAATGGGATGCACATGTCCTAGGATGGTACAATTGAACAATTGCATTTTAACGAATCGTTATCTTTCTGTGTAACCTGGTGTACACGTACGTCAACGTGACCTCAGCACAATGAAATGAAAACGTGACTGGGAATAAACAACAAACATTTTATTTGTAAGCAAAATGTTGAAATCATTCCATAACAAATCATTTTCATGGAACCTTCTATTCCTATCGCAATTATCTTCATCCACATTTTTTTCTCGTTTGAGCAACTATGTATTTCAGCATTACCCACTGATTTCTTTCAAAAACGTTTGACATTGTGACAGAAATCATCATCTAATCTCCACTTTGAAATGTGGGCAAGGAAAACTTGTGACGTGTGTTGGTGAGCTTGAATAAATATGACTATGTACTACCAATATCAACACAAGAATTTATAGCAATAGGATGCGTGAGGTTCTCAGCAGTAATAATAACTGTAATGCGAAAGCACGTTAGTTTAGTTTGTTACTAAAGAATAGTGTCATATCTTATTAAGTCTTATATCATAAGATAACATTTATACAATCATCCTTAACGCGAATCCAACCATATCCTGTCCAGGATTAGGTCCAACCAGTCCAGGTTGCAAGGGAATAATATTTGCACACTGTCCAGTGTGAAGCGTCGGTAGTCCAACCAACGTGACCGCTCAAAAGAGAATAAGCTAATGTATGTGTGTACAACGTTCCTTAAATACTAACGCGTTGAGTTGGAAGTTGAGTTGACCTACATTAAGTTGAGTTGAGATTTGAGTTGGTTGCTGCGCAAGTCCACACATGCGTTCAGTCAACCAAGAATTATGTATGAATAACTTAGGATTTGGATTACCATTGCTTTAAATGCAAATGGCTAAAGACTTCATATTTACTTTTTCACTATTTTATTCCGTAGCATTGCACTCTTGGACAATGCTCCGGGATTAACCTTACAAACTTAGCTAGTATCATAGGTATCGAATCGATGGTAATATTTACATAGTAATACCCATCTCAATAACCCATCCTGGTCTCATTATCTAAACGATTTGATGAGGATGTCTTAACTCTGTCTTAGAGCTCACTGCTCAGTAAATACATGTTGGTACCCTAGTCATCTTTCACTTTTACACTTTCACAAAAATAGCGTAATTTATATTTGTGCTACGTTTCTTAAACTAAAAACGATAAAATAAATTGCACACTACAACAGCAACGAATAGTTGATAGTTGGGGGGATTGAGGCGAAATAAACCTGACAACAGGAGTAAAGAACCGGCACCTGGTGAAAATTAAACTTATTTTAAAATCTTGAGTAATTCCTATCTCCATCTCGATTCCCAGAAAGGTTTTGACCAAAGATGTCGTTTAAAAAGAATTTTTGAAATTCTTCAACCGTGTGGCCGTTATCGTGCTCACGGACAGACAGACACCATTAGTAAAAATATAATTCAACTCCCTTTTACAAAGGGAGCCAGTAAATAACTGTAGGGAAAGAGAACGGAGCAGAGCAGATAGTCTATAGAGCAAGAGGATTCCTTAGGGTTACTTGAGACACATCTTTATTTTGCTCCTTATTCACTCAATGTAATCATTTTAACTGTTCACATCCATCAAACGCGTTGACTTAAATCATGGAACTATACATTGGAGAACATTGAAGCTAGAATAGGTACACGCAAAGGTATTGATGGTGTTTAGTGGTTACTTTGAACCATGACTTCCTTTTTACTCGACGGGAAAATGTCTTCAGAAATTACTGTGAACTACTGGGATGAATTGAAATGCTTCGGTTGTTTCCATTGCAATTGTCCCTCATACCAAGTTAAGACCCATTGCTTGGCTGTGCCATTGTTGAGAACCAATATTTGCTGGAAGCATGATTTTGAAGATGTAAACTACAAAAATAGTGTATCAACAAAATAATAGACTAAAAATATTTTTTTCTGGGTGCTGAATTTCATTCATGATTCATTTTAACTTGACTTGAGTTCCAAAATAATTCATTACGAAATTAGACGATCCCTTCTGTTGGTAACGCACTTGCTTGTGTGGTAAACAATAATAGAATAAATAAGTAACTTAAACTTTTTTTGTTACAAACTTTGCCAAAAAGTGAAAGTAAATCTGATAGGCATAACTGTGGGCTGGCTAATGTAAATACAAAGAAAACGACAACTAAAAACAAGATGAGTGAATCGAATAGTAGGGATGTTCTCTCCACCAGATCCTTCTTCAAGGTCCCCGAAGATAAACGTGGACGAAGAAATTGCCACTACTCTTCTTCTAAGCACTCGTAGGAGTAGGAATGCTATTAGACCGAACAGTCCAATAAATAGTGTTGTAGCAGAATTTGTAGGAGTTAGACCTAGCAGACCCTCATTTCCTCCAACTCTAGCACCCATTGTGAGCTGTGTCACCGTTGTTAAACATGAGGGGCGTAGCAAGTCCAAAATAAAGTTGTTGGTAGAGGCTCACAAACAGATCATGGTGAAAATGAAGATGAGCAATGAGGCGCTCTTAAAACATTTCCAACTGTCGGATGCAGCCTTGAAGGAGAAAGCCAAGGATGTTGAAGTGTTGAAACAGGAACTGGAAGCCCAAAAATTAAAAAAAATGATGAGCTGCTAAAGGTGCTGAATCAAAGGCTGTGTGAAACGACTAGGAAATTTCAAGAAAAGAGCTCTGAAATGGACGTTGTGAAACAAGAGATGAAGCACAACCTAGAAACCTCATCCTTAGGAAGACAGGTTAAAGAAATGGATGGAAATAAGTCGATTTCACTTTTAGAGGCAAAAATTTGCTGAAAATTTTGAGGAAATTGGCCGATAAATACCCCCAGCTCGACCATGTGTTTGAAAAAATTCATGGTGGTTTACATGTTGGTGTAAAGATGTCTCAGGACACCGCAAATCAGTTAACTAAAATAGCAAGGGCAAGAGTAAAAAAGCCAGATCCTCATTATCAGTTGACGAACAACCTCGTGGCTCTTCCGCAGTAGCGTAAGTTGAGAATTTTAAGTCTTATCATAAATAATGTACAAAGGCAACGACATCACAACTAATCGCTGCTTGCTTTATTTAAAAAAACAACAGTAGATCAACCGTAGCCTCCCAGGTACCGGAAGGGAAGAGTATGCGTATTAACTAGCCAAGAGTCTGCCAAAAGCAAGCAGTACAGTCAGACGGCCTGTACTCATCTCTGAAAAAGTGTACCAGTGCCTATGATTTAAAACACCATAAAAATAGGTTCGTGTGTAGGGATTGCCATCATGCGTTCCAAAATTTGTCCGATTTCAAACGCCATTCGAAAGTAATAATTGCCAACGGATTTCACTTAATGCGGATTAGTATGCAGCATGTGAAATTATGTGAAAGCGAGGGCAAGCATGATGATGAAACTAGGGCAAGAGGTGACTCCTGGAAGGAGCTGATGGAAATGGAGCCACTCCCCCCAAAGATTGAATTGATGTTTTTTTCTGGGAATGACGAGGCAGCTCTGGTTAAGGAGGATTTTTCAAGGTGATGGAATAAATCATTTGAACATTTTATTGTATAATATAGTATGGTTAATTATATTAATGAAGTTTTTACTCATTAGCGATAAGCCGTCTATCAACTTGATGTAAACTTGAAGCTTACCAAGGGAAGTTTTTTTCGCCTCTGATCCACTTGCCGTTTTGGAAAGAAGTCACTATTTATGAAACCTACGTACAAAGTGTTATTGTTCAAACCTAGTTTATCTTTTATTTATTTTTTTATAACCGATGTGTCCAAATTTAGAAATCAGCATTTGTTGAAGCAGTTTTGAGCACTAATCATGTAGTATAAAAATGACTGACGTACATAAAGGATCAAAGCATTGGTTACAACCTACCGTTTTAACTATTTGATGCCCTAATAATCATGCACCTTTCGATCATATATAACCTGTGCTATGTTAGATTTAAAATTTAAATGAACACAAGCTCAATGTAACACTATAATGGTATGTTTAAGTACTAATTACTATTAACTTAGCACATGACTCCTAATTCCCCAAAAGGCAAACATAATATGAAAAACCCACATTATATTTCGTATAATTCCATCCCTACCAACTTTCCTTCTTCTTTTTCTACAGTAGCTTCTTTTAAAACAGGTTGATTGCATGAATATCGTACCAGATATTGTAAATATAACATTTAAGCACCCATAATGCTTCAAATTTATGTAAAAGTGTTCTAAATTAATTTTAATTTTACTTTTGAATCCAACATCTTGTCTAGTTTTAAGCTTGAAATGTTAAAGCTTTCTAAAATGCTCTCAGTATACCCCAGAATCATACTTTATGTGTTCTGAGAGGAAATTATGATATAATAATAATGACTTTGTATCATTTTGCTACCTTTAAAGCATGAATGAAAAATGAAGGATGAAATAGGATGACAACATTTATGAGAATCGTCCATAACGTTCGTTGACATAATAAGCCTCTTCAAAAGTCATGGGCATGGAAATTCTTGTTTTCCGCGACGAATTTTTCCGGAATTTTCCAAATATACCGGAACTTGTTAGATCTTAGCCAAAACCCGCATTTTTATGAGCAAAAAACGCAAAATCATATTACATATTATTTTAAAAATTTTCACAATAATTTTAACAAACGACAAACGAAAAAACCGCCTACGGCGTGCGCGCACTCGCAAAAAATTTCAATGCCCACTATAAAGTAAATTAATGCAGGTAAAAATATGCCAAATTATAACAAACATAGGGGTCCCCATGTTGTTAGGGTATCTATGCTGGGATATATTCGGCTAACGGATCGCATGCTTGCTCAGAAGTACTTGGCCTAACGCTAACTTATGATACAATGCTATAGACTATGCTTAAAGAAGAGGATGCGAGTTGTGTTATCTCTACTCGCCACTGCGGCTGACTGAATGAGTTCTCACTCTCAGCTATTTATTATATATCATCACTTCATTGAATGGCTTACACAGATACATGAAACGTGTGGGGAAGTTGAGTACATATCTTTACCATTATAACTCTCCTGAATGATTAAAAAAGAAACCGAAAAAGAAAAAAGAAGTTTTCTCTAGGGTTAAAAGGAAAGGTGAAAGTAGGGTCTGAAAAGCGTTAACGTTATCAGATTCACATATGTAGAGAAGTTTTTTTAAACATTTTTTTGAAAATAAAAAGGAAAAAAAATGTGTATAGTGCACTATATTATATACAATTTTGAAGTGAGACTCAATACGTAGCGAAGTATTAACCTAGGATACGTATTACATTATTTTTTGTTACATTACGAAGAATTGAAAAGTTTGAAAGGAAGTACATTGAAAACTTGGAAATAAAAGTTCATACAAATCATATCATATCTTTTTCTTGAATACATAAATTACTTAATCTTACAGAAACATTTAGTTATTAGAATTGAAAAAAAAGGAAAGTATTTAGAAAGGATTCATATCATAGGTTCAAATGAGCATATTACAAAAATTATTATCATACATCATATAATGAATCGGAGAATAATTTTACATCAATATTTACGGTGAGTACGAAACTGATTGTTACAATAGTATGCCGCTTTAGCACGGGCTTTAACACCTCGGTTTACACGAAATTTGACTGGGTTTAAACCTTGTAACATTAAATGATCGTTAACACAAATGCGGTTCAAGCGTTTAAGTTTTTTCTTAAAGTAATTTTTCAACGGATTGTTTGTGACTTTACCATTCATATAATCCATCATTGTATATGTTATACCACTATCCTTATCAACAGCTCTAACATGAAATGCATCATTTTGAGAATCACTATCATTACAATCGTTATTATTTTGAGCAATGTTTACAGAAATAGGCTCTGCCTCATTATTTACAATTTGATTATTGGAAGCACTGACATCGTTAATAATAATGTCGAAGTCGTCATCATGGTAATCCATGTCAATTTCAGCGTCATCGATGGTAACAACTGGGACAACTGCTTCGTGAGGTGGAGTCTGCTGCTCAATAGTGACTTCTCCGGGAGTCTCTCGAACCACCCGAACATGTTGTGGAGCAATATTTCTAAGAATAATCGACAAAACAGATTCATTAGCCATTGGTTTTAGTTCAAAGCTCTTCATTGCGCAATCATGTAAATCAGGAATGGTTTTAGGTTTTAAAATTGCGATTTTGAGTATGTCAACATCCGAAAAGTAAAAATTAAGGCTCCGGTTATGTAATTTTCCGGTGTTAACTCTCCATTCGTGTAAATCATTAAATATTTTTCTATCAGAGTTGGGACAAAAGGATTTTGCGAAATCGACATTTTTCTCGATAATAGACCACGCTCGTTTGAAGTAAAAATCGGAATTGTGTGCTTTGGGGAAGAAATAGGATTTGACCATGAGTTGGCGATGGTGAAGATAATTAAAATGATCGTTTGAAAGAAGATTAGAGTTACGCATTTTAAATATTTCCCAACACCGTAGCAAAAATTCTGAGTCCTGCTGAGCATATAGTAATGCTTCAGAAGGTAATGGACGCGAGCGCCACATAAACCGTTGGAAGGATTTATCAATATCTTTTTGTAAATAATCTTTGACTACAGTTTTCAAACTAGGATCATGGTCAAGGGAATTTGCACATCGGTATGCATTTTGAAAATCAATGACTGGGAAAAGGCGCAAATTAAAATCGCGCTGGAAAGCCAGAACATCTTGTGTTCCAAAGACTATTTTGAGAATATTTTCATTAACAAGCAAATTCGAAAGGGACTTTGGGACTTCTTGGAAAAGTTTAATGGCGTCAATAACGAAATTGTATTCTTTAGTTGAGATTTGGACAAGGCTTGTAATATCATAAAAAGAGTAGTTATTATCAAATTCAAGGTCAATAGCAAAAGTAGTTTGATCTGACAAATGTTCAACCATAAATTGTAAACAAGTAGGGCTTTCAATAAGCCAAAATTTCTTATCTTTTGTGGGGTCGGCTGGGTCTGGAGTTTGGTGAGCTTTTGACATTGTCCAGGCAGCAATTTCATCTCGTTTTGGATGTGGAGGGGGAATAAATCTATTTTGACCGTTGAGCATTATACGTTGTTGTAATGCAGCTTCATCTAGCTCCAATATAGGAAGATCCAGACGGGCAAAAGTAGCACGGCGTTGGACTTGGCGTCTCTCACGCACAATATTTAAGTTGTTCCGCATCTGAAACAATATAAATGAATAAAAACATACATATTAATTAGTTTTTTCGTCTTAAATCCTTTTCCTTGTAATTTATCGGTCTTCTGGTCCGCAAGGAAGGACCTGGTTGAGTATTTTGCTCAACATCGTCATTTGTGGGTGGAATATCCGCAATTTGATTCTGGGCTTCTACAAATGGCACCAGATCGGAAATATGACGTTTTGGATTGAATTTTTTAGGCATTTTAAGAGTGTATGTATCATTGCTCTTTTGCAATATTTCATAAGGACCAACGTAACGAGATAGAAATTTTCGTGAAATGTGATTTGGGGCATTGGAAAGTTGATGGTTACGAGCCAATACTTTATCACCTACGTTGAAAGAAATATCCTGTCGTTTCTTATCAAAGTAAACCTTGTTAATCTGATGTTTGCGTCGAATACGATCCTTTACATTTTCTAACACATATACTAATGATTTTGGAACCGTTTCTAATATCTCTTTCACGAGTTCCAAGGGACATTCTGTGGCGTCACCTTGCAAACTGCGATCGATTGGTAATTGGATATTACGACCAAGGTTTAGCAAAGCTGGAGGGACACCAGTTGTGTCATTAACCATAGAACGAAGACAAAAAGCAAAGTGTTGGAAATACTCATCCCAATTATCATGATTTTCATTAGAGTATGTTGCCATCATCCTAACTAAATCACGATTCGTTCTTTCTGCTCTGTTTGCAGCGGGATGGAAAGCACTAACTTGAACGTGTTTTATTTTCCAGTAATTGCAAAATTGTCTAACGGCTTTGCTAAGAAAGTTGCTGGCATTATCGGTAATCAATGCTTTTGGAAAGTTGAAACGGAAGAAAATATCTCTTAAACATCTTATGATTCTATATGCCGTTGCCTTTGGCATGGGGTAAAATTCTACCCAGCTACTTAGCTGATCAACTACAACCAAAATAAATCTATTACCTAATTTTGAACGAGGATAAGGACCTAAGAAATCGGCATAAACCGTTTGGAAGACTTTTTCGGCAATGGGAACTTCTCCGAGTAACCCATACTTTTTACAATTTCTAGCCTTGTGCATTTGACATTTCAAACAGGATTTTACGTAATTATGAATATCATGATTCATTTTATCCCAAAAGAAGCGGCGTTTTAGTGAGAGTTTCGTTTTTTCAATACCCATATGACCCATTTCCGGTGGGTCGTGAAACATACGAATGAATTCAATTTTAAGACTATTAGGAATAACAGGAACGATTAAAGAATTTTGGGAAGTTTGATGGACCGCTACGTCATTCAAAGACGGGCCCCTTCGTGTACCGTTTCGCGTATCCGTGTCCGCTTCATCGTTACCTGATGGACCCCTTACGGTTTGTGTAGTATCAGTTTCAAAGCCAGGGATTCGTCTATACAGAATATCATTCTGAAGTTCGTAAAGATGAAGAGGAGGAGGTCTCGGCCGAAGGACACTCCTTTTATAGTCAGAGACAATAGTTTGAATATGATGATCTAACTTTTGGGCAGCCCTAATTTTATCGAGCAAAGTTTCTACATAAGTGGCACAAAGTAATGGAGTGTACATCAAATTGGAACGCTCATCAAGGTGATCAATCTCTCTAAGCGGTAGTTCAATTGGAGCACGAGAAAGACAGTCGGCGACAACATTATCTCTTCCTTTAATGAACTTCACCTCACAGCGAAAATCTTCTAACATGTTCGCTAATTTGTTGACTCGTCTGTCTTTACCACGCATTTGTTCCTTTAAATAGATAAGAGCTTTATGGTCAGTGAAAATTGTAAATTCTTCACCCCAAAGAAGATCGGCGAATTTATTTAATGCGAAGGAAATAGCTAAAGTCTCTTTTTGTGTTGTAGTGAGTTTACGTTCAGAAGAATGCAAAGTTCTGCTAGCGAAAGCCACAGCTCTTTCTTTGCCAGCCACGCACTGGCCGAGGACCACACCAAGTCCTACGTCACTTGCATCACATTTTAAGAAAATTGGAATATCATAATTAATACCGTGTAAAACTACGTCGTTACAAAGAGATTCTTTCAGCAAAATAAAGGAATTTTCTTGTGTTTGAGTCCATTCGAAAGGAACATCACCAGTTAATTTATACATTGGTTCAGCTTTGGTAGCAAAATGTGGAATAAACGCGGTGTAATATGCGCACATACCGAGAAATTTTTGAATTTGTTCCTTGTTCTGAGGTCGTGGATAATCCACAATAGGTTGGAGACGCTCAGGATTTTTCTCTAAACCGTTCTGACCAATAATGTAACCTAAAAATTCGAGTTGTCTCTTGGCAAAAGCTGACTTTTTCATATTGATTGTGAGACCAGCTTCGCTGAGGCGTTTTAACACCATCTCAAGATGTTTCATATGCTCTTCAAAAGTGTCCGAGCGAATGATTATATCATCGAAATAAACAAAGACAAAGATACCTATATAACCATCTAAAACCTTGTTCATCATCGTTACAAATGAAGCCGGGGCATTGACTAAGCCGAAGGGCATAACTACCCATTGGTATAAATTACCATTAGCGTAAAACGCTGTTTTTGCTTTACTATCTGAAGAAAGAGGGATTTGCCAAAAACCGGATTTTAAGTCAATACGGGTAAACCATCCGCCACCGGGAAGTCTACGTAAGATGTGATTGGAATTATGAATAGGAACTGAGTTGAAAACGGTATCTCTATTCAATTTTTTATAGTTTATGGCTAAACGCCAAGTACCATCAGATTTTCTATCTAACGCTACATTAAAACCATACGGAGATTCGGAAGGTTCAATTAATCCTTGCTTTAAAAGCTCTTCAGTTTGTTTTCGGATTTCATTTGCTAACTTTGGAGGCCATATACGAGGGCTCTCCTTGATTGGTTTCCAACCGGATTCAATTCTATGACAACCAAAAGTGGTTCTACCTATTGAGCCGTCTGCTCTAGTTACGTTTGGAAATTTACCTAACAATTTTTCAACTTTACTCTCCATAGAATCATGAGAAAAATCAGAAAAGTTTCTTTGTTGAACCAAAAAAGCTAGTAGTCCTTCAGAACTCTTCAATGGATATTTAGTACGAGGTTCATGATTAAAGAAGAAGTAACCTTTTTGTTGATTTGGAACAATACCATGTTTTTTAATAATGTCACTTCCTATAATACAAGGTTGTGCCAAAGCGGAATCAGACATGACATGGAATTTATGTGAAATTAAACTGCGACCTAACTGAATTTCAATATCAGCAGTACCAATGGATTTTAGACTAGTAGAATTTGCGCATTTCAATTGGATCAATGAATTGTAATCAATCTCTAAGCCTAAATTTTTCACTAATTTGGAAGAAATAAGCGAATAAGTTGAGCCCGAGTCTAACAAAGCATCAAATTCTGTAGATTTTGTGGAAATAGCTACGTATGGAACGAGTGGAGCACGTCTTAATACTGGGAGAACCCTTGACCGTAGCTTTGTTCTGATCCCCCGAGGAAGTTTAAAGATTGATCATTAAAATGACGAGAACGTTGGTTGTTCTGAGCTTGAGTAAATTGTTGTATATCCGGAGCAAACTGGTGTTCATCATGAGCAAACTGTGGTTCATGCTGTTGTAAAAAATCATTATGATAATTTTGTTGTGAGTCACCAAAGTTGGGTTGGGGTGGAAAGTAATCATAATTTTGTTGTTGAGCATCATTTTGGAAAATTGGATCATCATTAGTAGCCATGAAAGCTGTTGGTTGGCGACAGTCTCTTGCAAAATGACCAGTTTTGTTACATTTCCGGCATGTAGCGTTACGTCTGTCAAAGGAACCAGCATTGGAAGCACCTCTTTGATTTTGTGGGAAGGTCTGTCTTGGTTGGAACCCAGTAAATAAATTGGTTGGTGGTTGAGATTGGAATTGTTGTCGAATGCTAAGCTGTGGTTGGAAATGCTGAGGAGGAAGTGGTCGAAATTGGGGTTGAAAAGGGGTAATGTTTGGAATAGGAAGCATTGTTGGAATGTTTGATTGGAATCTGTTGTATTGTCCATTTGAAAAAGTTTGTGGAAATCGTGGTTGAGGATTAAATCCCCGAAAAGAACCTCTACCCCTAAAACCGGAAGCATAAAGCTGTGGACCCCTTTCAACATTGTACCCCAATAATGGTGGAAGCCACGTAGTGGTTTTATTCCTCACGTCACGAGCCTTAATAGCATCGTATGTGTAATGCAATTTTTCCATAAGTAAATTTACTGTCAAATTATCAAAACACCCCATGTTCAAAACCAGTTCGGGATGCAACCCATGAAAAGCTCGTTTGACTGAAATATTTTCCACTTCATTAGGATCAACTTGTAAAGCCAATGTAACCATTTCTTGGATGTACTGTTCGCATGATTCATTGCCCTGTTTGCGAGAGTACAACAACCTTTTTCTCCTTTCCTTATCTGAGGGTTTATCGAACCTATCAGTAAAAGCTGTTTTAAAATCATCCCATGAATTAATATTTCCTACTATACTGTCAAACCAAAGTTTCACACTGTGTTTCAGAATGGTGTGTACCATGTTATGGAATTGAGCCTCTGGATAACCCTGCGCCCTAAAATATTTTTCACATTTTGAAAAGAAGGAAGCAGCAGACATGGTATCTGGATTATAGACTGGTGGATCTATTTTTGAATTTACAGTCGTTATTCTGACTGGAGGAGCAGCATTAGCAGCTGCATTAAGATGTTGGGTTAATCTCCCATTTAAATAGTTGACTTGTTCTTGGCTAAGGCCATTCAACGCAGGGTCAGCAACATCAAAATGTGCCATTGTTGGAAATGTAAATGAACCTCTAACTACACTATCCTCTGAATCGGAATGAGAAGCTGAATTGGAAGAATTATGGTTTGATGTATTTTCTGACTCATGCAAATGGTTCGTGTCACTATCCTCACAAGACTCTGAAGAAGTTGAAAGATTATTGTCTACGTTTGTGTGGGTATCAGGTTGTGGTAAGTTGGAATCTTGAAAAAATTCTAATAAGCTAGCTGTTGTGAAGGTTGAACTATCTGGTTGAACAGAATTGAAAAGTTTTTTCTGAGTATAATATTTAAATCGGAAAAAGTCTCGATGGTTTTGTGTCTGTGTAGTAAATTTGTAATATTCTACGTATCTTACTTTACTCTCAGATGATTCATCATCACTTAACGAACAATCGTTGTTACTAGTATTAAGAGACATGCGTAGAATTATTAGGCATGATTAGAATAATCAGGGATTAAAAAAGTAGACAAGTCTATAGGTTTTTTTCAAAAAGAACAAGAAAATGTTTACTAGGATTATTCTATTTTTAGAGTTCTCATTAGAATACTACTTGTTTTGAAGTATATATTTATGCGAACTAAACTTGCCTATTTTTGTCTCAAGGAAAATTTAAGTGAATGTGTTGTTCTCACATATGATAAACCGAAAGCTATTACTTCTGTATGTTTTACTGGAAAATGTTTGAAAAAATATGTCTAATGAAAATGTGTTTTAATGAAACTTGTTAAAAGAAGCTGAAAAAATCATGTATAATTTCGAAAAGTCTACTTAAATGTTACTTGGATTCCTGCCTATTGGTTATAGAAAATGAAAATTAGGGAAATGAGAACTAACATCAATAAAAAAGATCGTAGTATGAGTAGCATATGCCAAACTACATCATCGTGAAATAAAATATTGAATTAACTAGAATAATGTACCCCTAACTAGAATGAAAAAATTATTTTAATCCTATCATATCAAGTAAAAGGTCAACAAGCTAGTTACCGTATAAAAGCCGTCAGCATGTATGTTTTTTTAAAAAGGTGGAGGTACACATGAGGTATGTTTGAGGTAGTCACCTCATGAAAAAATAGGAGAAAGAAAAATTGAAGGAGGAAAGTAATTGAGTTTCTCATCAGACCTTTATTGAAGATGATGGGGTCCTCTTCGATTTGGAGATTTTGGCGTGAACTGGGGGTGAGGGTGATGGATGATAATTGTTGATCCCAAGGACGAGAGTCGGTGTACCACTCGTATGGTCCAAACTGGGTTAGGTGTCAACTCCAGGAACTGATGGACCCGATTTATGGAAGGGAGGGATGGTCAAAAGCTGAGGGGAAAAGTTAGAAATAATTAAAAGTGTGCACACATCCCAACAAACTTTATACATCCCTTTAAGAATAAATATTTCACACAAAAAAAATGTATTTTTCGTTTTCCCTTTACCACCAAATTAAACGCTTAAAGTTTGGTCACTTTAAAATTACCAGTTCCTCAAATAATTATGTTTAAAACCCCAATTTTAGAAGAAGAAAAATGATGAGATGATGATGAAGAAAAATCCTCCATAGGCACGTCCACACGGTATAGGTTGTTGCTGGAGAATGGCTCGCTGCAACTTGTGTGTGTGGATGAGTGAGTGCTCTCCCAAAAATAGTGGCCCGCGGCTACTGCGATAGCGAGGCGGCTTCTCCACAGGCAAGTCAAAGGTACAACTCGCCATTTATAACAAACATAGGGGTCCCCATGTTGTTAGGGTATCTATGCTGGGATATATTCGGCTAACGGATCGCATGCTTGCTCAGAAGTACTTGGCCTAACGCTAACTTATGATACAATGCTATAGACTATGCTTAAAGAAGAGGATGCGAGTTGTGTTATCTCTACTCGCCACTGCGGCTGACTGAATGAGTTCTCACTCTCAGCTATTTATTATATATCATCACTTCATTGAATGGCTTACACAGATACATGAAACGTGTGGGGAAGTTGAGTACATATCTTTACCATTATAAAATAAGTAGTTACAGAGTGCAGTGAAAAGTGCAATTAAAGTGAAAAGTGTTGCATTATCTTCAGATCAATGTTTAAATTTTTTGTTTGATGATTGTGAGGAAAGTAGTGTGTAAAAGTCGTTTTTTTTTGGTCAACTAACTTTGTAGACTCATTAGGAGTTACAATTTTAATTTCACCTCATGAGATATAAGAAGCAGTGTATGAAACGATTATGCGACAGTCTTTCCAAAATGCATTTTATAGACAATATAATCGGTGGTCTTTCGGAATGGCGAACACGATTTCCACAAAAAAAAATCGAATTCGCCAAAATCAAACAAATTCCCAAAATATGAATAATGGTGAACTTGAAAATGAGCCCCAACTCACAAATATGCATTTTTGCGAAAACTTTTGGAAGGCAAATACAAAGCAACTATTTTAGCTTGCTTCTCGTTCCCATCATATTTCTTCGTCCTCACATATTCATTTCAGTCTTTTTCCAGCATCCATATTAAATCGTTCAAAAATATTTTGGTGAAGCCTCATTTACAATGGCTTCGACATTTATTCTTTATGCATAAGTTTGGTGAAAAAGGGACCAGAGCACCCCTTTGGAGATTTTTACATGCTATTAGGAGCGAACAAAGTAAAGCTGAAAATAGGTTGAGGAGAATTACATGCCCCAGTACTAAGCTTTCATTTTAATTATAACGACGCCAAGCTACGTCAAAACGCTTCGTCATTTAAATCGACATGATAATGTAATAAACTTGAGGTTTGTAAGTATAATATGCAGTAACAATGACGATGTCAACTGAGTCAGATACATAACCAAACGGGGCAAAACAAGCCATCATTTTTTAGGAAAAATTGTCCTGTAAACAAAACGATGAGGATTGCAGTTCGATGTATTAACCTTAGATTTGTTCAAAAAATACCATGAGCAACAACTATTTGTTACATAATACGTTCATGGATATTTCCTATAATTATTTAAACGAATGCTTTGGATAGGGAATCTACTCAAATGTCACCCATCTAAAAAATTCAGCGGACGAGACAAAAAAAAGTCAGTTCATATGTGTTTCATAGGAAAGCAGCTTAAGTTACATATATCGCTTCGGTATTGTCATCATGTCAGGAGGGGTCTTACTGAAATATCTTATGGGTTGAATTGGAGCTTTGCCTCACAGGTAGATGCTTTCGGACAATGGGATGGGGGAAAATAATCAGTTGTGTTTTCATTTTGTAGAGTAGATTTGGAATGTATTTGCTTCATTCATATGCTGCACATTCACATTCAGTCAAGGAAAAGGCAGTTCTCGGTTATTTTGAAGAAAGAAAGAAAGGATATTGTAAGAGTGAACGTTACCGGCCACAAAACCTCCTATTAACAGTGAACTCCAGCCGTTATCTTCTGCTAACAAATGTATTATTTATTTGTGAATGCACAAAACATTGACATTTCCCCCCATAAAGTGATCATGAGCCGACATAAAAATGATTTGCAAAAAATGGAAACTGCACAACGCAATGCTTAACCATATATAAAATTTGTAAAGCATAGGTTATGCAAAATCTGCAGTACTGCTTTGTTACGCTGACGCTGAAGACTTGGTTAAGTTCTAAGAGTTCCTATAGAACAAGTTGTACCACCGTACTAATAATAATATGATACGTGAACTAGCGGGTATCCCTACTAATCAATTTAATTTTTATTCCTACTTGCAGAAAGTGGATACTTTTAAATAAATCATAACTAGGATATGCAAAACGTTGGGTAAATATTCCCTAATTAATACGTCCTGACTTCAGCAGGTGAATTACAACGCTACTCTAAAATACCCATATTTAAAAAACATATTCCTTAAGAAAAGATTGCTACTTACTGCAAGCATTTAGAACATTATTTAGAAGTAAATATCTTACATAACTACGACATAATTGTAGCCAAAAATTAAAACTTTAATTGATTGTAATTTTACAACATAATTGGTTCATGATTCATAGTTACAAAGCATCAAGCTAGTAAGGAATTAGTTAATAACAAAAGTCGATTTATGACCTCTTTAGTTTTCAAGTCGTTCGTGATTGTTGTTGTAATTTTTTCCATTAGGATAAGGAACTGTTTGAGAGAAGGAGGTTGGCAATTAATTTGGGGTTCATTCAGGCAAATACCAAGGTAAATGAATTGCTAGCGTTTTTATGTTTCTTTCGGCTTCCCGTGGTCGCATTACATTCCACTTGGGAGCTTAACATAGCGAAAAAGATAGTCATGGAACTGCATTGGCTAGTAGTGCTGATTTCTGTATTGGTTCATTTACATCAAAAGTGTGTAGCTCCTGATAGACCCTCGTTTTGTAAGAGGATGCCGTGAGGAAGGTAGCTGGCAGGACAATAAAAAACGACATTGAAGAACTGTTTGTTAAATCCTTTTCATCTCTCGTTTTTTATCATCAACGCAGTATTTCTTTCTTTCTTTCTTTGTTGCTGAATCTGATATTCAAGCAAAAAATGTAGTATAGTAAAAATTGAGAACGTTAGACACTGCCTAAACTAATGAAAGGCAATACGTGCTAGACGGAGATAGGTTTACCATTTTACAGTATGAATTTGCCCATAAGGTACGTCATTCCAGATTCGGCGATGGTTGTATTTCATAAGAATCTTGCAATTGAAAAGCCAATTGGATACGCCAAACCCAGTCTTTCATTCATAATTAAGCCTTGTTTTCCTTGCGTCCCCGCCCCCATTCTCATACCCTCTTCAAAAATTTGATCTGTAGGAAAAGGTATAAATTTGGGTTACACTTCGAATTAAAACAATGCGTTAAATTTTAATAACTTAATATGTAGTGGGGAGGATTTTCCCTTTCTCTGTATCATTACCCCCTAATCCATAAAACATGAAAAAACTTACTTTCGATATTCAATACAAAGATTCAAGGTCGATATTCCCATCCTTCCAGGCAAACTTTCCTTTCATACAAAATATTTGTGCATATGTCATAAGAAGAAATATACTAGTAGTTTGTATACTACTGCAGAATTTTCACTTGGAATAAAAAGCTGCCCAAGTAGAACTCGATTACTGGCTTTCCTGTCCAATTGGTTTCTTTACTTTCCAAAAAATTGTTTCTAAATCGCAATGTTGAAAATATAAGAAGTCCGGGCAATCTGCAAACTTGAATTAAGTTTAGCTTTGAGAAATATACTCAAACGAGAATGTGTTGATTGTGTTTCTTAATTTTTGTTAACGCTAAAAAATCACCCTTTCCTGGGTTCTGAAAAAAAGGTTGCGCGGTATTTACTCAAATGTGATATTATACCATTACCCTGCTGAAATTGGAACTATTTTGTGCAAGGGAATTTAAGAACTAGATAAGACACATTTCGATTTATTATTTTGAAAGGATGAGAATGAAAACCTTGAAGCTGGAATACAACAAAGCGCATTGCACGCAGGCATTAAAAGGCCTAAGTGGAACAAGAGTTGGATTTGATAAAACACCTGGTAAATGTTCTTTTGCTACCCGTACTTTTAAGTTTTAAGGAGGCTTTTAATCCCAATTTCAATTCGGATGCAGACAACGCAAAGAAAATTTCTCAGTTTAAAGCGGCAGATCTTTAATTTATACATTTGGCTGGAGATCCGAGATGCAAAGTTAGACTGGGGCTAAAGGCGAGAGATTCAGGTAGCAAGCCAATATCAACATATTCTTGAAGGTTTTTATATATGGGGTTTGTTTTTATAAAGTTAAAGTGTTTTTTATTTGAGCTAGAGGTTTGCTATCAAGATATTTGATCATTTCATCCCCCGGGTATTGATAAATAATTTAGAATATCTGAGGACCTTAAGCATAGGAATTGCGCAGCTACGGTCAAACATTTATAATTATGATGATACATTAAATTTTGGATAATTCATTAACTCCTTTTTATCATTACGACATGTGCAACCTCCTTGAAATTATTGACCAACCATTGATTAATCCACGCTTTTTTAATGCACCAGAATTATGTAATTGACTTTATAACGATCATTTCATAATTTAGAATAAATATTTTCTGAGATATATCAAGGATAAAGATCAAATATTTATCCTTGATAACAGCAGGCATACAACATTGGATCAGAGTCAATGCTTGGATTTCGTGCTAACTTTCAATGCCAATACAAACCAGTTTTCAAAATTCTCCTTTGATTTGACGTTGACTGATTATTTAAGGAAAAGTTTGAAATACAATGGATCAATGATCCATTCAAAATAAAGAACAATAATGTCACTATAAAAATTGTCAATGTCATTGTTTAAAAATTTTGAGGCGAAATGTGAAAGTTACTTAGGCCTTGTAACTCAGCTTCTCGAAATAAAGTGTAGATTGAACAGCATTTTATTTCATATTAAGTACCAAGATGAAAAAGGCGTTTGAAATGTATCTCCAGGTTCTAATCCTGGGATTTCTAATTGCGGCCAATTTTGCGGAAATCTCATCCTCGGAGAACGGACAGTTAACACAGGACAACAAGGAATACAGCTCTGTTCGGATTATTACGGGGACCGCAAGCCCTTCACTGCCTTTCATCTACCGTTTCAATTTTTCCAATAATAATTCCGAGGTGGCATTCATCAAAGTTTCATCATCTTCCAGCATCTGTACTCTGATTAGCGTTGAGCAGCCTCTGGTATGCATAATGAATCATATTTGGTTTTATTCAAAATATTTGAGTTTAAGTCTTACAATAAAATACTTGTTCAATAAAATTTCATGCAGGATATAATTTTGGAGGAGGACACGGGGGCTCCTAGACTTTTTGAAACATTTACCAATCAAACTGGCCTAACCGTCTCAGTACAAACACATACAAATGTTACTAACTTGTTAAAATACCTATGGTAGAACTCATATTTTTATTCTTATTTCAGAGAGATGATTTTCCTCGTGGCTTCAAACTAGTTTTTACACCTTTCGCTAACGATTCGAAATGTACGTCAGTTGATTATGAACACCACTCAGAAGATGTTCGTGTGAAAACATTTGAGTTTTCTATTCAAGAAGGGGGGCGTGTTTTAGAAGGGATATTGGCTTTTCTATTACTCGTACCACTACTACATTTTATACATCTAATATTTTCAATAGGAATCATGAACCGTTCGGAAAAAAGAAGGTATACATGCTATTGTAGGTAGTTTGATGAGTACACGACAAGCACAACAAGCAATTATGGCTTTCCTTTTGTGATTTTCAGGTTGGGGCATGCATCTGGAATCAATAAATTTCCTGACCTTAACAGATTGAGGGTAGGAGCCAACATTAATATACCAGGAGAATCGGCAAGTCCGGTGTCAATATCATCCAACTTTTATAAATATTTTTTCTTGCACATTTTCGTTTCCATTGCGATCAACGGTGTTCTGAAAGTTATGTACCAGGTGATAAATTGTACATGCTGCTGACAATGATTTTGACTGTTAGAAATATAATTTAAATAAATGTGTTTAAAATGCTTGCAGGAAAAATCGGAAATTGGTGACCTAGACGTTTGTTACCGTAATACTCTCTGCTCCGTTCACCTTTGGGGGCAGGACAATTTTAATAATCTATACTCCAATATTAGCTACGTAATGTCGGGGTTGAAACTCGGGATCATGGTGAGGTATCAACAAACTTGGAGAACGTTTGCAACAGAAATGCCTGGAGGATGGGAATTTTTCAAGCGCTTTTTTGGGTTTGGTGTACCACAAATGGAAATCGATTTGAGAAACGGAGTTTATTTACAAGATGCATTGTTCTATTGTAAAAGTATATCAATATGTTTGCAAGGATGCATGTCGGCATTCTATCACAGGTGTCCAAGCCAGTTCAACTTTTTTTACGGTAGGAATACATAACTTTATTTCAAGTCTAGCTTGATCTAATTATGGTGTCTACTTAAACCGTGAACAATTTTTTTTGTAGACATTTGCTTTATGTATACCATCGCAATTCTAAGCATTTTAATAGTTTGTCAATTCCGCCATCCAACTTGTTTCAAGCCGTGAGTTAATATTTTAAATTTAGTCATTTCTTTCTAGCAGTAGGTATGAATTTTAAAGAAAAATTGTATGTTTTTGTGCGTCACAGGTACGTCCCGTTTGTATATTTGACAATTGTTGGAATTATCTCGGAATTTGGTCTTTTTGTGAATGAATTTCTTGGCAAAGTGGTGTTCATTGCATTATACACTGGTGTTATGATCAGCATGGTCCCATTTTATATCAACATTGGCTATGTCACACGTAAAGATTTTGTTTCATGCTTTAATATATTGTGAGAGAATACGAAAACTTGACAATTTAAAACATCCCATTAAATTTCCATTTCAGGAAACGGTCGGGTTGTCAATGGTTGGTGGGAAATGATGTCAATTTTTATGAAAAAAATTATGTACGACATAAAACGACATGGCTTATGTCGAGGAATCACATGGCGATGGACTTGGTTAGATGAAAATGGATTTTTTACCCAGGTTCAGCCCCGACCATATCCTTTTTGGTTTCCGGTCTGTAGCTTATTAGTCTACGCTCTTTCAGTCACAATAGTACTGTGCGGTTCCATATTGAGTATAAACTTTGGAATGCAAGTCGTTATTGTGCATGTAATTAATGGTATATTTTTCCCATCGTTTTATCTTGGGATGAAGGTAAGAAAATTCATCAACTTACCATAATTTAGTGTTATTTAAAGCAGTTACATAGGGAAGGTCAAAACACTAATTTTTGCTTGATTATAGTGGTGGTACAACGAGTTTTTTAGGGCCAACTACTTGCAACCCTGCTTTCACCTAGCTTCAGGATTAATTTTTTGGTCTTTAGCAGTCTACAGTTTCCTTTTTAAGACCACCGCTTTTGAAGTTACGGCAGCAGAATCTCGTGTTAATAACCGGGAATGTTTAATTGGTGGTGTGTTTGATTGGCATGACGCATGGCACTTTTTCGGTGCCCAAGGTTTGTACTGCATTGCAATGGTCAGTGAACTATTAACCTACTATTTTTCATTCCAAGTTTGTAAGCTGTATCTTTTGTACGAAGCTATTGGCAATACTAAATTATGATGCATGTTTGCCCTGTTCTTCTAGTTCGTGCTAACAGTCGACAACAACATGTTTGACCAACCCAAATCAGAAATTCCAATTTTCTAACAACGATACCGAAGTTCAGTCTATACACATCTATTTGCAACACACTATTGAGGTTGGAGACCCAACTCATATATGTTTTATATTTATTAACATAATACAAAATAAAAAAAATGATATTCTAACGTGGTCTATGTAAACCAGTAGCTCAATATATTGCATAATATTTTTCATATTTAATCGAAAAAGGTTTTATTACAACTTCATGACGGTCTTTTCATACAGTTCATCCAAGTCACACATAAAGTACAAGTTTAGCAGAAACCTGTTTGCAAAAAAAGAGCAATGATTACCTTCGTGAATTAGCGTTTTACCGGAGGAAGTTTAGCTTCACGCACACAAAAAATAGACTCATAAATTAAGAATTCACTCAAGTTGTTTCACTCGACGCAGGGTGGCAATGACCATACAGATAAAACCTTAGAACTCAATGGAGAGTCGCATTTAAATGACAGTCGAAATTTATTGAATTTTTTTACATGAAATGCTTATCAATTATCAATACAATATGAATCGACAAACCGTAATCATAAAATAATTAACAATATACGTTTCACACTAAATAAATGAATATATGTTATACAAACCAAAATAAATATTGCACATGCATATTATAAGCTTACCTAAACACATTGTTTACAATATACAACACACATTTTTTTAAATTTAAAAATGCATATACGGTATTATTTCAAGTAACACAAAACTAAACGGCTGGACAAATTCATTTCTCCTAGTTCATTCTTACAATCAAAGATAGTATTTAAATATAGACATAATTACCTTTTGCTAATCGGTACTACTGTTTACTAACCAAAAGCTGGAATAAACACTATATTATATTTACATCAGGAAAAGGAAGAGAAGGACGATTACTATGAATCGCACACATACTCTTCACTTTTCAAGTTTTTCATTATTGCTCTTGAAAATGCTCACGCTTGCTCACTGGCGAAAGCTTGAAAACAGTGAAAATAAACATCTATACAGAAATAAAACCCTTGTAGTACTTGAGTACTTGATGAAGGAGAATTTACGTTAGTAGAAGTCATGATAAAGTACTTTTTACATTCAAATATGGTATGTGAATTTATTTACTGTCAAGTATCGATACTGGGACACTTGCAAAGTTGTTCATTATCTATTCTTTGCATTCGTTAAGCAAGACTTACATAGATTTTGATCAACAACGTGTGAATAAACTATTTGATTCATGATAGTGATAGTATTCATGATGTGGCCACTATTCTGCTTTTCAGTTTTTATAATAAAATCAGCGACAAAGTTAGCACTTTGAGCTTTGGCTCACTTACAACTTTCAGCTCACTTGCTAAGTTTTATTTTTGGACTAGCTACCTGTTTAGTAGTAATGTTCATTTCATATTTATATTTTAAGTTCAATGCCTTATGTATCAGTTTCTTGACTCCTGTTCAATATTGTAAATTAAGTACTTAGAATTCATTCTCATGATTCTCCACATGTGTATTTAAATTAAGCCCACTTGGGTCCAGCTCATTTTGTTTGTATCCTACAATTATGTTAATCTCATTTCTGTCTGGGTTCTCTTGTCCACGATGAAGAAAATCTACTGTGTTCTCATTTTTTACTATGATTTACCTACATGTATGAATACATTATTTCTGTGACTATATAAGCATGCAAGGCATGCACCTCGGTGCTCATTCACGCTGTTGGTTTGTAGCCATAAACCTTGATAATTTGACTCAACAATATTAAATTTCCCCAATTCTTTTTACACAGTTTAAACTCAATCACATTTTGTAGCTGCTCAGAATCCTTTTCTTTGCATTTCTTCATCAGAAACTTTATCATTTTCATTTCATAATTACAATTATCATTTTCATCCTCAACAAAACTTTACAGTCCTTATTACTCTCATTCACTACCAATTTAAAAAATGGATTTCCATCTCATATATTATAAACTGAGCTACAGCTTTAAAAAAATATCCTAAATTTGACATTCATTTTAATCAACTCCTCTGCATTGTGTTGATTGGTGATATTGTAGAGAACGGACGTACTTGATAAAACTTAAAGAATTTATTATCTACAACTAGTTTGCAAATAAATCCCAATCTCTTACGAAAGTAAATCCTCCACCAATATAATTGGTAATATCAGCATTTTCTAAAGCTGGTGCATGCAATGCCTATCCTAGGGAAAACCTGGCCGGGAGAACAAAAATGAACTTTTCGTAATGGTATGGTTCATGTTCATTACATTAAATTTAAAACTGGTGGTTTGATATACGTTATATTTTTTGCATAACTTGAGTTACTAAGAGCCTACATTTACAAAATCATCTAAATGGAGTTTCAACCACAATTATCTTCCTAGCTGTGAACCTCTAACAACTCCTACGTTAAATAATACCTTTACAACTGGGTCGGTGCTTTTGTTTTTCCATAAGTTGTTATCATTCGCTGTCCAATTTTTTCCCTGAAAAGTTCTTTGTCTCTCTTCCATTCGAGCCATTGTTTTCATATGAACACTGATCTATTACTTCATGTTCACATAATATAACCCTGTAATAATATAATAATAGTAATTATTTCAAGTAAGCCAAATCAGGACATGGAAAGGCAAATATTCAGGAATTGGTTTTACATTTTCAAAAGTCTTACACATGGCACAAAGATATTCCTGGAGTGCAAAGTATCAGTCAAGACTCCGCGTGCTAATTAAAACTCGAGAGCGCTTATCAGCACCCCTGTTTTTTAGATATAAAAAGGGTTATTATGCGCTAACATAAATACGCTTAAGTGTTCAGGAAATTCAAAATTAGATTATGAATCTGGACGATTATTAGAATTTGCTGATTAGCGTGCCAAATTGCGAGAAAGCTAATCAACACACGGAGTCCTGACTGACTGGTAAGTGGTTCTATAAATAAATTATTTTGGCGCCTTGATGTTTTTGGAAGATTCGATAAAATATGATGAACTTCTACGCACTCAGACTGTCATCTGTCATTTGTTACTCAACGCATGACTAAATAACTGAATCCAGTTACTTTTAAGACTACGTCAGAGAAACGCTTGTTGATGGTTTAAGCAATTTAAGCATATGAGATCCCGGGTTACCATTGCCCCATCCCGGGATGATGATGATGATGATTTGGCTCTACTGAAAAAAATGAGACAGTCTTTCTCAAACGTAACCATTATTTTGCAAAACATTGAAAACAAATTTTTATGTGCTATATTAAAAGACCTCGCAAAAATATTAGATGCGTATTTTGTTTATAGTCGGGGTATGTTGAGACAACTGAGCTGGGGCTATCTGAAGTTCGAACACCATAAATCGATTTACTCCTACGTACATTGACCGATTGACCTGAAATTTGGTATGGTACATATTGAATGAATTCCCCATAGGGTATTTTTATCAAAATTTTAAAATTCGAATTTTGAGCGGGAGATTTCAATTTCAAAATCTGAAATGTTTTTTTCACTTACCCATTACTATTGGATCGTAAGCTACACATTTTAAAAGCATTTTACCATTAAATTTCAAAATTAAAAATTGACCGTTAAGATTTTGAAATTGAAATCTCCCGCTCAAAATTCGAATTTTAAAATTTTGATAAAAATACCCTATGGGGAATTCATTCAATATGTACCATACCAAATTTCAGGTCAATCGATCAATGTACGTAGGAGTAAATCGATTTATGGTGTTCGAGCTTCAGATAGCCCCAGCTCAGTTGTCTCAACATACCCCGACTATAAACAAAATACGCATCTAATATTTTTGCGAGGTCTTTTAATATAGCACATAAAAATTTGTTTTCAATGTTTTGCAAAATAATGGTTACGTTTGAGAAAGACTGTCTCATTTTTTTCAGTAGAGCCAAATCATCATCATCATCATCCCGGGATGGGGCAATGGTAACCCGGGATCTCATATGCTTAAATTGCTTAAACCATCAACAAGCGTTTCTCTGGACTACGTCCTTCTTCAATCAATTCGTAGATGTTTCTCAATTTCCTTCATGTAACAAGGTAAACATGGGATTGTTTTCCACTTTTTGGGATAATAATATTATGAGCACAAATGTCCATTCATTAGAAAAAGTTTAAATTCGTTGCATTTGAATGCTTGCAAGTCCGTTTAATGTTTTATAGAAGTAGGTTTCTCCAAATTTTAATCTTTAATTGATTGCTCAAACTTATCGTTAGTTGATCGATCATTTTTGCATCCCAATTTAACCAATTTACAAATATGACCATCTATTTGACCCATTCTCACATTAATAGGGTTTGTTTAATTGACGAGATTCACAATTGCCGGAAATATTACAAAGCTCAAAGAATTAATTGCTAAACTTGGGGCCCCCTACACCGTTGGGCCTGAAAACCTTTTTCTACTCATCTTCTGCATAGGAAAGGCCCTGTGTGCAGGCAAAGTATTCTTTTCGAAGAGTTACATATCGAATAGATGAATTTTTTTAGAGTGAGTGGTTTTCTCCTCCTAATTTATTTTCACCTAGACACAAAAATCGGTAAATTAAATTCTGCGTCGTTTCCAAAAGAATTAATTGAAATATGCGGTATGCAACTTACATTTTGCAAGAAATGGTAGTTATTTTTCGATGCCAAGGGTGTTAAACTTCAGATGAAAATGTTCGTTTGCTTTTTTACATTATATCACGGTTTGAAAAAAAATCCAGTTTTGGCAAGAAATGATCCACGATATATCATTAGCGTTGCGAGTTGGCAAAATATGTGAGTGAACAATAAAAAATACACGGACCTGTTAATATACATATCAAAACATGCATAAACATTCTTTATATGTCAATGTGAATTAGTATTTTTTCAAATAAAACATCCACGAGTTCCGAGATGTATGTTTTCTTTTGCCGTTTAGAAAAGTCTCAGAATAACTTTTCCATGTATTTTTTAGCAAAAAAGTTTTACCTCTGGGACCGAGCCGTTTGATTTTTCAGATGATGTGAGCCGCTTCTGTTTTCTAAAAATTATTATAAGCGGATTACACCAAATAGTTTGGCGCTGTTAAATTTTTGTTTGTGATGAGTGTAGTTTGGAAGGACAAGTTACAGGAACGCCGGAGGCATTAACTACCCCCAGGAAGTTTATTATTTGTCGTTTCAAAATAACTCCATTACTCATTGAAGCTTTCTTCCGAGACTGGGCTTCTTTTCCAATGGGTTTCGTTTTATTATCGTCAGCATATATCCATTCAACTTTTTTACCACTGTCGTTGACTCCTCAATGATTTAATTTTTTTGAAATTGTCTTCTGTTTTTATATCATTCAGCTGCTTAGCTATCGCTTTCTCCATAGCAACTTTTGCTCAGCAACTTTCTTTAAGGAATTGAATTCCTTTCTAGACAATGCTAAGACGTGCTTGTAGCATCGCGTTTCACCTGGAATGGTATCCTGGTTTTATTCTGAATGAATTATTATCGATCAAATTGGAAATGTTTTCATTATTCTTTGCGTTTATGGTGGATTATATGAGCCCATTTATTTAAAACCAAAAGATACGCAATGTTCTGTCAATCACAAAAAAAACACAATACTTCTACAAACTAATGATTGTGTTAGCTTGTTACTCCACGCTGACAAGCAGTTATACTTTCTAATAATTTGGAAAGCACTAAATCACCAATAAATCATCCAACAATTATGTATTTTTTCACAAGCATCACATCTGTCAAAGGTCTTTATCTTTTATCGCTTGATATTACTGTCATTGCAAAATATTTCTCTCAAATGCGTTTTAGTTATCCTAATATTTATGGGGTGAATCACCAAAATTTTTAATACTCAAAGCTACGTCCACATTAAACTCAAAGTAAACTTAAAGTAAGTTCAGGATAGATATTGTCACGTCAAAACATCAAATTAACTTCAATAAACTCTGCAATCTGTACGAATTGTCTAATGATAGAGCATATCTGCTCCAAGCTTTCACTCTATCAAGCCGAGCATTCACTCTGGCCACTGATTCACAAGTGAGATGATGTTAATGCGTTTTGACGCTGGTCTGAAGAGATGGTGTTGCATCAAACTCCTCCAGAGAAATGAAGCGAGCACAATGAATACATATCAAGATGTATCATCCCAAAATATATCATGAAAGTGCACGCAAGCTATATGTCTTGTGATTTTGATTATTGTGGCTAGCAAGAAGAGGTCAGTCACTCAATATGCTTTCCAATGTACATTGTATGATGAGAAAGGAAGAGGATAAAAATAAAGGTAAGCATTTTTGGACTTGCAGCATTGTTTTACCAAAAATCTATATCATTGTGTGCAATGGCAAATTGCGTTCAGTTAAATTAGATTACAGGGAAAATATCGCTTATCTGTTGGTGCATTGTCATATTTCCATTTCAATAATAAATGTTTAATTAGTAACCTTTTGTTTTCTGCGGAGAGGGGACGCTCACCAACACCAAATTAGAAAAAAACTTGTTGCTACCTTTAGATCAATGTTTAAGTTTTTATTTGATCTTTGTGCATGAAGTTCTGCCTAAGAGTCGGGTTTTGGTCAACTGACATTGTAGACGCATTAGGAGTTAAAATTTTAATTTCACCTCAGGAGATAAATAAGAAGCCGTATATGAAACAACTGTGCGACAGTCTTTCCAAAATTTCTTTTATACACAATATTATGATATTGATCTGTAATAGGTTAATATATTATTTTATTGTAATACATTTATAGGTACTATTATTGGCATTGTCAGGTTGAATGTGTCAAACGCCGAAATTTTAAAGAAAAATGTGACGGATATTTTTGCAGGAATTTTATGCGAAAGTTTGATATTAATAATTAAAAATGGTCAATAATACATTCAAATCCAATTTGAATCATACGATTCCTAACAAATTGAAAGAGAAACCTATGTTGTTGCTTCACATATAACGATGTACGTGCAGCAATAATGTAGCAAGAAATATTTAATATTGTTTAGCTGAATAAAGCTACTCGTCGTGTAATTAAAAATATTATCAATATTAATTGAAATAAACGGGCATTTATAAACGTTTTAGAAGAAGCTACGCTGTAGTACATTACCCCAACGAAACGAAGGCGTTATAAAAATACTACTAACAACGTAAAGCTAATTCTTAAATTTTTGTCTCAACTTTTGGAAATCGGCAGTTCAAAAAGTTGACGAACTCATGGATGAAATAGTTCATATATATATTTATAGAAAAACACCCTTCCTATGCTGACCTCAGTAGAGCCCCAGAAATATCCAAAATGAACACCAATTTTAGAGAAGAATGGGTAAGTTTGCCTTCCCATATCATCTCAAATTACAATTAGAGCTTCGTGAAAAACCTACACGCTTCGAAAAATGAAACCAAAGTATATATTTACAATCACTTATCTATGTGAACATACGATAGATTTTGTAGCATCAATGTTTGTCAACCCACACGCTTTCCCCTGACATTTGGATTCTTGGATTAGTTTCTTGATCATCATCGTCATACATGTCAGAAAAAATGTATGGCATAAATTTAATTGGATATATCTCACACAAATCTTCCTCCAAGCCAAAGGATGCCCATGTTATACGTGTGTTTAACAACTATATATTTCAAACATCAACATTTTCTTTGATTAAACTAACGCGTGATTCATAGAATTCTATGCTACATGGATTATGTTACAAACAACGGGTTATTTTTTTAATTTGAAGATTGAAATAAATTCCTTGGTAATATATGTATACGATTACAATTAAAATGGCTAGCTTCCTACAATGAAAAAAACATTTTTATTTTAAGTATTACTCATCTTCTGTTTGCTGAAACCCAAACGCACTACCTCAAATCCAAAAACATTGCGACTAAAAGTTTGATATTGTGTCGCGTCGCAAAAATAATGGATTAAATAGACGTAGTCCTAATGGTGTACCATAAGTAGTTATAATTGAATACAGTCACTCCAAAATTGAAAGTTTACAAAATATGTGTTTTTTAATGAGAAAATTGCCTTATTTTTATCATGACGAAGGAATAAATGTAGCAAAACACAGTTTCTTGATTGAGAAAATTAAGAGAAAATTTCATGGTTGAAACTTTTCAAATGCACACAATAACGATGAGTCCATTGATGCCGCATTATCATTGTTTATGTGACATTTGATTTGTGCCTAGTGATTCTATATTCACTTGTTCCATGTAATATATCTTTGTTGAATAATAACCAACGTTACAGTACTTTCAAAGAAATTTAGATTCCTCGTTCGAACTAAAAAGCTGTTGAAACGAAATGTCAAAGAAGCATTTGTTTGTGAGATATTTTGTATATGCATTTTCGTCACCATGTTACATTAGATTCTCAGATTACAATTACAGTTCCCCTTCAATAGTGTTGAAAAATGATTTCCGTCTTATGAAAGCACACACAGGTAAAAAACAATATCATTTACAGATATTTGACTCATTTGACGCATCATTATAGTCAACTTATATATCTATCCTAACATTATGCAATTCATATTTTCGGATAGTCTTCCCAGAATGAAGTCATTATTTTCAAGTCGTGTCAAATTAGTATTTTCATCTTTACCCACGCATCTTTTAACATACTTCCACAATGCTGAAATTCGGAACATTGCAATCGTCCAAGTTCCACGAAAGAGCTACAAAAAACTAGATCGATAGTTGGTTTATTCAAAATTTAATTTAGTATTACAACCGGTCAAATATAATAAAAAATAATTGCTGCTGAAACACAAAAAATATAAGGTCTCTTTAAGGCAATATTGTCCGTGAAAATAGTAATACTAGTAATTCAGACTGAACTTTGTCAACCAAACCGTATTTTTTTACAATTTGCCATGCCCAAGGAGGGGGATTGAGCAAACGTTTTGCAAGAATTTTTCAACATTACGTAAAACTATCCTGCTTGTGAGCTTATGAGAATATGAATTTTACGCAATTAATTTATAATGTAATTATTTCCACATGACTGAGTAAGCTATGAAATAGTTTTCTCATACTTTGGAACAGGTTGCGTGTCCTTATTTTTGTTAATATTATAGTTCTTTTTATTGTGTACTGAATGCTGTTACCCTGTCCTTAAATATTCAGAAATTGTTGCTTTCCATCCGCATTGTAAGTCATGCAATTGTGATGGGGAGACGTGTACTGAATAGGCCTGAATATGTATGTATGTTGCAGATGCTTGCATAAAATCCCTTGCCAAGATTGTCAACGGATGTACGATACTTAAAATTTCATACAGGGGATACAGTGGGAAGTGTGAAGATGATTGTGTAACAAAGCATCTACAATCAATTTGTATAATGAGAATATAATATACAAAATGTAAACAGAGTAGTTTCAATTTCAGCCCTTAGTCAAGCCAAAACTAAAATTATACACAAAATCCGAAGAAAATTTGAATGACCTGAGACTGTGATGTATTTTGTTGCTTTATTTGTCTCCACAGGATTTGCTTGCTATTGTAAACTAAAAAGGGGGAAAATGTGAGTATGAGTATTCTGTATGATTCAATTTATCCATGAAGGGGCTTTGAAAAAAACGACTTTGTATCTCTATATTAAGTTTTCTCGTCCATAGCTTGCACCAAACGATCAAATTTGCGTTACGTATTGATTATTTTCCGTGTTACTAAATGGTTTTGCGTGCATAGCCAAATTTTCTGAATGTATATTTTTACGTCACTGAAATTCCTGAAACGTGCTAAATAACAATTAACCTGATGCTGACAAAGTGGTGATAATTTGGTACCGTTACAAACAACGTAAAAAATTAATGGTGAAAAATCATGATTTGAGTGTAGTGTTCATCACTACCGATTTTCGACATAACAACAAGGATAACATTCAAGGATCATGCTATGCATTAATGTGATGCTGTTTTAACCCCAAAAAACCAATACCTAACTTTTTTTGCAACCTCACTCGTAAAATTATAAATGCACTCGTGTTTCCTATAAAAATTGGACTATTGCTTATTCCAGATGTGCATTGGAATATTATGCGTCATTGATACCCAAATTCAAGCATGGTAGATTGATCCCTCATTTACTAATATTCAGTAGCTTCATTAACGTATCAGCAAGAATTATCACTCTTTTAAATCCCTATATGGAAAATACAAATCCCCATCAGAAAGTGGTGCAAATGATAATCATTTTCCACAGTAAATTATTCCAACGTTTTTTGTAGCAAACTCGTTCTTAACATTTTTTGCCAACCACATTCTATTTGCCTAACAACGAATGCTAAATCAGTGGGGTAGTAATATGGTGCTAGTACAGAAATATTTCGTGAGGAAAAATTTAAAAAACAAACACATGCACATGTGCCAAAGATGGTGCAAATTGCTCAATACATGTCTTTGGGAGTAGGCAAAAATACAGATAAACTTTGTAACACCACTGCTTCGCTGAATTCAATTTAGCTTCATAATCAAATTCCCCCTCAGGAGATCATTGTTACCTTTAAAAAATCGAGTATACAGGCTAATATAAAATATTTATGCAACGCAACATTTCAATGACATGTTATGCACGGTTTGCTTTTTGTTTGCTTTGCTTGCTTACGTAATACCTAACCTTCCTTGCAGATTTAGTCGTAAAACTAGAAATATGCCATTTATTTCACTTCCTCTGTATTTATGCGTCATCATATTATGCTTCAATAACATTCGCACGAGTGTGGTGGCTAGTTGGATCCTATTTCGGCTTATGATAATGATATGGTCTGTAATGCACGAAAACATAGGTGTACATACTTCATGAAAGATTCATATGCAGTCGCTGACAATTTAATTTTGTGGATAATTTATTACATGACTCTAAAATTGCATCTTAATACACGATTTCAATATCAAATGTAATGACATAATTTTTAACACTGTTGATTCAATAGTCCCCATCTAATGACAAGTTCAATAGAAAAACTTTACATGAAAATGTGATTAATTAAATGCTTGGTGTTCTTGATTATGTGTTACAAATACGCTAGAAACTACTAATTTTTGTTAATTAAAATGAATAAATAATATGAATTCTGATTTGACGATAAGTCGGTTAACGAGTACGCTAATTGTTTCCTAGTAACCATTTTATCGGATGTTTTGAGGGACATCTTGCATCTTTTTACACTTCGTGTGCAACTGCTTGACTTCTTTCTGAAAGGATTTGCTACTTTCATTAGAGTTCACTTGATTAGCGTGAAGCATGTCACTCAACCTCGTGTTTTCGTCAGTTCTTAACGAATATTTTGATTTATTTAACATTGCTCGAAGCCGATAGATTTCATGATTTAGTTTTTCATTTCGCTGTCTCACATTCATCAATGCTGTATCTTTTTCAAGTACCTGCATGCGAGCCAACATGTAATCTATTTTGAAGTTGTTCCTGGCATCCACCAGCTGTTTACTCAAATTGTGCTCCGTTTTTGTCGCTAACTCTTTCTGCTCATGAACCTGTAGCACAAGATTACTCATGTCTTCGTTGAGCTGCTGAATTTCTGAATTTTGACTCATCGTGGTTTGAATTTGTTTTTCGAGCAGGTCCTGGTACAGCATGTTTCTGGTTGCCAACTGAACCTTTTCCGATTTGAGCTTTTCAATCTCGTGCGTCATCAGCTCGATTTTGGATTCCAAAAACATTTCTCTGTTAAAATTACGTTTTCCTTCATGAATTGGTTGTATGCATGCAGCAGTGCTAATCCAGGGAGGTGCGAATTTAGCTTGGTTGGTCCCATACCAAGTTTCACCCTCACCTTGAATCTGAAAAACAAAAGGAAAGTAATGAGATGTATTCCGCCGAAGCATAAATTAATTTTAAAGTGAAATCAGTCAATTCAGTCAGCTTTTTACCTGCAAATTCATTTTTTATAGGTGTTGCGATCCTTTTTTCAAAGCAAAATTCTGTCCACAAAGGTATTGGTTAATCTCACAATTCACTGTCTTCCTAAAGCCGTGAAGTTAAATTTTTTGCGTTAAAATTATTTTTTAAATGCTAAAACAATGCTCTTTTTAATAAAAATTACTTACAACTAAAAAACTGGAACGTACGAGCAATCATCAGAACCTCCTTCGAACACCGTCTAGTTCACAATGGATTCTATTTTACACAACATCAGGACAGTTTATGATTACATTATTAACTTAAATTGACAATATGCTTTGCGCACATAAATTAAATATTAAAGGAAGTATGGTATACATTAATTGCCTCCTCGATATAGTGAGATTTATTTATTCTGGTGCTCGTCACTGATGATGATGATGATTGGATCAACACTAGTGCTTGGGTTATGCACAAGTAAATCTAGAACTTTGAGGGACGTGCCAATGCCACATCTGTGATTAATTGGTGACAGGAGAACATTTAACTGAAAGTGAGATTTGAGTAGGAGAGTTTGTCACATTTAAAATATGATTTACGGGAGAATTTATTCGCTTGCAATAACCAGCAAAGCCTCTATTGTTTACAGCTATTGATTCACAAGATCAATTTTTACAAGCTCAAGGAAAACTGACAGCTTTCTCGTTTTTTACTCGTTTTTACAGATAAACAGTTTGTACAAACATGTTGTTTTCACAAAACTTACTTGTTTACTTTAGTCTCGTTGTGAAAAATAATTAGAATTTTTTTCCGATTGTTTTCTTTGGTATTACATGCATTTTACATGCGCTTTATTTTTCGGCTACTGGACGACTTCTCTTGCAAACAATATCAAAATAAAATAATCAACACTAACACTGCACTATGCACTACACGGAGTTACCAAGACTAGAGAATTCACCGTAGTAGAAAATGTGAGGAAAATGGAAAACGAATTAACAATATTATAATCATATATGTATTTCTCGTGTACACAGTGTTTCAAGATAAAAAAGGAATTCATTTGGAAGCATGGAGAAAAGGTTTCCTATCAAATACACACTACTTTCCCATCGTTTCGGCTTGTATGTCATATTATAAAGCAGTGACCCTAAGTATGATGATAAATAAACCCAGAACTTTAACCAGACAAGCTGGAAAGCAAAAGCAGCTTGTGAGAAGCCCTTTGTACCAAATTAAATAAAGAACTTTACAGTCTATCAGACCAGATCACAAATTCTTGGACAAATTAGGTTGTTGAAAAATCAAGATATGAATACCTGAGAATCGGGGAAGGGAAAGCGGCCAAACTTTCTCTATTTTTTCAACTTACTTTTCCGTACACAGAGATGCCATTCAAAAGATCTTGAGTGATGTGCAACCGGCATTGAAGTGAGAAAGTTGACTCGTGTGCTCAGCCACATACTTTTCAAACCCACACTGTGTTTCTTCTTTCCTGTATGGGAATGATCAAAATGTACATCTCAACGTAGGTTAATAAAGAATTAACGAATGTGACGAAAAGCATTTTTGATTTTAGAGGTAGGAAGTTAGATTACATGTATGATGTATGTGATTATTTTTGTGAACTACAAAAATAGCAAGACCATAGTTGCTGTATAAATTGCTCTAAAGGTATATTTGTCGTGGAATTTGCTTACGTTCATTATTTGGGGCAACCCGAGTACAACAGTATGTGCGTTTGAAATTTAGCATCCTACAATGGTTAAGTGCTTCCGACTCAAGTGGAGCTTCATTTATTCAATGAAGACCAATAAGGGCCAGGATTGAGTGCATAATTGATTTACATAGCAATCCTATTGCTAATGTTTAGCAATACCCTGGCAAATAGAACAAAACTTGCGAGATGTAGAGTTTGTTTTCGTATAATTTCTAGTTGATGTATAAAGAATGGGACAAATTTCACACTGACGGCTGAGGCAAAAGCTAATGGCCCTGGTCAGGCATAGGAAAACTAAAACGAGTTGTATCAGCATTCATTCGTTAAGTTCCGTCTCCATCTTGCAATGTAACCGATATACTAGCAAGGGGAAGGGGGTTTTCCAATGTCGTAAACTGTTGAGGAGGCCTTGATCCGGAAGTCCGTAGAGGGTTGCACGATGAGTTTATTGCTACAAGAGTGGTCACGTACCCATATGACATCATTTGATTACAGGAGTGAAATAATCGTTGGGATCTGATACACCTGGAGCCTAAATTGTGATCACAGAGCCTGTATAATAAATTAATCAAAATAAACTTATAAGTCTACGTTTCACACTCTTTTTGAGTTTTCCATTTGCATGCCGAACCATCCTGCAAGTTTAGAGCTAATAATCTATTCGCAAGATGCCCCAAACAAGGGACTTTTTTGTTGTTGTAAAAATATTACGCCAATGGGATGGAATTAAGAGTGACTGTTTACCCACTGATGTAACTTGATAGATCAAGTGCTTTGTCCTTTAAAGAAAGAATTTTGAAAGCTGAGTGTTTTCGCAAAATACAACAAGCAAGTGTTTTTTGCTTTGGTGGAAACTTGGGATAGAAGTATCTCATACCAAAATATTAGTTAGTGCAAAATATGAGGTCGTCATGGATAAAAATTTCCGAGTTTACGAACCTTCAGCTCTAGTTTTCAAAACATGCATGAATGCATGCTTAAGTAAATGGAGCTTGTCCGGAATGTCACAAAATGCAACGCTTTAACATCAAAATATTGGGTTTTATGTATGTTTTGAATTCTCGGGCAGTTTTAATTGATTGTTAATTGAAGGGTGACTAAGTCCTGAAAGCTCATTTACTCCATGTTAAATTCCATACCAAAAACGGAAAATTTATAAAATTGACCACAATAATCTTAAAATTTCCATAACTCGGAAATACGTAGCCATGGAGTCAAAATACGATTAGTTCCTCAGCAAAAGGTACTACGACATCAAGTCCCAGCCAATTAAAAAAGAACGAGACGCGTCCCTCCACATGTGAGTGTATTCCTCAAATTGTAATCCTTTTTTCCTTGCTGCAATGAGATGATCCTATTTGGAGTGAGACGGTTGTTCCATGTGATTTACATTCAAGAAAGAAGAAAACTTACTCACCTTCATTTATAAGGCTGTCGTCTTCCTGCATTCTCTTCTTACCACTCATATAGCTTCATTAACGTATACAAATATTTCATTCTTCTTCCATCTGTCTATTTCGTCCTGTTTCAAATTATAATTATCTAGAAACTCCTTATTGGGAGGGAAGCGTGTCTTTTCCTGGGGAACAAATTTTTGACTTCTAGTGTTTCTGTTTACGTTTACGACAATTTTAATTACGTGCATTCAGTTCACTCCGACAAGCTTTCCTAAAAATTACAAGCGGATGCTTTTGAAATTTTGAAGTGCGAGTTTTTTCTATAATATCCTTTTAAAAATGTGACCGTAATAAAGATTGGTAGGATCACGTAATAAATAATTACAATTAGGGGAAAGTCAAGACATGGATTGAGCTAAAAAGCAAGTTCGAACTCTTATTGTATCATAATATGTTTAAACCAATTTTATAAATTGTGCTATATTTAAACACCTACCTTAAATTCAAAATTGGTTTGAGGTAGAACTATTTTTACAGGCCATGGCGTGTTCGGATATACCCAAACCACCTTCAAGTGTTTACAAATGACGAAATTTTTTTTATAATTTATCATCTTGATCGTTTGCATCCTTTCCTTTAATTGTCTCAGTGCGTTCAAGAGTCTCCAAAAACTGTAGTATTTCCAAAGCCGGGAATTGTGAAAGAATGCTTTCCTTGAATAATGAAAAATATTTGTGCTGCAATGGAATTGGGATGGCCAAAATTCTCACGTTGGGGAAGCTCGTTTCAAACTGAAACTTTTTGGTTTCCCCCTCAAATTCTAGCATTGTAGTATTAACATCTAAATGAAGGTGAACAAGTGTGGAAGCAAACCACTCAATGAATTTCCAAACAGGTTCAAAATGTAAACGGGAATGGTAACCGTTCTCAAATTTGTTAATCACGAGTCGTTCCACCGGAGCAGACAGAGATTGGCTCAGCTCAAAAAAATTCACATTTGCTTTCGAGAGAATCAGCTCTTTCAAATTCAAAAAGGACTTCTCTTGTTTGCAATAAGTGAGATGAAAACAAGCTTTTCCAGATATTTTTAGGTGGGATAGCTGGCTTGCCAATGGTTTAATTATTAAACCTACTGCAATTAACATATCTGCAAAAGGATTCTGTTCCGCTGATTGGAGAGTCACGTTTAGAAATCTTAGTTTGGGTAATTTTGGCATAGGTGTGTAGGAAACCTGAACTGGTTCTTCTTTCCGACAAACATTTATCATTGAGAGACCCTTCAAGTGAGGGGTGTTTTTTAGAATCTTTACCAATTCGCTGTTTCGAAAGGAAACCTGAAACATCGTCAAGTAAACCAATTTTGGGGCTAAAAAAATATGAATATTTCAACTGAAAGCTTGGTAACCTCAAGACTTCTTGGAAAACAAATGGCTTTGGAATCAATGACAAGTGATGCTGTCGTAGCGTTGAAGCTTTTAATTTCTGATTTCAAGCAGTGCAAAATGAAATTAGGATACCAAATCTGTGTTAGTGTTGGGGAAGAAAGGCTTATCCTTGGGTACTGCACCCAAGTATTCATGATGTCATCCTAAAGACCTTGGATGTTAAACGACTCGAAACTTGAGCTGTACTCTTTTTCCAGTTGGCTCAAATCACGTCAAAGTGACGAAAATCTCGTTTGCAAATTTTTGGCATCATACACCCTACTCTAAGCTTACACTGCCCCTTTTTTGAAGGTGGCAATGCAATAAAGGAAAAAGGGGGGTTCACAAAATACTGACATATTTGTAAAAAGTAATTTACTTATCAATTAGTGAGAGGTGATATATTTTATTTTAATGCAATTTCTTAATTTGGTTACTCAATATGCTATTTCACGATATCCTGTTTTTTGGATAAAAATGTGAAACGTAGTGTGTGAACCAACCCAAGAGGGTTGACAGGGTATAATTGCCCTTTTAACTAGCCCAGCAATTAAGTGCCGTTTGAGGGCATGAGAACACTTTAGCGAATCCCGTTCCAACGCAATATTAATCTCCAAAACGCGTAGAACACGATGTATATCTTGAAACTTTCGCTAAAGTGTTCTCACTATGATTTAATTACAGCTATATTTAACACGTAAAAACTGAAAAAATTTCAAATTTTTTTTTAATCGCTTCTGCTATATGTGTACATTCAGTTTGAATGAGGGTTCTACAACCTATATTGCATAGTTATGGCTGAAAATCGCTAATTATTTTACTTCAATTAAGTTTACATATGGTATAAAACCTTTGATAAAAGGTCGATTCCAGAAAAAAACGAGATTTTACCATTTCTCAAGAAGGCGATTTTAATGATGCATACAAAAGATGCAAATTCAAAAGTTGAAAATATGGACATGTCACTTTGACGTGATTTGAGCCAGTTGTGTATCCACAATATCCCTGCAGTAGCCGCTCAGTTATCTCAATTTCAGAAGGGATGAGCAAAGTTTGTATGAAATAAAAAACTTTGTTAATATCTCAACCATCTGAAAAATTAAATAAAAAAATCCTTATTCTATTTTCAATTTTAACTTATTTTCTAATAATAGGGCTACTCACCTTGGGTGGTTTCTCGTCCAACAATCGCCTTTTGGAAAACGATATAGCTGATGAATGACTTTGGCCAGGAAGATTTGTCTTTTTGCTGGTTGTGGCGCTATTGCTGTCAGAATAATACTAATTTGTACAATGACAAATAATTGTGTAACAGTTACCATTAAACAATAAATCAAGCATGTAAATCAGGATGAAAAAGTTGTTAATACTGAAAATATTAAATGTTGGGTAGCGAAAATAAACAGAATCTTATCCTTTCAAAACCTTTCACCGACTGATCTGGGAAACCGTTCTATCTAGCTAGCAATACGAAAACTATTTTATCAACAAAACACATAGCCACATATACCTATGGATTGCGTGCAAAAGGATCTCGTAGTTCCAGTCTGGAAAACCAGTATGAGATCCTGACGATCTGCTTTCTCTATGAAAAAGTTAATATTTATTGAAGCCTACCTTACACTCATAATCACAAAATAATTTTTATAGAATAACAGGAACATTAGCAAAAGATCTTACATGCTATATGAAAAAGCTAAATACATATATATAGCTGTGCTATAATGTCCGCAATATACGAATAAAAACTTTTATTTCCCAAATTAGATTAAAGTTATATGAAGAAAATTTTAAGGCTTCGTGCTTTCCCTCGTCTCCACTTTAGCACAAAGTAAGAGGTTTAGCAAAGCAAAATTAATGAAACATTCAGGTCAGATATATTTCAGACACATTTCATTAATATACTAAACTATTTTCCTTTCATTTATTACTACCCACAAAATCTCTTATGTGGAATAGCATTATTGCTAAGCAAATTTTTATATGCGCTCATGTTAGGTTTCGAGGACAATTACACCTGCTTTTCCAATCGATGGCTTTGTTTACTTTCCAAATACTACAAAATCATGCTGAAACCTTTGCACAGTTAACCATCGCAGTTACCTGATAAACTATTAAGTAAAAGGTCAGGATAAATGTCATTTTATGTTCACGTAAATTCAAATTCATATTTTCTTCAGAATCTTGCTTAATTGCAGAAAATCATTCTACATTTGCTAAATCAATAGTGTTTTTATGTGATTAATCATAAATAATCCGTTATGTTATTATTTATACTTGAAAATAACATAATAAACTGCATAATAAAGGGCAATATTGGCATGCTTCATGTACTAATAATCATAAAAATCCAATCCTAATTAACGCAAACTTTTGCGAAACATGCTTTCCTATATATATTGAACCTGATAATTTATTTATAATTTGGTCAGTA
The DNA here is from genome assembly GCA_964034955.1 of Orchesella flavescens. Taxonomy (NCBI): domain Eukaryota; kingdom Metazoa; phylum Arthropoda; class Collembola; order Entomobryomorpha; family Orchesellidae; genus Orchesella; species Orchesella flavescens. The sequence continues at coordinate 6,758,931 of OZ035953.1, forward strand.
ATATGATATCTTGCAGTCATGCGGATGGTGTTCATACTGAGTTATCGGGATTAAAAATTTGAATGCAACAAACACAAAAACAATTATTACTTCTGTGCAACGTTTATAACATTCGTGGCATCGAAGGCTATTAATATGTTTAATACTGAAAAAATTACAAAATTATTTTGCTGATATATATTCAGATCTCCTTCACACAAAACACATTTGTAGATTGCTAATGATTATTTTATTGATGTGTATGGATAGTGAGGGATACACAGTTTTGGCCATTAATACACAATTATTGTGCCAAAATTAATTGATAGAAATTTATAGTAGTGCTACAATAAATTATAGAATCGTATAATTATGATGCTATATGAATAATACATTATTCAGAAGACTGCGGACATGGACGATCATGATTTTAATGAGTTCTTGCTAGTGAACATAGTTACAGAACGCCACGACTTATATAAAAAAAACTAGCAGTCATCATGCTTTCACTTTTAAATGTTTGAAACGACCGTACCAAGTTCTGCAAATCTGGAAATTCATCGAATTTTGTCAACAATCTTAATATTTAGTTTTTCTTCTAAGTTTTCCTGAATACTTTGCAAGTGCTAAAGTAAAATGAAAAAAGGTTGATACTATTTTGCATTGCTAGGATAATGTTTTGGTTAAGAATGCGTGCAAAGGAGCATTAAATTTGTGGCCCAAATCTGCAATTAAAAATGGCCCATTCTCGCAGTATTGACCCAAATGAAGAAGAAGAAGGAAGGAATCCTGCTATTTTCCCTATCACTCGTTGTTCATGAAGAAAGTTGATCATAAAAAGCTTTTCATACATTGATGCTTTCTCCCTTTTCAATAGGACCTCCACATTGTTTTAAAAAAAAGTGAAACCCAAAGACACAAATTTGTCTTGTTTACTATTGATGTCTTGATATAAATTAATCATCCCTTACAAATAAAATTTTGCAATTCTGTTATAACGGTTTAAAATAAACGCACCACTTTCTCCGCAATCTTGTGCTAACGAAAAAAGCTTGGTGGAAAGGAATAAAACATACATTGAGTTTTCTAGCCAGGTGTCTCCATTGCGAATAGAACCCTTCTAAATCAGGGGTTTGGGGTAAAACTTTACTGACGTTTCATCATGACCTCATCTTCGCGTCTCGTAACTCCTCATCCTCATGCAAATAGTCATTTCATATTCATTGGTTGAGTTTGAGACCAGAATCAACAGTTCCAGCTCAGATTATCCACAGCTCAGTTCATTAGAACCATGCATCATCATGCTTGTCAGATGCAACATGTATGTTCCCTGTTGTACAGAATTAAAGCTTCGCAACATCTCTAGTGTAGAGAGCTGAAAGAAAATAATTGAACAGCGTAGTGATTCCACTGCAACTGAGAATACAAGTGAAAACGAATGCTGCTTTGCTTCATCATTACACTCGCATCTTATGTAAATTTTTACAAGTGCAAGTATGCACTCATAACAAGGTTGGAATGGGAATGACTCGCTCATATCGTATAAGATTACACAGTATTAAACTCCTGGAATATTACAGAATCCTGCATTACATGCCTTCATGGCCTTCTCATTCACAACTACCACAATCTACTCTATGCATAAATCAGATGTAAAAACTTCAATCAGTCGACTTCTTTCCCTGGTAAACATTGAAGAAGGATAATCACACTCCCTTTCGTTTCCAAGTTTGGAGGATATTCCTGCCCCTGAGGGATTTAGAAGCATTTGTATTAGTTTCCTGGATTAAACTTTGAGTAAGTAAACATAATACTTTAATGGTTTGTAACATAATTGAATCTTAACACCTTCACTGTCAGCTCACAAGCAAATTTTAACATAGAATTTTTCGTGTTATTGTGAATGGTAGGTAACCGCAAAAATGGCTTCAGGTTTGGAATCCCCACAAGCGCTGCTAAATTTCCAATGGACTGACCTGTATGCTACATTCATGCCCTCCTTTTACGAGTACTTTAAAAGCCAAAAGTTCACAGATGTGACCCTCATCTGCCAAGGTCGCAGCATTGGATGTCACCAGCTAGTGCTCAGCGCTTCCTCAACATATTTTAAAAAGGCATTTGAGGAACAGGGTAGTGATGACTCAGTGTTTTATCTTGATGACGTAGTTCCCACTTCCAAAGCACTGGAGCAAGTACTTGAGTTTATGTACAAAGGAAGCATTAGAATCAAGCAAGATGAGTTGCGTGAATTCATCCAAGCCGGAAAGAAGTTGGAGGCGAAAGGGATTGTGAAGGAGAATGCAAAAGCTTCTGTTCCAGCCCCAAACGAGCCTTCAGCAAGTGCGCAAGTTGAGAACCACGCTGCTCCAGCCGCAGCCAAGGAACCATTGCAAGGTTACAAAAATCATGCACTTCAGAATATGAAGACTGCCATTGAAAATGTTCTTGTTGGAGTGCCAGTCACTGTAGCAGCCGATGCATTTGGCGTTCCGAAACGTACTCTTTACGAGAACTTGAAGGTGTTGGGCGTTCCGATGTCAACCCCTAAGAAAACCAAGGGACACAAAGCAGCAACTGGGAATGCAAGTGATGATGCTACTTTAAATGAGGCTACTGTCTCCGGGAAAACCCCTCAAAGTGGGAGTGATGACGATGATGATGTTGTGTTCATTGCAGAGATCCAGCGTTCCAATGTTGGAGGTAATTCTGCTTCATAGGTTTTGAAAGAACTGATAAGATTTGTTATTTTAGTTTTGTTAATTCATATAATAACAATATTCTGACACAATAATTAAATTTCTGAAAACAATTGTCATTTGTTTTGTTCACCCCTTCGTATTTTCTCCTTGCAGCTTGCAAACACTGATTGTTTATTTTATGCAATAAATATTCATCTTTATTCTATCTCAAAAAAGGCGTATCATTTCTTATTAAAATTTGACTCATCAGCATATCCACAAAAGTCATCGGGCCGGATCAAATCTCCACAGTTCCAAATCATTTATTTCTTCACATAACCGATATCTTCAGTGATCCTGCAATCGCAGTTAAGTCGAATTGCCCGTCACTAGATTAGTTTAGTATCATTACTGCGTTTTTTTTCTAATGACGCCCATTTTCACTTTGTTCGTTTTCACTTAACCGGAATTGCAGAAACATTGACGATATCCAAATCATTAGTGCAATAAGAATGTATGATTTTTCCAATGACTTCCTAATATGCAGTGCTTAAAAAATCCAAATTGTTGAATGCATTTCATAAAGGGAAAAAGTAAGTGCCTACGTCATAGGGATCTGATGCTTCTCTCTTTATACTCGCTCAGATTCCTGAACTGCATTTCAATTCACATTACAAATGAAGATACATCCCTGCTACTCTAATTTTTGCAAATGCAATATGTAATCGAGACAAGTTGGGCGAGTAATCTTTGTCATGAAAAATTACAAACGTCTGAAATGTAATAGTATTATGGACCCATATATGTTCCCAATTGGCAGCCTCATCCACTCTAGACATTAACAAGGTACAGATCAACATGGATTTTAAGGACTGCTCGTTCTTTATTTACCTGCTTTTATTCCATTAAATAGGAAACTATTTTGGTGTAAGTTTATAATTTTTAATTTAAAAATAAGCAAATAAGGCTCTAATGATACCTACCCCGTCGAACAGTAAAATTATGTATTATTATTGCTTCTTTTATTAAATTAAAATTCAACAGTTGATAGACAGTAACAAAGTGAGAAATTGTTTTCTTTCAGTTATGCTTTGTATTTGTCTTGTGACTTTGCCTTGATTCAAGCATTTTATTGTGTTATTTATTAACCAATATCTATTTTTTGTGTTATTCCCAACTTCTATCTGTACATATTTGCTTGCACGAAAAAGGTGATTTAATAGTATTCAAATTGAAAGTTTCAGAAATTCAAATAACGTTTGATTGAGTCAAATATGTTTAAGAATGAATGACACAACTTTAAACAAAGTATGTGTTAAGTGTTTAAATGACACTTGTGCATTGAACATGGGAAATCCCGACCACTATCACTAAGTGTCTCTATCGAAGTGCCTCACGGTTTCACAATGTGTGTTTCTTGCGTTGTTAGTTAAAAATATACGTGGTTATATGTAAGGTTAGCTTAATTTCATTTCAATAAGCCCATATGAACCTTCAAAATGTAATAAATCAAAATATTTGTATATTACTTTTACTGTGTAGCTGGTTCAACCAGGTATGTGTACACATATAACTTCGAAAAACGATGAGGGTTTCAGGTTCGGAGGGGCTCGAGTCTAGAGGGGCTCAAGTTTGGAGGGGCTCAAGTATAAAGGGGCTCGAGCTTGGAGGGGCTTGGGTACAAAGGGGCTCGAGTCTGGAGGGGCTCAGGTACCTGGGGGGGGGCCCAAGTACGGCGGGGCAATGGCCGGCTACCGATGCAGCCATATAGTCTGTAAGAATTATAGAGTATTGAATTTTGTGGGAGTTATGATTTCCCAGTGTGCTTCTTATTGTTCTGTTCTTATACTTATGTTTGTATTATTACTTCTGCCTAAGACAAGAGGTTGCTAATCGTGCCACGCTGCACATAATTTATCAATTGTAAAAGTGGATTGTTCAGTACTCAGGCTGAAAGTATGCCAGAGTCATTAATTCAAAGTTCTTATCGATTGTAGTTACCATTAAAATTCTCAATAAATATTAGTTAAACTATATTACATTATTTGGAGTTGACACTGATTTTATTGGGGATTGATACTGCAATTTATACAGAGCTCATACATTGGGAAGTCCTTTCAGACGGGTAGTTTGATTGTGAATTCAACACTAGCCACGTAATGGAAAATGTAGGTACTTTGCTTCGCTTAGAATCTTTTACTTAATTATAGGCTAATTAATTAGAAAATGCAATAGACAAGGTTATTTATGTAGTCACAGGTAACCCAAGGTTGTGGCGAAATTTTCAGACAAAAAATACTATCGAGTAGGCACTACACAAAAAAAACTTTCTTAAACCAATGCAAAGTCGTTTTAAAATCTGTCAAAGCATGAAGCCACTTTCTAAAAATATTGAATATGTGTTAATAATAACACTTTTAAAGCTTCGTTATAGTGCCACTATAATTAACCGTCCCCAACGACTTTCAACAGAAGGGGCTGCGATACATGAAGTCAAGGAGTATCGACAGTTATCCACTTACAGGAAACAGAATCAATCCACAAAAATTCTATCAAATTTAGACTACCATTTAAGCCTATTCGATTCAAACTGTTTATTGCATATAATAAACTACGATGGGATAAATTTTATAGCTCCAACATATCCAATAATTTTATCCCGATACGATGTAAACTAGTTACAGACATTCCCCCTTTATTGAATACGATGCAGATGAAGCCTAAGACTTGCGAGCGTCACTTTCACCATTTTCCACCCACGGTTTATGAAAACCCCACCTTTTACCATTGTGAGAAGAACAAAGCACGATTGGAATTAATATTTCCGGCTCAATGGAGGAAATTCCCGTTTCGTCGCACTGACGACAACGATGTTACCCATAAAAATGAGACGGTAAAGAATGAAATGTCACCACTTATTGTCCATCGATCTCGCTTTGACATAATGATTACAGAGGGAAATGCACACATTTTTTCTGTTTTGTCATGGGCCTTTGCGCAATCTAACTCTGAGGGATATACCGTTGAGTATTATACCACAAGTGCTCATGAGTTCCTTGTAATAACTTCATTTCTTTCAGACCCCCAACCTGATTCAATGAAAACTGTTATAAAGAAATTGGAGTTGGGAATTGTTTATGTTTTATACCGTCATTGTGTACCATGCCGGATCCTCGTCCCTATCAAAATTGGGCGTCTTTTCTCAATTGAAAATTTGGAAACCAAAATCAATTTTCTGAACACCAACACTGACAACATATTATGGAAAATGTGGTTGCATAATGCATTATCTCACATAATGTCTGTTGACGACTTGAGCTGGCGAATAGAGATAATTCTTTTCAGAAACATAATTGGAAATGCATCGATTCATTACGATTTGTCTGGAGAATCTTGCAGACAGAGATAAGGATTGCGGCTGCGATGACAAATACCCAGTATATCCAATACTGCTGATATTTCCCGCCGGAAGAGCAGATAGTGTGGTTCAACATAGTCATCACAAAACCTTCAAATTTGTTAGCTGTGGTGACCCCCAACAATCAACCTTACCTTTTGATCAGCTGGTTTCTATATTGATCGTTGGATTTGGGGTGGGATCCTGATGGTGCTGTTTCTAATTGTACCTACAGCGCTCCATTTCATAAGGGCTAATTACGAAGAGTCGGATTTCCTTCCCGATGTATGTACATGAATTTGCCGCCCTTTTCATAATCTGCATTAAACCATTACTGGATCAAGGAAATCCAATTCCAACCGGGTGGAAAAAATCCTTGCATACAAAACTTGTCATGGCATTTGTCTTAATGGCTACGTTAGTTATAAGCAATGCATACCGAAATGAAAATATCACTCAAATTACATTACCAAGGCAACAACTTCCGTATGACAAATTTGATCTTTTGGTACGAGATAAATTTCAAATATTTACAAGGAGCGTTACAATCGGCGGATGGGCTAAAATCGAAGGATTAATTAATCAGAACGAAAATGAGATTAGGAACCAGGTCAAGAAATTAATGTACAAATTTTTGGTTTCTAGTTTTCAAAAAAAGGGCACGACATCTCCCTAGCGATGAAGAGTGAACTATTTTCCTTTGCTATGTTGGAGAGCTCCATTATTTCAGACCTTATGATTGGGAAAGAATCGTTGAGTAAAAGGGTACGGGAACTAATGAAACACACAAAATTAATTCCGAACTGGCTGGATGTACTACAGGATAACAATTTGTCGTCTTGGAAAGGTGCAATAGGACTGCGCTTTTACTACCAGATATGGATGTTTATATGTTGTACTTTGAAATGAGAAAGCGCGACTACAAGCATGTTTATTTAAGCAACAAAGTGGAGAATCTGGTTGACTACTACTATGGAATTTGCCTAGGGAAATGGGTAAATAAGAAGATCTTGCGAAGATTTCAGGGAATGTACATGAGTGGCATTTGTGATTGGTGGAATGACTTCATTATCAATTTTATGGTGAAGATTAAGTCCGGCGACCCGACAGAAAACGAGTTTAATGCATCAAACTTAGAAGGTAACATTTCGATTGTATTTGTTTGCCTGCTACCTGGTCTAATTCTTTCGGCTTTATTATTTGTAGTAGAAGTTAGACAAATAATAGTGAAAATTATAACAAAATTATGGCTCAGATCTAGGGCATGGAAAGGTAACCAGTGTTTGCGTTCGAAAAATTGTGGTATGAACTTGAATAGTAATTGTTTACAGAATACCAAATACGGTTGATTAGTGTTGTACTGTCTTGTAATTTAAGTGCTAGCTTGTGCTGGCAATTGAATATGATTAACTTATTACTGCTTTCATTAAACCATTAAAAAATCACACTTTCTGTCTTGATCGAACATAGATTATTGGCATATTATTCCAAATATGAAGGGTCAAAGTCTCAGTAACATTTGTGTAACTGTTAAGAAGGTAGCAGAAAAAGCCTGAAAATTATCAAAGCATCACTGTGTTTAATATGAAGGCTACCGTAAAGTGGACTTATAATTAAAACATCGTGATTATTATCACACCAGAGGAGTTTCACGCTGCCCCTACTTCTTCAATCAATTCTTAAAAGAAAAAAATAGACATAAATTTAACCACAATCTTTCTCAAACATTATCCTTAATGGATTTCACTTAATTCTGATTAATTATTTCACAACGTGTGCCTCATAGAACTGAACAAGCATAGTCAACAAGCACAAGTCTAGCTATCAAGGAAAACCAATTTATTGATCAAAAACCATTTTTTAAATTCCTACCGAAGACATTACAATTCTGGAATTTATTATTTATTTTTCCTCAGTTGTATGTAAATCCTTTATCGCGTATTATTAAGTGGTTTACAGCTGTAAAGAATATCCGGGTTTTCTGATTTTGCCATGCAGTAAGTAGAGGGCAAAGAAAGTTTAAATTTTTCCATGACAAACAATAAAATGCTTGAATCAAGGCAAAGTCACAAGACAAACACAAGCATAACTGAAAGAAAACAATTTTTTACTTTGTTACTGTCTATCAACTGTTGAATTTTAATTTAATAAAAGCAGCAATAATACTAAAAAAATTTACTATTCGACGGGGTAGGTATCTTGTGAGCCTTATTTGCTTGTTTTTAAATTAAAAATTCTAAACTTACACCAAAATAGTTTCCTATTTAATGGAATAAAAGCAGGAATAATGTGAATTGAAATGCAGTTCAGGAATCTGAGCGAGGATAAAGAGAGAAGCATCAGATCCCTATGACGTAGCCACTTACTTGTTCCCTTTATGGAATGCATTCAACAATTTGGATTTTTTAAGCATTGCATATTAGGACATCATTGGAAAATTATATGTTCTTATTGCACTAATGATTTGGATATCGTCAGTGTTTCTGCAATTCCAGTTAAGTGAAAACGAACAAAGTGAAAATGGGCGTCATTAGAAAAAAATGCAGTAATGATACTAAACTAATCTAGTGACGGCCAATTCGACTTAACTGCGATTGCAGGAGCACTGAAGATATCGGTTATGTGAAGAAATAAATGATTTGGAACTGTGGAGATTTGATCTGGCCCTATGACTTTTGTGGATATGCTGATGAGTCAAATTTTATTAAGAAATGATACGCCTTTTTGAGATAGAATAAATATGAATATTTATTGCATAAAATAAACAGTCAGTGTTTGCAAGCTGCAAGGAGAAAATACGAAGGAGTGAACAAAACAAATGAAAATTGTTTTCAGAAATTTAATCATTGTGTCAGAATATTGGGTACGGGTATAGATAACCGTAACGTGCGTAGCGCGTTACGGTTGAGTGCATCCGACTCAGAATTTGATGGGGAGTCGATTGGTACCACTTTTGGCCCCAGCATATTTACCGTTTTTGAGATAAGGGCACATTTGTGTTTTCATACATACATACATATGTATGTATTTTCTGTACCGATATTTATGATTACATCATTTCTCATTTGACAGCAATTTTGGGTCAAGTTTGTGACACCCTTCAGGTCATTAGGATTTGAATATTTTTTAGGTTTTGATGTTTTTTAAAAAAAAATTAGTGATTTTGAATGAATTTGAGGGATTATGGGTGTTTCCTGATAGTCAGATTGAATAACATTAGGTTAGGTCTGTAGGTTATTGAATGCCAGAAAAGTGTGTACAGGGTACAAATTGAGTTTTTAAGGATCCAAGGTTAGGTTAGCAATGCTTTAAGTTAACACGTGGTAACTGATTCTAGCAATTTCCAGAGTCGTGCACGTGTATTCCATGCATTCAGGAACCATTAGATGGAGCCACGGCTAGTAGCCAATCGGTGTTTATAAGTTGTCTAAATCGTGTTTAAGGGTGGCTCATTGATGTCCCAAGGTGTCCCAAGGGGTTTTTAAAAATCGAAAAATTGTGGCAAATGAGAAATGATTTGCTCATCGAGATCGGTCCAAAAAACACACATTTATACATATATGTATGTATATGTATGAAAACACAAATGTGGCCATATCTCAAAAACGGTAAATATGCTGGGGCCAAAAGTGGTATCAATCGACTCCCCATCAAATTCTGAGTCGGATGCAATCAACCGTAACGCGCCACGCGCGTTACGGTTATCTATACCTTAACCGAATATTGTTATTATATGAATTAACAAAACTAAAATAACAAATCTTATCAGTTCTTTCAAAACCTATGAAGCAGAATTACCTCCAATATTGGAACGCTGGATCTCTGCAATGAACACAACATCATCATCATCGTCATCACTCCCACTTTGAGGGGTTTTCCCGGAGGCAGCAACCTCATTTGAAGTAGCATCACTTGCATTCCCAGTTGCTGCGTTGTTTCCCTTGGTTTTCTTTGGGACTGACATCGGGACGCCCAACACCTTCAAGTTCTCATAAAGAGTACGTTTCGGAACGCCAAATGCATCGGCTGCTACAGTGACTGGCACTCCAACAAGAACATTTTCAATGGCAGCCGTCATATTCTGAAGTGCATGATTTGTGTAACCTTGCAATGATTCCTTGGCTGCGGCTTGAGCAGCGTGGTTCTCATCTTGCGCACTTGCTGAAGGCTCGTTTGGGGCTGGAACAGATGCTTTTGCATTCTCCTTCACAATCCCTTTCGCCTCCAACTTCTTTCCGGCTTGGATGAATCCACGCAACTCATCTTCCTTGATTCTAATGCTTCCTTTGTACATAAACTCAAGTACTTGCTCCAATGCTTTGGAAGTATGAACTACGTCATCAAGATAAAACACTGAGTCATCACTACCCTGTTCCTCAAATGCCTTTTTAAAATATGTTGAGGAAGCGCTGAGCACTAGCTGGTGACATCCAATGCTGCGACCTTGGCAGATGAGGGTCACATCTGTGAACTTTTGGCTTTTAAAGTACTCGTAAAAGGCGGGCATGAATGTAGCATACCGGTCAGTCCATTGGAAATTTAGCAGCGCTTGTGGGGATTCCAAACCTGAAGCCATTTTTGCGGTTACCTACCATTCACAATAACACGAAAAATTCTATGTTAAAATTTGCTTGTGAGCTGGCAGTGAAGGTTTTAAGATTCAATTATGTTACAAAACATTAAAGTATTATGTTTACTTACTCAAAGTTTAATCCAGGAAACTAATACAAATGCTTCTAAATCCCTCAGGGGCAGGAATATCCTCCAAAATTGGAAACAAAAGGGAATGTGATTATCCTTCTTCAATATTTACCAGGGAAAGAAGTCGACTGATTGAAGTTTCTACATCTGATTTATGCATAGAGTAGATTGTGGTAGTTGTGAATGAGAAGGCAATGAAGGCATGAAATGCATGATTCTGTAATATTCCAGGAGTTTAATACTGTGTAATCTTATACGGTATGAGCGAGTCATTCCCATTCCAACCTTGTTATGAGTGCATACTTGCACTTGTAAAAATTTACATAAGATGCAAGTGTAATGATGCAGCAAAGCAGCATTTGTTTTCACTTGTATTCTCAGTTGCAGTGGAATCACTACGCTGTTCAATTCTTTTCTTTCAGCTCTCTACACTAGAGATGTTGCGAAGCTTTAATTCTGGACAACAGGGAACATACATGTTGCATCTGACAAGCATGATGATACATGGTTCTAATGAACTGAGCTGTGGATAATCTGAGCTGGAACTGTTGATTCTGGTCTGAAACTCAACAATGAATATGAAATGACTATTTGCATGAGGATGAGGAGCTACGAGACGAGAAGATGAGGTCATTGTTTTATATACATACATACATACATACAGTTATAAGAATGATTTGTCGTTGTGACTTTTTTTATTTATGCAGGAAATGGACTGCTTTTTAAATGTTCTTTTTGTAAAACCAGTGCTTGTAAGGCTGTTGCTGGAATAGTAAAAGGATATGAGGAGGAAACTTATACACAAGTAGCTTCATGAATTCAATTAATCATTACATTTTGCTTACCATTACTAAGAACAAAGTATATACTAGTGAATTAATTAGGATTGTTAATCCTGTAAGTCACTAACTATGAGAAATTCAAATCATCATTCTGATTTCCTGCTGGCCCTGGATTATTCACTAGAAGCTACGAACCGAAGCAATTTGGTGAATTCAGTCATAATAAATTATTTAAATTAGCATGTAGCTTGTTCATTCGCGTTCAATTATAACAGTAATATATATTCCAGGATGAAACGTCAGTAAAGTTTTACCCCAAACCCCTGTTTTAGAAGGGTTCTATTCGCGAAGGAGACACCTGGCTAGAAAAATCAATGTAAATTTTATTCCTTTCCACCAAACTTTTTTCGTTAGCACAATATTGCGGAGAAAGTGGTGCGTTTATTTTAAACCGTTATAACAGAATTGCAAAATTTTATTTATTAAGGGTGATTAATTTATATCGAGACATCAATAGTGAACAAATTTGTGTCTTTGGGTTTCACTTTTTTTTAAAACAATGTGGAGGTCCTATTAAAAATGGAGAAAGCATCAATGTATGAAAAGCTTTTTATGATCAACTTTCTTCATGAACAACGAGTGATAGGGAAAATAGCAGGATTCCTTCCTTCTTCTTCTTCATTTGGGTCAATACTGCGAGAATGGGCCATTTTTAATTGCAGATTTGGGTCACAAATTTAATGTTCCTCTTGCACACTATTCAGGAAAACTTAGGAGAAACTAAATATTAAGATTGTTGACAAAATTCGATGAATTTCCAGATTTGCAGAACTTGCTACGTTCGTCTCAAACACTTAAAGGTGAAAGGATGATGACTGCTAGTTTCCCTATATAAGTTGTTGCGTTCTGTAACTATGTTCACTAGCAAGAACTCATTAAAACCATGTCCGCAGTCTTCTGAATAATGTATTATTCATATAGCATCATAATTATACGATTCTATAATTTGTTGTAGCACTACTATAAATTTCTATCAATTAATTTTTGCACAATACTTGTGTATTAATGGCCAACACTTTGTATCCCTCACTATCCATACACATCAATAAAATAATCATTAGCAATCTACAAATGTATTTTGTGTGAAGGTGATTTGAATGTATCAGCTAAATAATTTTGTCGTTTTTTCAGTACTAAACATATTAATAGCCTTTGATGCCACGAATGTTATAAACGTTGCAAAGAAGTAATAATTGTTTTTGTGTTTGTTGCATTCAAATTTTTAATCCCGATAACTCAGTATGAACACCATCCGCATGACTGCAAGATATCATATTACTGACCAAATTATAAATAAATTATCAGGTTCAATGTGTTGCGGAACGCAGCTTTCGCAAAGTTATGCGTTAATTAGGATTGGATTTTTATGATTATTAGTACATGAAGCATGCGAATATTGCCCTTTATTATGCAGTTTATTATGTTCTTTTCAAGTATAAATAATAACATAACGGATTATTTATGATTGAGCAAATAAAAACACTATTAATTTAGCAAATGTAGAATGATTTTCTGCAATTAAGCATGATTCTGAAGAAAATATGAATTTGAATTTACCTGAACATAAAATGACATTTATCCTGACCTTTTATTTAATAGTTTATCAGGTAACTGCGATGGCTAACTATGCAAAGGTTTCACCATGATTTTGTAGCACTTGGAAAGTAAACAAAGCAATCGATTGGAAAAGCAGGTGTAATTATCCTCGAAACCTAACATGAGCGCATATAAAAATTTGCTTATTATACAGCAATAATGCTATTCCACATAAGAGATTTTGTGGGTAGTACTAAATGAAAGGAAAATAGTTTAGTATGTTAATGAAATGTGTCTGAAATATATCTGACCAAAATTTTTCATGTATTTTGCTTTGCTAAACCTCTTACTTTGTGCTAAAGTGGAGACGAGGGAAAGCACGAAGCCTTAAAATTTCCTTCCTATGACTTTAATCTAATTTGGGAAATAAAAGTTTGTATCCAATGTTCCTGTTATTCTTAAAAAATTTTGTTTTGTGATTATGAGTGTAAGGTAGGCTTCAATAAATATTAACTTTTTCATAGAGAAAGCAGATCATAAGGATCTCGTACTTATTTTCCAGGCTGGAACTACGAGATCCTTTTTCACGCAACCCATAGGTGTATGTGGCGATGTGTTTTGTTGATAAAATAGTTTTTCGTATTGCTAGCTAGATAGAACGGTTTCCCAGATCAGTCGGTGAAAGGTTTTGAAAGGATCAGAGTCTGTTCTTTTTTCGCTTCCCAACATTTAATATTTTCAGCATCCTGATTTTTCAGCAACTTTTTCATCCTGATTTACATGCTTGATTTATTGTTTAATGGTAACTGCTACACAATCATTTGTCATTGTACAAATTAGTATTATTCTGAGAGCAATAGCGCCACAACCTGCAAAATGACAAATCTCCCTGGCCAAAGTCATTCATCAGCTATATCGTTGACCAACAGGGGATTGTTGGACGAGAAACCACCCAAGGTGAGTAACCCATTTATTAGAAAATCAGTTAAAATTGAAAATAGAATCAGGAATTTTTTATTTAATTTTTCAGATGGTTGAGATATTAACAAAGTTTTTTATTTCATACAAACTTTACTCATCCCTTCTGAAATTGAGACATCTGAGCGGCTACTGCAGGGATATTGTGGATACACAACTGGAAAAAGAGTAAACCTCAAGTTTGCATGAATACTTGGGTGCAGTCCCCAAGGATAAACCTTTCTTCCCCAACACTAACACGGATTTGGTGTCCTAATTTCATTTTGCACTGCTTGAACTCAGAAATTAAAAGCTTCAACGCTACGACAGCATCGCTTGTCATTGATTCCAAAGCCATTTCTTTTCCAAGAAGTCTTGAGGTTACCCAGCTTTCAGTTGAAATATTCATGTCTTGTTTAGCCCCAAAAGTGGCTTATTTGACGATGTTTCAGGTTTCCTTTCGAAACAGCGAATTAGTAAAGATTCTAAAAAACACCCATAACTTGAAGGGTCTCTCAATGATAAATGTTTGTTAACGTGACTCTCCAATCAGTGGAACAGAATCCTTTTGCAGATATGTTAATTGCAGTAGGTTTAATAATTGAACCATTGGCATGCCAGCTAACAATGTCACCTAACAATATCTGGAAAAGCTTGTTTTCATCTCACTTAATGCAAACAAGAGAAGTCCTTTTTGAATTTGAAAGAGCTGATTCTCTCGAAAGTAAATGTGAATTTTTTTGAGCTGAACCAATCTCTGTCTGCTCCGGTGGAACGACTCGTAATTAACAAATTTGAGAACAGTTCCCATTCCCGTTTATATTTTGAACCTCTTTGGAAATTCATTGAGCGGTTTGCTTTCACACTTGTTCACCTTCATATCGATGTTAATACTACAATTCTGGAATTTGAGGGGAAACCAAAAAGTTTCAATTTGAAACGAGCTTCCCCCAACGTGAGAATTTTGGCCATCCCAATTCCATTGCAGCACAAATATTTTTCACTATTCAAGGAAAGCATTCTTTCACAATTTCCGGCTTTGGAAACACTACAGTTTTTGGAGACTCTTGAACGCACTGAGGCAATTAAAGGAAAGGAAAAGATGCAAACGATCAAGATGATAAATTATCAAAAAAAATTGCGTCATTTGTAAACACTTGAAGGTGGTTTGCGTATATCCGAACACGCCATGGCCCGTACAAATAGTTCTACCTCAAACCAATTTTGAATTTAAGGTAGGTGTTTACATATAGCACAATTTATAAAATTGGTTTAAACATATTATGATACAATAAGAGTTCAAACTCATGGGCGTAGCAACGATATTTTCCCAGGGAGGACAAGGACAAGAATTTTATTTTAAAAAAAATAAAAATGTCCGCAAGTTTTACTACTAGTTGTATGCTGATTTATTATCTTATTATTTGTTAACCAATCCGTAAACTATATCTTTTAAAGAGAACAGAGAACCAGGTGAAACCCTTCACTAGTTGATTACCACACCAAATTATCACACAAACAGAGGTCTCGGGGCAGGTATGGAAATTCTTTTTGCGCGTGGGGCCGAAATTCTGAGATTTTTAGCATCTGGGAGCCCGTTTTTTAAATGGAGGGTTTTAATTTTTTGTCTGTCGAAATTGTAAATATATTTCCTGATGGCATAAAAGGGTAAACTAAGTTTTGTCTACTGATTTATACCGTAAAAACTAACAAGAAAATACGGATTCACTAATTCCGGGTTGTTTTTGGAAATTGGTAAAAATCACGCACCCGGTCTCGGAAAAGAATTTCCATGTCCGTCTCGGAGAGATGTAGTGAGGAGCCATTAAAATTTATGGACGAAAAGTATTCAAGTATTAAAATCTGTGTTTAATGTGCAATGAACCAGAATGAAGATTTACTGAGTCGCTTTAACATGTTTAACATGCAAAACTTTCAAATCAAAACAATTTATTAACGTAAGTTCTGTTGGTTCATTGTTAGCTATGGATCTTGGGCTAAATCACACAACTGTTGTATTTTGGTATATTCGATTCCTTTGTCTTTATGTCATCTCACTTTTTAGGTTGAGAGTCATTAGCTGTTTGGCTCCATTGAACTCCATGCATATCCCATACAAAACATAATATGGATACATATACTTTGTCATTTACATTCGATTGACATTGGTGGCCACGGGTTGTTGTTCCCTTTGGTGTATCGGTATATTTTTCAGGGAGGACAAGACATTTTCTAGAGAGGACATGAAAGTTTTTGGGGGGGACATTGTCCTCCCTGTCCTATAGGATGCTACACCTATGTTCAAACTTAATTTTTGCTCAATCCATTTCTTGACTTTCACCTAACTGTAATTATTTATTGCGTGATCCTATCAATCTTTATTGCGGTTGCATTTTTAAAAGGATATTATGGTTAAAAACTCGCACTTCAAAATTTCAAAAGCATCCGTTTGTAATTTTTAGGAAAGCTTCTCAGAGTGAACTGAATGCACGTAATTAAAATTGTCGTAAACAGAAACACTAGAACTCAAAACTTTGTTCCCCAGAAGAAGACACGCTTCCCTCCCAATAAGTATTTTCTAGACAATTGTAATTTGAAACAGGACGAAATAGACAGATGGAAGAAGAATGAAATATTTGTGTACGTTAATGAAGCTATATGAGTGGTAAGAAGAGAATGCAGGAAGACGACGGCCTTATAAATGAAGGTGAGTAAGTTTTTTTCTTTATTGAATGTAAGTCACATGGAACAACCGTCTCACTCCAAATAGGATCATCTCATTGCAGCAAGGAAAAAAGGATTACACTTTGAGGAATACACTCACATGGGGAAGGACGCGTCTCGTTCTTTTTTAATTTGCTAGGAATTGATGTCGTAGTACCTTTGCTGAGGAACTAATCGCATTTTGACTCCATGGCTACGTATTTCCGAGTTATGGAAATTTTAAGATTATTGTGGTCAGTTTATAAATTTTCCGTTTTTGGTATGGAATTTAACATGGAGTAAATGAGCTTTCAGGACTTCCTCACCCTTCAATTAATAATCAATTAAAACTGCCCGAAAATTCAAAACATACATAAAACCCAATATTTTGATGTTAAAGCGTTGCATTTTGTGACATTTCGGACAAGCTCCATTTACTTAAGCATGCTTTCATGCATGTTTTGAAAACTAGAGCTGAAGGTTCGTAAACTCGGAAATTTTTATCCATGGAGACCTCATATTTTGCACTAACTAATTTTTTGGTACAAGATACTTCTATCCCAAGTTTCCACCAAAGCAAAAAAAAAAAGCTTGTTGTATTTTGCGAAAACACTCAGCTTTCAAAATTCTTTCTTTAAAGGACAAAGCACTTGATCTATCAAGTTGCATCAGTGGGTAAACAGTCACTCTTAATTCCATCCCATTGGTGTAATAATTATTCAACAACAAAAAGTCTCTTGTTTGGGGCATATTGCGAATAGATTATTAGCTCTAAACTTGCAAGATGGTTCGGCATGCAAATGGAAAACTCAAAAATAATGTGAGACGTAGACTTATAAGTTTATTTTGATGAATTTATTACACCGGTTCTTTGATCACAATTTAGGCTCCAGGTGTATCTGATCCCAACGATTATTTCTCTCCTGTAATCAAATGATATCATATGGGCACGTGACCACTCTTGTAGCAATAAACTCATCGTGCAACCCTCTACGGACTTCCGGATCAAGGCCTCCTCAACAGTTTACGACATTGGAAAACCCCCTTCCCCTTGCTAGTATATCGGTTACATTGCAAGATGGAGACGGAACTTAACGAATGAATGCTGATACAACTCGTTTTAGTTTTCCTATGCCTGACCAGGGCCATTAGCTTTTGCCTCAACCGTCAGTGTGAAATATGTCCCATGTTCTTTATACATCAACTAGAAATTATACGAAAACAATCTCTACATCTCGCAAGTTTTGTTCTATTTGCCAGGGTGTTGCTAAACATTAGCAATAGGATTGCTATGTAAATCAATTATGCACTCAATCCTGGCCCTTATTGGTCTTCATTGAATAAATGAGGCTCCGCTTGAGTCGGAAGCATTTAACCATTGTAGGATGCTAAATTTCAAACACACACACTGCTGTACTCGGGTTGCCCCAAATAATGAACGTAAATTCCACGACAAAAATATGTCAAATATACCTTTAGAGCAAAATATACAGCAATTATGGTCTTGCTATTTTTGTAGTTCACAAAAATAATCACATACATCATACATGTAATCTAACTTCCTACCTCTAAAATCAAAAATGCTTTTCGTCACATTCGTTAATTCTTTATTAACCTACGTTGAGATGTACATTTTGATCATTCCCATACAGGAAAGAAGAAACACAGTGTGGGTTTGAAAAGTATGTGGCTGAGCACACGAGTCAACTTTCTCACTTCAATGCCGGTTGCACATCACTCAAGATCTTTTGAATGGCATCTCTGTGTACGGAAAAGTAAGTTGAAAAAATAGAGAAAGTTTGGCCGCTTTCCCTTCCCCGATTCTCAGGTATTCATATCTTGATTTTTCAACAACCTAATTTGTCCAAGAATTTGTGATCTGGTCTGATAGACTGTAAAGTTCTTTATTTAATTTGGTACAAAGGGCTTCTCACAAGCTGCTTTTGCTTTCCAGCTTGTCTGGTTAAAGTTCTGGGTTTATTTATCATCATACTTAGGGTCACTGCTTTATAATATGACATACAAGCCGAAACGATGGGAAAGTAGTGTGTATTTGATAGGAAACCTTTTCTCCATGCTTCCAAATGAATTCCTTTTTTATCTTGAAACACTGTGTACACGAGAAATACATATATGATTATAATATTGTTAATTCGTTTTCCATTTTCCTCACATTTTCTACTACGGTGAATTCTCTAGTCTTGGTAACTCCGTGTAGTGCATAGTGCAGTGTTAGTGTTGATTATTTTATTTTGATATTGTTTGCAAGAGAAGTCGTCCAGTAGCCGAAAAATAAAGCGCATGTAAAATGCATGTAATACCAAAGAAAACAATCGGAAAAAAATTCTAATTATTTTTCACAACGAGACTAAAGTAAACAAGTAAGTTTTGTGAAAACAACATGTTTGTACAAACTGTTTATCTGTAAAAACGAGTAAAAAACGAGAAAGCTGTCAGTTTTCCTTGAGCTTGTAAAAATTGATCTTGTGAATCAATAGCTGTAAACAATAGAGGCTTTGCTGGTTATTGCAAGCGAATAAATTCTCCCGTAAATCATATTTTAAATGTGACAAACTCTCCTACTCAAATCTCACTTTCAGTTAAATGTTCTCCTGTCACCAATTAATCACAGATGTGGCATTGGCACGTCCCTCAAAGTTCTAGATTTACTTGTGCATAACCCAAGCACTAGTGTTGATCCAATCATCATCATCATCAGTGACGAGCACCAGAATAAATAAATCTCACTATATCGAGGAGGCAATTAATGTATACCATACTTCCTTTAATATTTAATTTATGTGCGCAAAGCATATTGTCAATTTAAGTTAATAATGTAATCATAAACTGTCCTTGCGTTGTGTAAAATAGAATCCATTGTGAACTAGACGGTGTTCGAAGGAGGTTCTGATGATTGCTCGTACGTTCCAGTTTTTTAGTTGTAAGTAATTTTTATTAAAAAGAGCATTGTTTTAGCATTTAAAAAATAATTTTAACGCAAAAAATTTAACTTCACGGCTTTAGGAAGACAGTGAATTGTGAGATTAACCAATACCTTTGTGGACAGAATTTTGCTTTGAAAAAAGGATCGCAACACCTATAAAAAATGAATTTGCAGGTAAAAAGCTGACTGAATTGACTGATTTCACTTTAAAATTAATTTATGCTTCGGCGGAATACATCTCATTACTTTCCTTTTGTTTTTCAGATTCAAGGTGAGGGTGAAACTTGGTATGGGACCAACCAAGCTAAATTCGCACCTCCCTGGATTAGCACTGCTGCATGCATACAACCAATTCATGAAGGAAAACGTAATTTTAACAGAGAAATGTTTTTGGAATCCAAAATCGAGCTGATGACGCACGAGATTGAAAAGCTCAAATCGGAAAAGGTTCAGTTGGCAACCAGAAACATGCTGTACCAGGACCTGCTCGAAAAACAAATTCAAACCACGATGAGTCAAAATTCAGAAATTCAGCAGCTCAACGAAGACATGAGTAATCTTGTGCTACAGGTTCATGAGCAGAAAGAGTTAGCGACAAAAACGGAGCACAATTTGAGTAAACAGCTGGTGGATGCCAGGAACAACTTCAAAATAGATTACATGTTGGCTCGCATGCAGGTACTTGAAAAAGATACAGCATTGATGAATGTGAGACAGCGAAATGAAAAACTAAATCATGAAATCTATCGGCTTCGAGGAATGTTAAATAAATCAAAATATTCGTTAAGAACTGACGAAAACACGAGGTTGAGTGACATGCTTCACGCTAATCAAGTGAACTCTAATGAAGGTAGCAAATCCTTTCAGAAAGAAGTCAAGCAGTTGCACACGAAGTGTAAAAAGATGCAAGATGTCCCTCAAAACATCCGATAAAATGGTAACTAGGAAACAATTAGCGTACTCGTTAGCCGACTTATCGTCAAATCAGAATTCATATTATTTATTCATTGTAATTAACAAAAATTAGTACTTTCTAGCGTATTTGTAACACATAATCAAGAACACCAAGCATTTAATTAATCACATTTGCATGTTAAGTTTTTCTATTTAACTTGTCATTAGATTGAATCAACTGTGTTAAAAATTATGTCATTACATTTGATATTGAAATCGTGTATTAAGATGCAATTTTAGAGTCATGTAATAAATTATCCAAAATATCAAATTGTCAGCGACTGCATATAAATCTTTCATGAAGTATGTACACCTATGTTTTTGTGCATTACAGACCATATCATTATCATAAGCCGAAATAGGATCCAACTAGCCACCGCACTCGTGCGAATGTTATAGAAGCATAATATGATGACGCATAAATACAGGGTAAGTGAAATAAATGGCATATTTCTAGTTTTACGACTACATCTGCAAGGAAGGCTAGGTATTACATAAGCAAGCAAAGCAAACAAAAAGCAAACCGTGCATAACATGAGCAAGCACAACTTCATGTGTAAATGTTATTGAAATGTTGCGTTGCATAAATATTTTTTATTAGCCTGTATACTCGATTTTTTTAAAGGTAACAATCATTAATCTCCAGAGGGGGTATTTTATTATGAAGCTAAATTGAATTCAGCAAAGCAGTGGTGTTACAAAGTTTACCTGTCTTGTTGACTACTCCCAAAGACATATATTGAGCAATTTGCACCATCTTCGGCACATGTGCGTGTGTTTGTTTTTTAAATTTTTCCTCACGAAATATTTCTGTACTAGCACCATATTACTACCCCACTGATTTAGCATTCGTTGTTAGGCAAATAGAATGTTGCTGGCAAAAAAATCAGGAACGAGGTTGCTATAAAAAACGTTAGAATGATTTACTGTGGAAAATGATTATCATTTGCACCGCTTTCTGATGGGGATTTGTATTTTCCATATAGGGATTTAAAAGAGTGATAATTCTTGCTGATACGTTAATGAAGCTACTGAATATTAGTAAATGAGGGATCAATCTACCATGCTTGAATTTGGGTATCAATGACGCATAATATTCCAATGCACATCTGGAATAAGCAATAGTCCCATTTTTATAGGAAACACGAGTGCATTTTTAATTTTACGAGTGAGGTTGCAAAAAAAGTTAGGTATTGGTTTTTTTTGGGATTAAAACAGCATCACATTCTTTTTAATGCATAGCATGATCCTTGAATGTTATCCTTGTTGTTATGTCGAAAATCGGTAGTGATGAAAACTACACTCAAATTGTGGCCGCCAAGTTTCACTGAAGAATAAGCGGCCTGTGTTGGCACAAAATATTAATCGAAGGACCAGGTTCTCACGAACCAAATTGACTAACTAATTAAAATCAACGCCGGAAACACTGAAAATTACAATCCGTCTGATGACTTATTTATTATAACTTCCTTTCCAAATAATGATAACAATTAATTAGTTAAATACAATTCACTCGAGCAGAGCACGTCAGCTCGCTGAGCGATCAAGGCAAAAACTCAAAGACTTGAGAAGGTAAAAAGAGCACCACTCGCTCAAGCCTCTAAGACAGAACTAAACTAAAATAACGAAAATCCTTAGCATATGTACCTTCCCTTCCAATTCATACACATGTACATGACGAAATACAATACAGGTTCAGACTTGTTCATAATTCTTAACCTAAAGCATAATTCATAAAAGCCGCGTCCACATTCTTCCCCCCGATTTCTAATTAGAAATCCCTTCTGGGGTGGTGTCCAGCTTTGCTAGCTTTGCAACGGGTCGTCGGTATACTCCACTTCCGGTTTTCACCACAGCAACACGAACAGCTCCGTCTCCTCCGGGGAAGGTCTCCGTCACGCGTCCAAGTGGCCAGCGTCCACGCCGAAGGCTCTCGTCCATCACGATCACGATGTCACCAACCTTCAAAGGTGTAGTCTGGGAATGCCACTTGGTTCTTCGTTGAAGGGTTGGCAGGTACTCGCGTATCCATCTTTTCCAAAAGAGATCTGCCATCCGCTGTGCCTGTCTCCATCGCTTGCTTAGGGATAAATCCTTGTCATCAAATACACCCGGTGGTTGGATCATACTCGATGTTCCAATCAGGAGATGCATGGGTGTCAGCGCTTCGGGTGAATCAACATCAACAGGAACGTCAGTCAAAGGTCTTGCATTCACAATGGCTTCTGCTTCGGCAAAAACCGTTTGCAAAACCTCTTCTCGGGGGTGCTGAGACTTCAATACTGTCCCCATTGCAGTCTTCACTGACTTGACCAAACGCTCCCAACTTCCGCCCATGTGAGGAGCTGATGGCGGAATAAAGTGCCATGCAATTCCACGATTGATCATCTCTGCACTCATGGCTTCTTGGTCCAGGTCATCGAGCGCTTCCCGAAGCTCCTTATCTGCTCCACGAAGATTGGTGCCGTTGTCGCTGTAAAGCTCCTTCGGGTTTCCACGTCGCCCAATCATTCTCCGGATAGCCATGATACAGCTGTCAGTTGTCAGAGACTGAGCAATCTCCAGGTGTACAGCTCTGGTTGTCATGCATGTGAAGAGTACCCCGTATCTCTTCTCATGTCTTCTCCCTATGGTCACCTCCATGGGCCCAAAGTAGTCCATCCCAACGATTGTAAATGCACGGGGTTGAGGATGGATTCGGCAGTCTGGTAGATTTCCCATCAAATGAATGTCAGGCTTGGCACGTTTTATTTTACAAACACCACAGTCACTCCAAGCTCGTCGCACAGCAGTCCTCAACGATGGGATCCAATAACGCTGTCTAATTTCATTTCTCACGAGCTCCTGTCCTTGATGGTTGAACATCTTATGATAGCACATTATTAGCAGTCGTGTCAGTGGATGCTTGTTATCCAGTATAATAGGTTGCCTTAGGTTGACTACGTCCACTTTCCCCAATCTTGAACTCATCTTCAGAACACCGTCGTCATCAAGGAAGGGTGAAAGAGTGTAGATTTTACTTTTCTTATTGACAGGCAAACCTCTTGATAGCAAATCCATCTCCTCTCCATACGATTCCCATTGACTTTTCTTGCATAACAACATCTCCCCTTTCTTCATATCACTTGTCGTCAATTGGGTTGAGATGCTGTCACCTTTCCGCTTGGCTTTCATAAGGCTGATAAATTTCAGCATCAAGGCAGTAGCTCGAACCAGTTTTGCATAACTTGAAAATCTATCAAATCCTGGAGCTGGAATCTCAGGTATCTCAATAGCTGCTGCTGTAAATTCCTTTTTGAGCTCCAGCTCAGGGTCATCTTCATCCAAAGGTTCAGCAGCTTCCTTTGGCCATTCAGATTGATCATCTTTCAGGAACTCAGGTCCGTTCACCCAGCGTGAATTTGAAGTTATGTCAGCATTACCCTCACGCGTGGCATCATCAGCAGCATTCAATTTAGTCGGGACCCATGACCACTGGCTAATGTCTGTATTTTCGTGGATGTCCCCAATTCTGTTTGCCACAAACTGCTGATAACGCCTTGCATCGGATCTGATCCATTTCAACACGGTTTGTGAATCAGTCCAGTAATGGCACGAGTGAACTTTCACCTCCAACTGGCTCAAAATGAACTTGCCTAATCTGCTGGCGGTGAGTGCAGCTTGTAGCTCAAGTCTTGGAATTGAGGTAGGTTTCAAGGGTGCCACCCTTGCCTTGGACATGATAATATTCACTTCAATTCCATCAGTCGTCTCGGTCCTCAGGTAAGCTACAGCTGCAAAGGCTGCTTGACTCGCATCAGCAAAAATGTGCAGTTGAACTTCTCTGCTGAAACTACAATAATAGGAGTAACAGCGAGGGATCCTAATTTCTGAAATCTTCGGCAGGTCACGTAACCATTTCTTCCATTTTTTATATATTTCCATTGGAACTTCATCGTCCCATCCGATCTTGGTTCTCCAAATGAACTGAAGGAGGATTCTCGCCTTTACGGTGTAATTGTTCAGGAAGCCCAAGGGGTCAAAGATCAACATTACCAGACGGAGTATTTCTCGCTTGGTGGGATGCTTCAATCCGTTTGCAATTCCATCTCCTGCTCGCTTCAGGTTCACTCGAAAGGTAAAGGTGTCGGTGGTCGGCTCCCAGTGAAGTCCCAGTACTCTTTCTGTGGTAATCTCTGACCATTGTGTAATATTCTTTGTCTCGTCTATTTCAGAATCTGGCTTCAACATCTTTAATAGTGCTGTTGAATTTGAAGTCCATTTTCCAATATCAAACCCTCCTCTGCGGTGCACCTCCTTGACATCACTGACGAGTTGATAAGCCTCCATGACGGTGTCACAGCAATCTAGATAGTCGTCCATGTAATGCTTATCTTCAATAGCAGCTACCGCAGCAGGGTATTCATCTTCAAACTCGTGAGCATTTTCATTTTTCACGTAATGAGCGCTGAAAGGAGAACAAACGGATCCAAACATCATGACCTCAAGTTGATAAACTTTAGGTTTCTCCTTCCTGCTAAAACGCCAAAGGAACCTCTGAGCAGCACAATCTTCTTCTATAATTTTTATCTGATGAAACATCTCAATGATGTCACCACAAAACGCCACTCGTTTCAGCCTGAACTTCAGCAGTACTCCTGGTAGGGATATAAGCAGGTCAGGTCCAGTGTAGAGGAAATTATTTAAGGATGATCCATTAGACTTGCAAGCAGCATCAAACACAATCCTTATTTTTTCAGGTTTGTTCGGATGTGTTGTTGGGAAGTGAGGGAGAAACCATTGCTTATTAGTTGGAAGTGCAGCTTCAGCATCCGTCAGCTCTCGGGCATAGCCTTTATGAAGATATTGAGTTATCTTCTCCTTGTACTCAAGCTCCAACTTCCGATCTCGTTCAAGTCTCCTCTCAATCCCGTGCAGGCGGCGGAGGGCTACATCATAACTCGAAGGTAAGGTAGGGTTTTCCGAACGCCACAACAATCCTGTCTCCCATCTCGCACCAACTCTCCTGGTTACTTGCTCCATTATCTTTTCAGCTTGCAAGTCATCACGGGATCTAGACTTTCCATCCGTCATTCTTATTCCAATGCTTTCAAGCTGGAAAGTCTCCTTCATTAGTTCGTGCAGCAAGTCTTCATCCGAATCATGGAAGCAAGAAAGTGTAAAGTCTTCAGTACTGCAACCTCCTAGTGGCCCATGGACAATCCATCCTAGTCGAGTTCGTGTTAGCATTGGCTTGTCGTCACCAGCTTCGATCACTTCTCGAGCCACTGTCAAATGGATGTGTGGCTGTCCAATCAGCATCATTGGAGATTCATCTTCCATGTTATCAATGTCCACCGCCTTCAAATGGGGCCACTCATCAGTCAGTTTATTATAGTTGTATGGTTGAGCTGGCAGTCGTAAATTCTGGACAGTTCGAACATTTGTCATCTTGTACTTCTTCCCCCCGTATGACCCTCTGATGGTGACAGATACCTTCCTGGAAGAGACATCCGTGTGTGACTGCTCGTTTGTCCATCTCATGCGAAGCGGATCCGTGGGTCCTGTCAACTTCAACTTTTCGGCCAGCTCTGAACACATCATCGTAACTGTTGAGGCTTCATCCAGAAGGGCATTAGCAGTTACTTCTCCTCCTGGGCCATACAACACGACTGGAACCACTCGTAGCATGACTGATCTGGTATTTCTCTGGCTGATATGCCCATTGTAATGGCTGCTATCTCCAGAGAGATTTAAAGAGTTCCTTTCCTGTTCTTTGCGAGGATTCTCATCTGCAGGTGGTGGTGGTGGAGGTTTTGATCCATGTAGCAACTTATGATGAGTTCGGGAACACTCATCAATTCCACACTTGTTCCTTTTTCTGCAGGCTGCAACTCGGTGTCCCTGGCGTAAGCAGCTAATACATAATCGCTTTTCTTTTGCGACTTTCCATCGATGGTCAACATCCAAGGCTTTGAACTTCTCACAATTTTGGACATGATGTCCATCCACATTACAATGCAAACACTTCTTGGAGCGCTCATCTGTTGTTGCATGGACGTTCTCATCATATTCTTCTTTCTTCTTTCCAGATGTGAATTTAGGGATGGTGACCATACTTGCTGCCTGCGCCTTCTTGTTGATCCATGTTGCTAAATCTTTAAGCGTAACCGAGCCCTTTTCCATCGTTACTTCACCCCATTGCAGCTTCATCGTATCCGGGAGCTTATCCACCAGTTCCTTGATCAACTGAGGATTCTGTAGATGGGCAGGCGTGTTCAGTGCTCCAATAGTTGTCACCAAATTAGAGATGCAGTTAGCATAATCCACGATTGTGGAAAGCTTTCCTTCCTTTGGGGATGGTGTCTTCTTTGCTAAGTTGACCAGAGCCTGAATGATGTATTCAGGTCTTCCATACCTCATTTCCAATCTCTTGATGACTTCATCGGTGTTAGTGGGCACGATCATAAGCGCCTGCACGGTCTTCCTAGCCTCTCCCTTGACACTCTTCTCGAGCCTTGCCATATTTTGGGATGCACTGAATCCACAGTCTTTAGTTGACTGGTTAAAGTGGTGGATGAAGATAGGCCAGTCCAATGGGTTGCCACTGAAGATGGGAAGTTTGCTCACTTCACTCTGACGCGCTACAAACTTCTCTGTCGTTTTTCCTTGGGCTGTAATAGCTGCTACAAGGGCCGCTGCCAGTGTGTCGATACCGCTTCTCTCTTCAGTTGGTTTGACATCCGGTTCCTTCTCTTCAGCACCTCTTATCCATGTCGGTTTCGTAGCCTGTGATTCGGCAGTGATCACAGGAACTGAAACAGCTGGTGTTGACTGTATGTGTGCATCATTCATCAACGGCTCATATTTATAGTCAGCAAAGGGGTTCGTTCTCCTTGTAATATTCTTCCTTGGTTTGGGTGTAGGGAAATAACGCTTGTCTTTATCATCCATCATGGGTACAGCACTCAGATCCAAGGTGTGTGTCGTCTGTTGCCTTATCCACTTCATGTTGTCGTCATCATGTTCGCTCACTTGATCAAACTCCAGGTCGTCAGCTTCGGAACGTATTTCCCCCTCTTCCACGTCGCTCTCCAATAGCTCCATCTGTAAGTCCACGTGTGATCGTTGGAGTTGTAACTGCTTCATCCTTTCTTCGCTCTCCTCAATCCTTAATTTTATCTGTTGCAGTTCAAGCTCATTACGTCGTCGTTGGGTTACACTGGATGCTGTTGAGCGATTATCGTCATCCCTAGTGATGACTGTCGTATTTGGGGGGATGTCCACTGTTGTCCGTCGCATCTGAATGGTGTCGTCGATGAAGGGATTAGTTGATGACAGGGGAACACTTATCACGTCATGGCGATGAGCCTGCATCACTGGATTTCCATACCGTTGAGGCGGAATGCCTATATTTGGTCTCAAACTCCTCCTGGGTGGTACCAAAGGAATTCGGACTCCTTCCTTCTTGTTCGGTTTCTCCATAGCGCTGAGGATCCGGTTCGAAGGACCACTATGTGGCCGCCAAGTTTCACTGAAGAATAAGCGGCCTGTGTTGGCACAAAATATTAATCGAAGGACCAGGTTCTCACGAACCAAATTGACTAACTAATTAAAATCAACGCCGGAAACACTGAAAATTACAATCCGTCTGATGACTTATTTATTATAACTTCCTTTCCAAATAATGATAACAATTAATTAGTTAAATACAATTCACTCGAGCAGAGCACGTCAGCTCGCTGAGCGATCAAGGCAAAAACTCAAAGACTTGAGAAGGTAAAAAGAGCACCACTCGCTCAAGCCTCTAAGACAGAACTAAACTAAAATAACGAAAATCCTTAGCATATGTACCTTCCCTTCCAATTCATACACATGTACATGACGAAATACAATACAGGTTCAGACTTGTTCATAATTCTTAACCTAAAGCATAATTCATAAAAGCCGCGTCCACACAAATCAAGATTTTTCACCATCGACTTTTTACGTTGTTTGTAACGGTGCCAACTTAATACCAGCTTGTCAGCATCAGGTTGATTGTTATTTAGCACGTTTCAGGAATTTCAATGACGTAAAAATATACATTCAGAAAATTTGGCTATGCACGCAAAACCATTTAGTAACACGGGAAATAATCAATACGTAACGCAAATTTGATCGTTTGGTGCAAGCTGTAGACGAGAAACTTACTAGAGATATACAAAGTCATTATTTTTAAATCCCTTTCATGGAAAAATTGAAGCATTGAAATACTTATGCTCACATTTTTTCCCTTTCAGTTTAATATTGCTAGCAACTCCTGTGGAGACAAATAAAACAACAAAATACATCACAGTCTCAGGTCATTTATATTTTCTTCCGAGTTTGTGTATAATTTTAGTTTCGGCTTGACTAATAGCTGAAATTGAAACTTCTCTCATTACATTTTGTATATTATATTCTCATTATACAAATTGATTAAAGATGTTATTTTACACAATCATCTTCACACTTCCCACTGTATCCCCTAAATGAAATTTTAAATCGTACATCCGTTGAAAATCTTGGCAAGGGAGTTTATGCAAGCATCTGCAACATACGTACATATTCAGGTCTATTCAGTGCACGTTTTCCCCTCACAATAGCATGAATAGCAATGCGGATGAAAAGCAACAATTTCTGAATATTTAATGACAGGGTACGAGCATTCAGTACACAATAAAAAGCACTATAATATTAACAAAAATAAACACACGCCACCTGTTCCAAAGTATGAGAAAACTATATCATGGCTTATTCAGTCATGTGTGAATAATTTTATTATAAATTAATTGCGTAGAATTCATATTCTCATAAGCTCACAACCAGGATAGTTTTACATAATGTTGAAAAATTCTTGCAAAAGGTTTGCAAGTGCAAAACGTTTGCTCAATCCCCCCCTCCTTGGACATGGCAAATTGTAAAAAAATACGGTGTGGTCGACAAAGTTAAGTCTGAATTACTAGTATTACTATTTTCACGGACCATATTGCCTTAAAGAGAACTTATATTTTTTGTGTTTCAGCAGCAATTATTTGTTATTATATTTGACCGGTTGTAATACTAAATTAAATTTTGAATAAACCAACTATCGATTTTACCATTTATAGATTTGTTCTATTTTACTGTTGGAACTTGGACTTTCTCTCTTTCGTGGAACTTGGACGATCGCAGTAATGTTCCGAATTTCAGCATTGTGGAAGTATGTGAAAAGATGCGTGGGTAAAGATGAAAATACTAATTTGACACGACTTGAAAATAATGACTTCATTCTGGGAAGACTATCCGAAAATATGAATTGCATAATGTTAGGATAGATATATAAGTTGACTATAATGATGCTTCAAATGAGTCAAATAACTGTAAATAATATTGTTTTTTACCTGTATGTGCTTTCATAAGACGGAAATCATTTTTTGACACTATTGAAGGGGAACTGTAATTGTAATCTGAGAATCTAATATAACATGGTGACGGAAATGCATATACATAATATCTCACAAACAAATGCTTGTTTGACATTTCGTTTCAACAGCTTTTTAGTTCGAACGAGGAATCTACGTTTCTTTGAAAGTACTGTAACGTTGGTTATTATTCAACAAAGATATATTACATGGAAAAAGCGAATATAGAATCACTAGGCACAAATCAAATGTCACATAAACAATGATAATGCGGCATCAATGGACTCATCGTCATTGTGTGCATTTGAAAAGTTTCAACCATGAAATTTTCTCTTAATTTACTCAATCAAGAAACTGTGTTTTGCTGCATTTATTCCGTCGTCATGATAAAAATAAGGCAATTTTCTCATTAACAAACACATATTTTGTAAACTTTCAATTTTGGAGTGACTGTATTCAATTATAACTACTTATGGTACATCATTAGGACTACGTCTATTTAATCCATTACTTTTGCGACGCGACACAATATAAAACTTTCAGTCCCACTGTTTTTGGATTTAAGGTAGTGCGTTTGGGTTTTAGCAAACAGAATATATGTAATACTTCAAATAAAAATACTTTTTTCATTGTAGGAAGCTAGCCATTTTAATTGTAATCGTATACATGTATTGCCAAGGAATTTATTTCAATCTTTAAATTAAAAAAATACCCCGTTGTTTGTAACATTATCCATGTAGCGTAGAATTCTACGAATCACGCGTTAGTTTAATCAAAGTAAATGTTGATGTTTTAAATACAGGGATATTAAACATACATATCATGTTCATCCTTCATTTTTTTAAAAATTGTGTGTGGGATAAATCCAATTAAGTTAATGCCGCAGTCGTTTTTCTGACATAGATGACGATGATGATCAAGAAACATAATCCGAGAATCGAAATGTGAAGGGGAAGCGTGTGGATTGACAAACAATGATGCTACAAAATCTATTGTGTGTTCACATAGACAAATGAATGTAAATATATACTTTGGTTTTATTTTTCGAAGCGTGTAGGTTTTCCACGAAGCTCTAATTGTAATTTGAGATGATATGGGAAGGCAAATTTACCCATTCTTCTCTAAAATTGGTGTTAGTTTTGGATATTGCTGGAGCTCAACTGAGGTCAGCATAGGAAGGGTGTTTTTCTATAAATAAATATAAGAACTATTTCATCCATGAGTTCGTCAACTTTTTGAACTGCCGATTTCCAAAAGGTGAGACAAAAATTTAAGAATTAGCTTTACGTTGTAAGTAGTATTTTTATAACGCCTTCGTTTCGTTGGGGTAATGTACTACAGCGTAACTTCTTCTAAAA
Source organism: Orchesella flavescens (assembly GCA_964034955.1). NCBI lineage: Eukaryota > Metazoa > Arthropoda > Collembola > Entomobryomorpha > Orchesellidae > Orchesella > Orchesella flavescens. The sequence goes on from OZ035953.1 coordinate 6,790,384, forward strand.
CGTTTATAAATGCCCGTTTATTTCAATTAATATTGATAATATTTTTAATTACACGACGAGTAGCTTTATTCAGCTCAACAAAATTAAATATTGCTAAATGCTACGTGCTACATTATTGCTGCACGTACATCGTTATATGTGTGGCAACAACATAGATTTCAATTTCAATTTGTTACGAATCGTATGATTCAAATTGGCTTTGAATGCATTATTGACCATTCTTAATTATTAATATCAAATTTTCGCATAAAATTCCGGCAAAAATATCCGTCACATTTTTCTTTAAAATTTCGGCGTTTGACACATTCAACCTGACAATGCCAACAATATTACCTATAAATGTATTACAATAAAATAATATTGTTTGGATAGGGAATAGATTTTGTATTATGAAAAATGATATGTTTTGTGCTAGGTAAATTTTACATGATGATCTACGTTTTATGTACCTTTTTACTTTACACTTGTCTCATTTCACACCTATGTATGCCGCGTATATTTTGTGTGTTTGTGAAGTAATCAAATGACCAGATATTCTTGTAATGTATTCATAAATGTGTGTTTATCCATTCTCATTTTTAATTCTTGACTTATTGTATATCTTCCATGTGAGTGGACAACATTCATGCTAATTAGTTTAAGACTACAGAAAAAGATTTTACTTGTGTGTAACTAATTCTTCTCGCGTTCATGACCTCTGGGTTTTACCCACCTGTATCGTAAGATTACCTTTACTCCAATTTTAGTTTATTGATCTTATTTACTGTCAACGTACTTTAAGCGTCCTTTTTCTATTTATAGCTCAACTGTCTGAGCCCACCTTTTGTAAAGAAAGAAATAGCCATGTAACTCTACAATCTTGGTCAGTCGCTTTCGGTCTCTGGTACCAACAACTTCATATATTTTACTGTCCGATCTCACTTTGCGATTTGACCACTGCGTCACAAAAAACCATTTCAGAAACTTATTTCAATGTTAATAATAATTCTTGGTTGACAGTTAACAGATTCGCCTTGTTTCTTTATTTGTCATAGGATTATTATTTCTTCACGGCTGCACGAATCCTGCGAGTTTTCTCAGCGTGAATTTTATCTTTTCTTTCACCATCATCATCATCAAGTCTCAAATTCCCCATTAACCAATATTTTCATCTTATCATTTCAAGATAAGCCTCTTTTAATCAGCTAGCAAGAAAGCATCATCATCAAAGTACACATTTCAATCATCCCTACCTCTTTCAAACTCAGTCTAAGCAATTCAGGGACAAGTTAATCATTGCGAACTGCATCATAAGGTCATAAGTCTGTCTTATCTTCAACAACAAAGTAGCTAGGTCACAGAGAAAACATTGGTCCTTCGAACCGGATTTAGGTGACCTCTTGACCTTTGACACGGATAGGTCCATCTGTGCCTGAACAGGACAGCTTGGTCGGGTCTGGTACCCAGATATCCAGTCACTTGGTCGGGGTAACATCTTGCAACGGAACACCTGTTGTCACCGGCAAAAAATATTTCTGTGATAAAAGCCTGGCGAAAAACTACGTGACAGTACTGTGTACCTGATAAGGTTCAAAATGGTTAATAAGTTCCAAATTGAGGAAGCGGAGCGAGATGGAGTTGCAGTCAACCTGGAGTTCCTGGAGGGTCAACTATTAACTCACGCAACAACACTTCCATTGGGTGAGCATGACGTGGATCAATACACAGAGATGACCATTGACGCCAAGAAGAAACTCAACGAAATACACATGACCTTGCTCACCAACGCCCCTGCCAACACCGATCTTGGTCCCCACAAAGAAAATCACAAACAACTCATCAGTAGAGCCATTGCAGTGTATTCCGGCTTGCGAGCCATCAAGCTATCATTTCCTCCAGTGAACCGAGCTCCAGTTATTGCAGCATCATCCTCAACCCCAGACATCAAACTTCCACGATTGGAACTACCGAGCTTCAGTGGGAACATTCAAGAATGGGTGGCCTTCAGGGACATGTTCGAGTCTGCTGTTGGTTCCAAGACATCCATTACGAAGACCCAGAAGCTAACTTATCTCAAGTCCTGCCTGACTGGTGAAGCGGCCCGTCAAGTCCGTTCCCTCATCATCAGCGAGGACAACTACGACATTGCCTGGAAGGCCCTAATCGATCGTTACGCGAACGACAGGGAGCTTCTATTTGCTGTATTACGACGCTTCTTGGCCCAACCAAACGTCAACAGCAATGCCACCTCACTCAGAACATTGATCGACACTAGTAAGGAGTGCATCCGGTCTTTGGAGGTCCTCCGTATTCCTGTTAAGCACTGGAGTGCTATACTACTCTTCATACTCTTCAACAAACTCGATTCCCAATCAAGGGAGCTATGGGAACAATCCCTCAAGAACACAAGCATCCCAACAGTGGATGAACTATTCGGATTTTTGGAACAGCGAGCTCGAGCCTTAGCAGCCGGCAGCGGTGCTTCTCGACCCTCCAATCATCCCCAATTCAAGCAGGACGTTCAAGTAAATAAAGGCAAGTATGCAAATAATTTACACGTTCAATCTCAAGCCATTTGTAAAATGAAATGCGACAGCAATCATCATCTTTACAAGTGCACCAAGTTTTCAGCACTTCAGCACAACGACAAAATCGAATTTGTGAAGAAAAACAACTTATGCAGAAACTGCCTGGTGAGTGGACATTTTTCTTCCCGTTGTGAGAGCAAGTTCAGCTGCAGAATTTGTAAGCAACGACATCACACGTTACTTCACCAGGAAGCTAACGATGATGTCAATCCTCCTCCAAATCACGGTGGTAACTCAGTCGGAGCTTATCATTCTCAAGATGCGGAATTACAGACAGCACTTCTCGCTACTGCGGTGGTGAAGGTGCTAGATAACCATGGACATCCTCACCTAGTTCGAGCTCTCCTTGATGGTGGATCTTCCGTAAGCTTTTTAACCGATTCATTTGCAAGAAAAATTAATCTCAATATTTCTGAAAATTCTACACCAGTAACTGGATTACAAGCGAGCTCTGTTGGAGTCTCCCGTGGTTCCACCTCACTCATAATCAAGCCAAGATTTGATGCTTCTCCTATTTCCTACACCATTACTGCGTTGACGATTCCGAAGATAACATCCAAACAACCCACCTCAAAATGCGATCGTGCATCGTGGCCCCACCTCAGGAACCTGTCACTAGCAGATCCTCACTTTGACACCCCTTCAAATGTGGATCTCCTCATTGGAGCGGATGTATTTTGGAACCTTATTCTACCGAATAAGATTGAAGGAAGTCCAAACAGCCCTGTAGCTATAAACTCACACTTTGGGTGGCTAGTTGCTGGCCCTCAACACCCCGTGCCTAGACCAGTAACTTCATTTGTCACAGATATCAACTTGGACAACCAACTCAGACGATTTTGGGAAGTGGAACATATCTCGGATCAACCAGCAATGTCAACAGAAGAACGGAAATGTGAGGAACATTTCTCTGCAACTCATACTCGTGATGAAACAGGACGTTTCATTGTTCAAATTCCCTGGAAGACCCCTCGCCCACCAGTTGGCGCATCGCGTGAGCACGCACTCAGTCGTTTGCAACAGCTAGAAAGAAGGCTATCAGTTCATAACGGAATCAAGGATAAAAGGAAACGAGAAGAGAAAGAGCACCAGCGAGCTGAATACAACAAATTCATGAAGCAGTACGAGGAAATGGGTCACATGAGCCAAGTTCCTGAAGAAGAAGTTTTACAACCACGTAATCCCACTGCTTACATCCCTCATCATTTTATCCAGAAGGAATCGAGTACTACTACTAAATTCCGTGTGGTCTTTGACGCCTCGTCCAAAACCTCCTCCAATTATTCAGTCAACGATATGATGATGGTTGGTCCTACTATCCAAGATTCTTTATATGATATCATTATCCGTTTTAGAATCCACCTCATAGCATTCGGTGCAGACGTCGAGAAGATGTATCGGCAAATTCTGATGTTTCTGGCAGACCGTGATATGCAACGTATTCTTTGGAGAGAATCTCCAAATCATCCAGTTCGAGACTATCACCTCAACACCCTAACATACGGTGAAGGATCAGCCTCATATCTAGCTACCAAGTGCGTACAGCAGTTAGCAGTTGACGAAGCTGAGAAGTTCCCCCTTGCCTCAGAAGTAGCCAAACGAGATCTCTATATGGATGACCTCCAATCAGGTACAAAAACCATTTCTACAGCAATATCAACAGTTAAGGAACTTAATGATATGTTCATGTCGGCTGGGCTACCCCTTCGCAAGTGGATAAGTAATAATGAAGAACTTCTAGCCTCCCTCCCCGATGACGTGAAGGAAACCAAATCTCTTATTCCAATTTCTAGTGATGACGAGCACTCTGTGAAGACCTTGGGTATTTTCTGGAACCCCCGTGAAGACAACTATCACTTCAAACTCACCGTCCCAGAAGATACGCCAGGTACATACACTAAAAGAAAAATCCTATCTGAGATGTCCAAGATTTTTGACCCATTGGGATGGCTAGCACCAGTTATCATCCAAGCAAAAATCTTTATGCAAAAACTGTGGAGTGAGCATCATGATTGGGACATCATCTTACCAGATACTATTCAACAGCAATGGTCTACATTTAAATCAACTCTGCATCAGATCGAGCAAATTCAAATTCCAAGATGTATTTTACCCGACAACCCATATCATAAGACGCTTTGTGGATTCTCAGATGCATCCGAAGCTGCGTATTCTGCAGTTCTCCACACTGTATGTCATTACGAAGATAAACCTCCGGTGGCTCGCTTGATCACCTCCAAAACTCGGGTTGCTCCTGTCAAAGCAGCTACCCTCCCTCGCTTAGAACTTTGTGGAGCTGTCCTCCTCTCTCAGCTCATCAAAACTGCTACTCGTGCCATGAATGTTAATTTTGATGAAATTCGATGTTATACAGATAGTACTATTGTTTTAGCCTGGGTCTCATCCTCGCCCCTGAGATGGAAGACCTACATTCGAAATCGTGTTCAAGAAGTACACGACAACGTTCCTGCTGCCAATTGGTTTCACGTTCGAGGTGAAGCTAACCCTGCTGACTGTGCATCCCGTGGGATTACACCAGCTGAGCTCATTAATCATCCCTTATGGTGGAATGGAAATGAAGAAATGAAACAAGCAGTTCCCGAACCTGCGCCAGCCCTGGATGAGGTTCTTGAATGCGTAAGAAATGAAGAGAAACCAATTACCGTACATCATGTATCACCAGAAAACTCCAACAACATTTTTCAGTCAATGTATGAAAAGATTTCCAGCTTTAGCAAACTTCAGCGTGTCCGAGCATGGATGCTGCGTTTTACTCAAAACTGTTTGAAGCCTTCCTCAGATCGACGACTCGGTCCACTGACGACATCCGAATTGCAAGCCGCAATGCTCAACATCATCAAAAACACTCAACAGCATGAGTTCAAGGCTGAACTGAAACTCCTAACTGAAGGAAAGAACCTACCAACCAACAACAAGCTCCTGTCCTTATCTCCTTTCGTTGACAATGACGGACTCCTTCGGGTTGGTGGTAGACTGAAAAATGCCCCCATCTCCCTTGGCCAGCGACATCCCATGCTCCTGCCCAAGCATCATCCTATTACAAAAATGCTCATTCGAGACACTCATCAACGTTATTTTCATGCTGGCCCTCAGCTTGTGCTATCAATCATCACTCAGCGTTTCTGGATCATTCGTGGAAAGGATTCAGTACGGTTCGAGATCAACAAGTGTGTTACATGCACACGACACAAAGGAGAAACTATGACTCAGTTCATGGGTGAACTACCAGCAGCAAGGGTAACCCCTAACCCTCCATTCAGCGTATGTGGTGTGGATTATGCAGGGCCCTTCTCAACCAAACCTCCTACCCGCTCAAATGTGACCCTCAAGTCTTGGTTGGCAATTTTCGTATGCTTTGTCACCAAAGCTATCCACCTGGAAGTCGTCAGCTCCCTCTCAACAGATCACTTCATCGCTGCGCTAAGACGTTTTATCTCCAGACGTGGACTCCCTTCTGCAATCTATAGCGATTGTGGTACCAATTTTGTGGGTGCAAAAAGAGTGGTTAATGATTTATTTTCTCTCTACAGCTCCAAATCCTATAACGACAAGGTAGCCAACGAATGCGCTTCCAAAGGCATTCAATGGCACATGAATCCTCCTGGTGGTCCTCATTTCGGTGGATTGTGGGAAGCTGGCGTGAAGTCAATTAAGCATCACCTCTACCGTGTGACTGGCAGCACTCTTCTCACCTTTGAGGAAATGGAAACTTTGGTCATTCAGATTGAGGCTCTCCTAAATTCCAGACCAATCATCCCAGCGTCATCGGATCCCGCGGATCTCTCAGCCCTTACTCCAGCCCATTTCCTGATTGGAAGACCCTTTACATCAATTCCAGATCCTGATGTGACCGAGGAAAACATTGGCCGTCTCAAGCGATGGCAGCTCATTCAACAACAGCAACAACTCTTCTGGAAGCGTTGGTCCAATGAATTCATCTCCAGGATGCAGCAGCGTCCCAAATGGATGAATCATTCTTCTCAGCTTCAAGTCAACGACATGGTAATCATCAAAGATGAACGACTCCCTCCCCTCAAGTGGAAACTAGGCCGGGTCATAAAGGTTCATCCCGGAAACGACAATCAAGTTCGAGTAGCAACGGTAAAGACTTCAGAAGGTGAACTACTTCGTCCCATTCGCAAGCTTTGTCATCTTCCCATTGAATCAAGTGCTTCGTAGAATCAAGTGCTTCTTAGTTATTATGTTGCAATAATATTGCAAGGTGGTGGAGAATGTTTGGATAGGGAATAGATTTTGTATTATGAAAAATGATATGTTTTGTGCTAGGTAAATTTTACATGATGATCTACGTTTTATGTACCTTTTTACTTTACACTTGTCTCATTTCACACCTATGTATGCCGCGTATATTTTGTGTGTTTGTGAAGTAATCAAATGACCAGATATTCTTGTAATGTATTCATAAATGTGTGTTTATCCATTCTCATTTTTAATTCTTGACTTATTGTATATCTTCCATGTGAGTGGACAACATTCATGCTAATTAGTTTAAGACTACAGAAAAAGATTTTACTTGTGTGTAACTAATTCTTCTCGCGTTCATGACCTCTGGGTTTTACCCACCTGTATCGTAAGATTACCTTTACTCCAATTTTAGTTTATTGATCTTATTTACTGTCAACGTACTTTAAGCGTCCTTTTTCTATTTATAGCTCAACTGTCTGAGCCCACCTTTTGTAAAGAAAGAAATAGCCATGTAACTCTACAATCTTGGTCAGTCGCTTTCGGTCTCTGGTACCAACAACTTCATATATTTTACTGTCCGATCTCACTTTGCGATTTGACCACTGCGTCACAAAAAACCATTTCAGAAACTTATTTCAATGTTAATAATAATTCTTGGTTGACAGTTAACAGATTCGCCTTGTTTCTTTATTTGTCATAGGATTATTATTTCTTCACGGCTGCACGAATCCTGCGAGTTTTCTCAGCGTGAATTTTATCTTTTCTTTCATCATCATCATCATCAAGTCTCAAATTCCCCATTAACCAATATTTTCATCTTATCATTTCAAGATAAGCCTCTTTTAATCAGCTAGCAAGAAAGCATCATCATCAAAGTACACATTTCAATCATCCCTACCTCTTTCAAACTCAGTCTAAGCAATTCAGGGACAAGTTAATCATTGCGAACTGCATCATAAGGTCATAAGTCTGTCTTATCTTCAACAACAAAGTAGCTAGGTCACAGAGAAAACAAATATATTGATCTATTACAAATCAGTATGATAATATTGTGTATAAAAGAAATTTTGGAAAGACTGTCGCACAGTTGTTTCATATACGGCTTCTTATTTATCTCCTGAGGTGAAATTAAAATTTTAACTCCTAATGCGTCTACAATATCAGTTGACCAAAACCCGACTCTTAGGCAGAACTTCATGCACAAATATAAAAAAAAAACTTCAACATTGATCCAAAGGTAGCAACACGTGTTTTTCTAATTTGGTGTTGGTGAGCGTCCCATCTCCGCAGAAAACAAAAGGTTACTAATTAAACACTTATTATTGAAATGGAAATATGACAATGCACCAACAGATAAGCGATAATTTCCCTGTAATCTAATTTAACTGAACGCAATTTGCCATTGCACACAATGATATTGATTTTTGGTAAAACAATGCCGCAAGTCCAAAAATGCCTACCTTTATTTTTTTCCTCCTCCTTTCTCATCATACAATGTACATTGGAAAGCATATTGAGTAACTGACCTCTTCTTGCTAGCCACAATAATCAAAATCACAAGACATATAGCTTGCGTGCACTTTCATGATATATTTTGGGATGATACATCTTGATATGTATTCTTTGTGCTCGCTTCATTTCTCTAGAGAACTTTGATGCAACACCATCTCTTCAGACCATCGTTAAAACGCATTAACATCATCTCACCTGTAAATCAGTAGGCCAGAGTGAGTGCTCGGCATGATAGAGTGAAAGCTTGGGGCGGATATGCTCAATCATTAGACAATTCGTACACATTGCAGAGTTTATTGAAATTAATTTGATGTTTTGACGTGAAAATATCTATCCTGAAATTACGTTAAGTTTACTTTGAGTTAATGTGGACGTAGATTTGAGTATTTAAAATTTTGGTGATTCACCCCATAAATATTAGGATAACTAAAACGCATTTGAGACATTTTGCAATGACAATAAAATCGAGTGATACAAGATAAAGACCTTTGACAGATGTGATCCTTGTGAAAAATACATAGTTGTTGCATGATTTGTTGGTGATTTAGTGCTTTCCAAATTATTAGAAAGTATAACTGCTTGTCAGCGTGGAGTAACAAGCTAACACAGTCATTAGTTTGTAGAAGCATTGTGTTTTTTTGTGATTGACAGAACATTGCGTATCTTTTGGTTTTAAATAAATGGGCTCATATAATCCACCATAAACGCAAAGAATCATGAAAGCATTTCCAGTATGATCGATAATAATTCATTCAGAATAAAACGAGGAGACAATTCTAAAAAAAGCTAAATAAAGGAATTCCTTAAAGAAAGTTGCAGAGCGAAAGTTACTATGGAGAAAGCGATAGCTAAGCAGCTGAATGATATATAAACGGAAGACAATTTCAAAAAAAATAAATCATTGAGGAGTCAACGACATTGGTCAAAAAGCTGAACGGATATATGCTGACGATAATAAAACGAAACCCATTGGAAAAGAAGCCCAGTCTCGGAAGGAAGCTTCAATGAGTAATGGAGTTATTTTGAAACGACAAATAATAAACTTCCTGGGGGTAGTTAATGCCTCCGGCGTTCCTGTAACTTGTCCTTCCAAACTACACTCATCGTAAAAAGTTTTTTTAACAGCGCCAAACTATTTGGCGCAATCTGCTTATAATAATTTTTAGAAAACAGAAGCGGCTCACATCATCTGAAAAATCAAAAGGCTCGGTCCCAGAGGTAAAAGTTTTTTTCTCAAAAATACATGGAAAAGTTATTCTGAGACTGTTCTAAACGGCAAAAGAAAACATCATATTAAATAAGGTTTGAAAATATACATCTCGGAACTCGTGGATATTTTATTTGAAAAATATTAATTCACATTGACATACAAAGAATGTTTATGCATGTTTTGATATGTATTTTAACAGGTCCGTGTATTTTTTATTGTTCACTCACATATTTTGACAACTCGCAACGCTAATTTGTTGAACCATTGAAATGATATATCTTGGATCATTTCTTGGCAAAACTGGATTTTTTTTTAAACCGTGAAATAATGTAAAAAAACAAACGAACATTTTCATCTGAAGTTTAACACCCTTGGCATCGAAAAATAACTACCATTTCTTGCAAAATGTAAGTTGCATACCGCATATTTCAATTACTTCTCTTGGAAACGACGCAGAATTTAATTTACCGATTTTTGTGTCTAGGTGAAAATAAATTAGGAGGAGAAAACCACTCACTCTCAAAAAAATCATCTATTCGATATGTAACTCTTCGAAAAGAATACTTTGCCTGCACACAGGGCCTTTCCTATGCAGAAGATGAGTAGAAAAAGGTTTTCAGGCCCAATGGCATTTAATACTGCTTGTATATAATAAACCTTGGTACCCGGAATAGAGTCCAATCGTAATATTTTTATGCATAGGAATTTAGAAATCGTATGTTGAAATGCACCTTTCCTGAAAATATACCTACTTTTAAATGTGTAATATTTCCGGCAATTGTGAATCTCGTCAATTAAACAAACCCTATTAATGTGAGAATGGGTCAAATAGATTGTCATATTTGTAAATTGGTTAAATTGGGATGCAAAAATGATCAATCATCTAACGATAAGTTTGAGCAATCAATTAATGATTAAAATTTGGAGAAAACTACTTCTATAAAACATTAAACGGACTTGCAAGCATTCAAATGCAACGAATTTAAACTTTTTCTAATGAATGGACATTTGTGCTCATAATATTATTATCCAAAAAATAGGAAAAAAATCTCCATGTTTACCTTGTTACATGAAGGAAATTGAGAAATATCTGGGAATTGATTGAAGAAGTACGTAGTCTTAAAAGTAACTGGATTCAGTTATTTAGTCATGCGTTGAGCAACAAATGACAGACTGAGTGCGTAGAAGTTCATAATATTTTACCGAATCTTCCAAAAGCATCAAGGCGCCAAAATGATTTATTTATGGAACCACTTTCCAGTCAGTCAGGACTACGTGTGTTGATTAGCTTTCTCGCAATTTGGCACGCAAATCAGCAAATTCTAATAATCGTCCAGATTCATAATCTAATTTTTAATTTCCTGAACACTCAAGCGTATTTATGTTAGCGCAAAATATTCCTTTTCATGTCTAAAAACAGGGGTGCTGATAAGCACTCTAGAGTTTTAATTAGCACGCGGAGTCTTGACTGATACTTTGCACTCCAGGAATATCTTTGTACCGTGTGTAAGACTTTTGAAAATGTAAAAAAATTCCTGAATATTTGTTTTTCCATGTCCTGATTTGGCTTACTTGAAATAATTACTATTATTGTATTATTACAGGGTTATATTGTGTGAACATGAAGTAATAGACCAGTGTTCATATAAAAGCAATGGCTCGAATGGAAGAGAGACAAAGAACTTTCCAGGGAAAAAAATTGGAAAGCGTATGATAGCAACTTATGGAAAAACAAAAGCACCGGTCCAATTGTAAAGGTATCATTTAACGTAGGAGTTGTTAGAGGTTCACAGCTAGGAAGATAATTGTGGTTGAAACTCTATTTAGATGATTTTGTAAATGTAGGCTCTTAGTAACTCAAGTTATACAAAAAAAATGTAACGTATATCAAACCACCAGTTTTAAATTTAATGTAATGAACATGAACCATACCATTACGAAAAGTTCATTTTTGTTCTCCCGGCCAGGTTTTCCATAGGATAGGCATTGCATGCACCAGCTTTAGAAAATGCTGATATTACCAATTATATTGGTGGAGGATTTACTTTCGTAAGAGATCGGGATTTATTTGCAAACTAGTTGTAGATAATAAATTCTTCAAGTTTTATCAAGTACGTCCATTCTCTACAATATCACCATACAATACACAATGCAGTGGAGTTGATTAAAATGAAATAAAAATTAGCAAGTGAGCTGAAAGTTGTAAGTGAGCCAAAGCTCAACGTGCTAACTTTGTCGATGATTTTATTATAAAAACTGAAAAGCAGAATAGTGGCCACATCATGAATACTATCACTATCACGAATCAAATAGTTTGTTCACACGTCGTTGGTAAAAATCTATGTAAGTCTTATTTAACGAATGCAAATAATAGATAATGAACAACTTTGCAAGTCTCCCAGTATCGATACTTGACTGTACATAAATTCACATACCATATTTGAATGTAAAAAGTACTTTATCATGACTTCTACTAACGTAAATTCTCCTTAATCGTAAGTACTACAAGGGTTTTATTTCTGTATAGTGGTTTATTTTCACTGTTTTGAAGCTTTCGCCAGTGAGCCAGCGTGAGCATTTTCAAGAGCAATAATGTAAAACCTGAAAAGTGAAGAGTATGTGCGCGATTCATAGTAATCATCCTTCTCTTCCTTTTCCTGATGTAAATATAATATAAGATTTATTCCAGATTTTGGTTAGTAAACAGTAGTACCGATTAGCAAAAGGTAATTATGTCTATATTTAAATACTATGGTATGTGTTTAGGTAAATATGTTTAGGTAAGCTTATAATATGCATGTGCAATATTTATTTTGGTTTGTATAACATACATTCATTTATTTAGTGTGAAACGTATATTGTTAATTATTTTATGATTACGGTTTGTCGATTCATATTGTATTGATAATTGCTAAGCATTTCATGTAAAAAAATTCAATATAAATTTCGACTGTCATTTAAATGCAACTCTCCATTTAGTTCTAAGGTTTTATCTGTATGGTCATTGCCACCCTTCGTCGAGTGAAACAACTTGACTGAATGCTTAATTTATGAGTCTATTTTTTGTGTGCGTGAAGCTAAACTTTCTCCGGCAAAACGCTAATTCACGAAGGTAATCATTGCTCTTTTTTTGCAAACAGGTTTCTGCTAAACTTGTACTTTGTGTGACTTGGATGAACTGTATGCAAAGACCGTCATGAAGTTGTAATAAAACCTTTTTCGATTAAATATGAAAAATATTATGCAATATATTGAGCTACTGGTTTACACAGACCACGTTAGAATATCATTATTTTTATTTTGTATTATGTTAATAAATATACAACATATTTATGAGTTGGGTCTCCAACCTCAATAAGTCTGTTGCAAATAGATGTGTATAGACTGAACTTCGGTATCGTTGTTAGAAAATTGGAATTTCTGATTTGGGTTGGTCGAACATGTTGTTGTCAACTGTTAGCACGAACTAGAAGAACAGGGCAAACATGCATCCTAATTTAGCATTGCCAATAGCTTCGTACAAAAGATACAGTTTAGAAAAATTGGAATAAAAAATAGTAGGATATTAGTTCACTGACCATTGCAATGCAGTACAAACCTTGGGCACCAAAAAAGTGCCATGCGTCATGCCAATCAAACATACCGCCAATTAAACATTCCCGGTTATTAACACGAGATTCTGCGGCCGTAACTTCAAAAGCGGTGGTCTTAAAAAGGAAACTGTAGACTGCTAAAGACCAAAAAATTAATCCTGAAGCTAGGTGAAAGCAGGGTTGCAAGTAATTGGCCCTAAAAAACTCGTTGTACCACCACTATAATCAATCAAAAATTAGTGTTTTGACCTTCCCTGTGTAACTGCTTTAAATAACACTAAATTATAGTAAGTTGATGAATTTTCTTACCTTCATCCCAAGATAAAACGATGGGAAAAATATACCATTAATTACATGCACAATAACGACTTGCATTCCAAAGTTTATACTCAATAAGGAACCGCAGAGTACTATTGTGACTGAGAGAGCGTAGACTAGTAAGCTGCAGACTGGAAACCAAAAAGGATATGGTCGGGGCTGAACCTGGGTAAAAAATCCATTTTCATCTAACCAAGTCCATCGCCATGTGATTCCTCGACATAAGCCATGTCGTTTTATGTCGTACATAATTTTTTTCGTAAAAATTGACATCATTTCCCACCAACCGTTGACAACCCGACCGTTTCCTAAAATGGAAATTTAATGGGAGGTTTTAAATTGTCAAGTTTTCGTATTCTCTCACAATATATTAAAGCATAAAACAAAATCTTTACGTGTGACATAGCCAATGTTGATATAAAATGGGACCATGCTGATCATAACACCAGTGTATAATGCAATGAACACCACTTTGCCAAGAAATTCATTCACAAAAAGACCAAATTCCGAGATAATTCCAACAATTGTCAAATATACAAACGGGACGTACCTGTGACGCAAAAAAACATCCAATTTTTCTTTAAAATTCATACCTACTGCTTGAAAGAAATGACTAAACTTAAAATATTAACTCACGGCTTGAAACAAGTTGGATGGCGGAATTGACAAACTATTAAAATGCTCAGAATTGCGATGGTATACATAAAGCAAATGTCTACAAAAAAAATTGTTCACGGTTTAAGTAGACACCATAATTAAATCAAGCTAGACTTGAAATAAATTATGTATTCCTACCGTAAAAAAAGTTAAACTGGCTTGGACACCTGTGATAGAATGCCGACATACATCCTTGCAAACATATTGACATACTTTTACAATAGAACAAATCATCTTGTAAATAAACTCCGTTTCTCAAATCGATTTCCATTTGTGGTACACCAAAACCAAAAAAGCGCTTGAAAAATTCCCATCCTCCAGGCATTTCTGTTGCAAACGTTCTCCAAGTTTGTTGATACCTCACCATGATCCCGAATTTCAACCCCGACATTACGTAGCTAATATTGGAGTATAGATTATTAAAATTGTCCTGCCCCCAAAGGTGAACGGAGCACAGAGTATTACGGTAACAAACGTCTAGGTCACCAATTTCCGATTTTTCCTGCAACCATTTTAAACACATTTATTTAAATAATATTTCTAACAGTCAAAATCATTGTCAGCAGCATGTACAATTTATCACCTGGTACATAACTTTCAGAACACAGTTGATCGCAATGGAAACGAAAATGTGCAAGAAAAAATATTTATAAAAGTTGGATGATATTGACACCGGACTTGCCGATTCTCCTGGTAAATTAATGTTGGCTCCTACCCTCAATCTGTTAAGGTCAGGAAATTTATTGATTCCAGATGCATGCCCCAACCTTCAAATCACAAAAGGAAAGCCATAATAGCTTGTTGTGCTTGTCGTGTACTCATCAAACTACCTACAATAGCATGTACGATACCTTCTTTTTTCCGAACGGTTCATGATTCCTATTGAAAATATTAGATGTATAAAATGTAGTAGTGGTACGAGTAATAGAAAAGCCAATATCCCTTCTAAAACACGCCCCCCTTCTTGAATAGAAAACTCAAATGTTTTCACACGAACATCTTCTGAGTGGTGTTCATAATCAACTGACGTACATTTCGAATCGTTAGCGAAAGGTGTAAAAACTAGTTTGAAGCCACGAGGAAAATCATCTCTCTGAAATAAGAATAAAAATTAGAGTTCTACCATAGGTATTTTAACAAGTTAGCAACATTTTTATGTGTTTGTACTGCGACGGTAAGGCCAGTTTGATTGGTAAATGTTTCAAAAAGTCTAGGAGCCTCCGTGTCCTCCTCCAAAATTATATCCTGCATGAAATTTTATTGAACAAGTATTTTATTGTAAGACTTAAACTCAAATATTTTGAATAAAACCGAATTTATTATGCATACCAGAGGCTGCTCAACGCTAATCAGAGTACAGATGCTGGAAGATGATGAAACTTTGATGAATGCAACCTCGGAATTATTATTGGAAAAATTGAAACGGTAGATGAAAGGCAGTGAAGGGCTTGCGGTCCCCGTAATAATCCGAACAGAGCTGTATTCCTTGTTATCCTGTGTTAACTGTCCGTTCTCCGAGGATGAGATTTCAGCAAAATTGGCCGCAATTAGAAATCCCAGGATTTGAACCTGGAGATACGTTGCAGACGCCATTTTCATCTTGGTACTTAATATGAAACAAAATGCTGTTCAATCTACACTTTATTTCGAGAAGCTGAGTTACAAGGCCTAAGTAACTTTCACATTTCGCCTCAAAACTTTTAAACAATGGCATTGACAATTTTTATATTGACATTATTGTTCTTTATTTTGAATGGATCATTAATCCATTGTATTTCAAACTTTTCCTTAAATAATCAGTCAACGTCAAATCAAATGAGAATTTTGAAAACTGGTTTGTATTGGCATTGAAAGCTAGCACGAAATCTAAGCATTGATTCTTTTCTAATGTTGTATGCCTGCTGTTATCAAGGATAAATATTTGATCTTTATCCTTGATATATCTCATAAAATATTTATTCAAAATTATGAAATGATCATTATAAAGTCAATTACATAATACTAGTGCATTAAAAAAGCGTGGATTAATCAATGGTTGGTCAATAATTTCAAGGAGGTTGCCCATGTCGTAATGATAAAAAGGAGATGACAAATTATCCAAAATTTAAAGCATCATCATAATTACCAATGTTTGACCGTAGCTGCGCAATTCCTATGCTTAAGGTCCTCAGATATTCTAAATTATTTATCAATACCTGGGAGGATGAAATGATCAAATATCTTGATAGCAAACCTCTAGCTCAAAAAAACACTTAAACTTTTTAAAAACAAACTCCATTTATAAAAAACCTTCAAGGATATGTTGATATTGGCTTGATACCTGAATCTCTCGCCTTTAGCCCCAGCCAAACTTTGCATCTCGGATCTCCAGCCAAACGTATAAATTAAAGATCTGCCGCTTTAAACTGAGAAATTTTCTTTGTGTTGTCTGCATCCGAATTGAAATTGGGATTAAAAGCCTCCTTAAAACTTAAAAGAAAATTTACCAGGTGTTTTATCAAATCCAAATCTTGTTCCGCTTAGGCCTTTCAATGCCTGCGTGCAACGCACTTTGTTGTATTCCAGCTTCAAGGTTTTCCTTCTCATCCTTTCAAAATATTATAGCGAAATGTGTCTTATCAAGTTCTTAAATTCCATTACACAAAATAGTTCCAATTTCAGCAGGGTAATAGTGTAATGTCACATTTGAGTAAACACCGCGCAACTTTTTTATCAGAACCCAGGAAAGGGTGATTTTTTGGCGTTAACAAAAATTAAGAAACACAATCAACACATTCTCGTTTGAGTATATTTCTCAAAGCTAAACTTAACTCAAGTTTGCAGATTGCCCCGGACTTCTTATATTTTCAATATTGCGATTTAGAAACAATTTTTTGGAAAGTAAAGAAACCAATTGGGCAGGAAAGCCAGTAATCGAGTTATACTTGAGCAGCTTTTTATTACAAGTGAAAATTCTGCAGTAGTATACAAACTACTAGTATATTTCCTCTTATGACATATGCACAAATATTTTGTATGAAAGGAAAGTTTGCCTGGAAGGATGGGAATATCAACCTTGAATATCGAAAGTAAGTTTTTCCACGTTTTATGGATTGGTGGGTAATGATACAGAGAAAGGGAAAAATCCTCCCCACTAGATATTACGTTATTAAAATTTAACGGATTGTTTTAATTCGAAGTGTAACCCAAATTTATACCTATTCCTACAGATCAAATTTTTGAAGAGGGTATGAGAATGGGGGGAGGGGGTGCAAGGAAAACAAGGCTTAATTATGAACGAGTGACTGGGTTTGGCGTATCCAATTGGCTTTTCAATTGCAAGATTCTTATGAAATACAACCTTCGCCGAATCTGGAATGACGTACCTTATCGGCAAATTCATACTGTAAAATGGTAAACCTATCTCCATCTAGTCCGTATTGCTTTTCATTAGTTTAGGCAGTGTCTAACGTTCTCAATTTTTACTATATTACATTTTTTACTTGAATATCAGATTCAGCAACAAAGAAAGAAAGAAATACTGCGTTGATGATAAAAAACGAGAGAAGAAAAGGATTTAACAAACAGTTCTTCAATGTCGTTTTTTATTGTCCTGCCGGCTACCTTCCTCACGGCATCCTCTTACAAAAAGAGGGTCTATCAGGAGCTACACACTTTTGACGTAAATGAACCAACACAGAAATCAGCACTACTAGCCAATGCAGTTCCATGACTATCTTTTTCGCTATGTTAAGCTCCCAAGTGGAATGTAACGCGACCACGGGAAGCCGAAAAAAACAAAAACGCTAGCAATTCATTTACCTTGGCATTTGCCTCAATGAACCCCAAACTTATTGCCAACCTCCTTCTCTCAAACAGTTCCTTATCCTAATGGAAAAAATTACAACAACAATCACGAACGACTTGAAAACTAAATCGACTTTTGTTATTAACTAATTCCTTACTAGCTGGATGCTGTGTAGCTATGAATCACGAACGAATTATGTTTTAAATAATTATCAATTCATGTTTTAATTTTCGGCTACAGTTATGTCGTACAAATGGTTGCAGTAAGTAGCAAATCTTTTCTTAAGGAATATGTTTTTTAACTATGGGTATTTTAGGGTAGCGTTGTAATACGCCTGCTGAAGTCAGGACGTATTAATTAGGGAATATTTACCCAACGTTTTGCATATCCTAGTTATGATTTATTTAAAAGTATCCACTTTCTCCAAGTAGGAATAAAAATTAAATTGATTAGTAGGGATACCCGCTAGTTCACGTATCATATTATTATTAGTACGGTGGTACAACTTGTTCTATAGGAACTCTTAGAACTTAACCAAGTCTTCAGCGTCAGCGTAACAAAGCAGTACTGCAGATTTTGCATAACCTATGCTTTACAAATTTTATATATGGTTAAGCATTGCGTTGTGCAGTTTCCATTTTTGGCAAATCATTTTTATGTCGGCTCATGATCATTTTATGGGGGGGAATGTCAATGTTTTGTGCATTCACAAATAAATAATACATTTGTTAGCAGAAGATAACGGCTGGAGTTCACTGTTAATAGGAGGTTTTGTGGCCGGTAACGTTCACTCTTACAATATCCCTTCTTTCTTTCTTCAAAATAACCGAGAACTGCCTTTTCCTTGACTGAATGTGAATGTGCAGCATATGAATGAAGCAAATACATTCCAAATCTACTCTACAAAATGAAAACACAACTGATTATTTTCCCCCATCCCATTGTCCGAAAGCATCTACCTGTGAGGCAAAGCTCCACTTCAACCCATAAGATATTTCAGTAAGACCCCTCCTGACATGATGAAAATACCGAACCGATATATGTAATTTAAGCTGCTTTCCTATGAAACACATATGAACTGACTTTTTTTGTCTCGTCCGCTGAATTTTTTAGATGGGTGACATTTGAGTAGATTCCCTATCCAAAGCATTCGTTTAAATAATTATAGGAAATATCCAGCAACATATTGCACAACAAATAGTTGTTGCTCATGGTATTTTTTGAACAAATCTAAGGTTAATACATCGAACTGCAATCCTCGTCGTTTTGTTTACAGGACAATTTGTCCTAAAAAATGATATCCTGTCTTGCCCCGTTTGGTCATGTATCTGACTCAGTTGACATCGTCATTGTTACTGCATATTATACTTACAAACCTCAAGTTTCATTACATTATCATGTCGATTAAATTGACGAAGCGTTTTGACGTAGCTTGGCGTCGTTATAATTAAAATGAAAATTTCGTTTGTATTATCAAACACTTCCTCCACTTTACAGGTGTAGATGAATGTCTCATTTTCTCACCAACTACAAAAGAATGTTTAAGCAAAAAAAACTGGAGATAATCGCAAACCCTGCCCTTTATTTTTGTCTGACAAGCTAACTTGAGTTGTGTACGTGAGGAAACGATGGTCAATGCATCTTAAATTTAGCTCGGAGATGAAAGAATATGCAAAAACAGTCATATTGTGATGCCTCTGTCGATCAACGAAAACAATCATCATCATCATCGCAATCTGAACAACCGCAGCATAAAATATAATTCAACTGGAATCGCTTATGCAGAACTAGAAATTCGTTATCAAGTCATTATAAAATTGTATTAGATAATTTTACTGGGGACATGAGTTTTAGGAGGATTCATTAGCATTAGTCATCGCATGACCTTGAGAAGCTCTTCCTCTTATTTTTAATATTAGTCATGGATTGCCCAACGATAAGAATCTATTGTCATTTAATTACTCTTGACCAACTTCATCTTGAAATATTATACTAGATTGCGAAACTAACAATTATTTGGACGTTGTTGAACACAAGTTTTTGGGTCACCATATTCACTTCAGTTCTCGAAGCTCTACACTCAACATTGAAGTTCTTTCTGAAGGCTCCTAAAAGCACCAAAAATGTCGGGAAAGAAGTACATCTTGCTGCTGCTACTGATTGTGGTCGTGGAGTATGCTGCTGGGGGGACGAAGAGGATAAATTTGACCCCAGCGGAGAGAAATAAGATTCTCAAGCGTCAAATCAATGGTAATTAAAATATTTTAAACATTTATTTCAACCTAACTTTTTAAACCTCGTCACTTCAAAACTTCATACATTGGCACTGACTAACTGGAGAGCTTTTATCCTTATTTATTTTAGCAACGGATCCGATAAAGAACACAAATTCATCAGAATTCATCACGTTGTATCATGCAGTACCAGCGGATAAAGTTTCAGCTTTGCTTGCCGGCTTTTATACAAGACCCACTGTGAGAATACGCCGGAATCAGATCCGTTCATCCATAGATTTTTAAAGGTACTTTGACCTGTTCTACTTGTAAGTTCTGCAACTGAATAAATTTTTCAAATACATTCGCCAAAAGTTGGTGTACTACAAAAAACAGACGATTTTAATTTTTATTCATATGGCTGGGTAACATTTGGACAGCACTCCATAAACTAAAATGATATTTATTATTATCATACCTTTTGCCCATCTAACTCCCTGCCTATTTCAGAATTCATACTAATCTCACAGATGAATATTCATACACTATTACTGCTCATCTGCAGCATTAAAATAATTTCATAACCGTTTCATAAAAGCATCGGATATATCTCACTAATTACTTATTACAATCAACCTAAAACTCAACGTAAACTTGTCACAAGAAAGAGTTGCCTACTGGTAAAGTACTGATGAAATCCTCATTCCCACTCAACAGCTTCCTTCTTATCCATACACCCCAGTATCCAATAATATTTTAAACCTGAAAGAATGTCAGACTTATTCGTATTTTAAGATAACATTATAGTTTACACCTTTCATAAAACAGCCTTTTTAACATTATCACTAGATAACTATACTGCTCGGTGTACCTTGGTTTTTCTCTCCGTAAACATATTTAAATGAAAATTTTGATTCCAGCCGTCAATCCAAAATCCGCTGCTGCGACCGCTGGCAATCAAGTGGAGGCACATGAAGGCGCTTTTTCATACTTCATAAATGGCATTTCACTTATAAAATATTAATTAAACGAAACTCCTTTGAAAAGATGACGACGGAAATACAAAGCTGCGACCATACCACTGACCATCATGGTGTTTTCTGAAATTGGTAAGAATTACTATTATGTATTACTTCCAGCGTTTATTTTTATCATCCATCATTCACTCAGCCACCTACTCATGGGTTTTTAAAACCGAAATTTAACGTTAGGTTTATTGTTCTGAATTTGAACTTACCCATACCATATATCTTCGGTCTGGAGAAACAAAAAGCTATCATTTCTATCATCTCAGAAACGCGTAATTTTTAGCGCGTGAGGATGAACATCTTAGAGTTGGTAGGGAGACGTTTTCAGATGAAATATGCCATCCGTGACACCATCAATTATCCATCATGGAAGGAAAACCGACATTTTAACTACTACCTGCGCATAATTAAAATCCAACACAACCTTGATTATATTAGAAACTCATTTAAAGTATCATAAATATGGATACGATAGGTAATTTTGTTTCGCAATCAAGCCATTTACTTACTTCAACTGCAGCCAACAACCGGTGGTTCTTTGTATCACGTTGGTGCTTTCTTACAACCGTGCCTTCGTGTCATTGAATTTGAATAACCTTTGAATTTTGTCTGGATACACGTAAAAGGCAGGCACAAAACCATTCTGAATAATAAAAATGTATTAATAATTTTTATGCTCTGTCAAACCTTTTTAGGCAAAAATCGTGTGGAATAACTATAGTGACACACACACACACCATGTTTTCTGATGATGGAAATAAATGTTTCACTACAATAAAGTAAAGGTTAGGGGCGGCTACGTGGGCACGACTCCGTGTTTGTACAAGAATACGAAAAAAAACGGGTATCACAACCTAGTATACACCTGAAATAAATACAAAAAAAATATTATGCGTTTCAGTGGCTTAAAAATAAAATGACTAATCATCCTTAGATAAACATTATGTACTTTTGCTCACCTTGAATTTCTTTGCAAAGACTTATTCATCGCATGCTGAATCACTTGATACCACCCATCCCGAATCTATGTCTGGAACGATGAGCTCATTGAACATGATGTGGAGGCTTTTCCAGTGATTTCTCACAACTCTGCCTCCATCCATTGTTCATTCTATTTTCCAAATCTTGTCAGGACGAAATTGACAGTCACAAACATCATCCTGAAGAAAAAATATACAAGCATTTTCTTTTACTTTATATCGAATATATTTTGTTAAGGTAAAAAGAATGGAGTACAAGTAGTGAAGTTACACATACCATGGTTAAAACTGATGAAATCCCGTTAAGTGGATGATGGTGAGAGTGGCGGCTTGGTGGTTATAATGACGACAGTTATTTGCCTTTTGACTTAACACTTGATCTTGGGGCTTTCTCCTATCAATACAAATGTTAGTGGCTGGAAAAATAAAGAATAAGTACTTAGCATTCGTAAATACAGAGGGAGACAAATATATATATTCAAACTAGCAATAAAAATAAGCAAGCATCGAAATACAGTAGTAGTAGTTTGTCACGTGTTCATATAAGTTTAAATCTATCACTTTACATCTCTGTGATAATCTGACCTGTTTACCTGTAGAATAGAATACTTGTAGAATAAATAAAATATGGGAAATAGCAATGCTGTAAAACTAGATGTAGATGATGATATAACCACGCGTTATTATCAGTGTATTTTAAGAAAAGGAGTATTTTACAGATGCAATGACACAGCTGAAAATCTACGACGATTTGCCTACCTAAAACCGGAATATAAACAGTGTTGGAAGCATTGTTGTAACTATATTTACTATCTTGAGTTACTAAAAATAACTGTTGGACATGATGATAAAATGTTGCCAGACTCACGTTTATCAATGAAAACTAAAATTTTAAAAGGTTATGTTGTGTCTTCCTATGAAATTGCTTTTGCAAAAAAATTGTCCTTTTTCTATTACGAGTAGCACATCCAACATAAATAAATTGTATACGGATTTTCTTTTATCTACACATTTGGTCTTTACAAAGTGACACTCTACTCATCAAGTTCATCACGTAAATCAGTTACAGATAAGTTAAATCTATCATATTTCCGTAGATAGGTCTCATATTATTATGCCAACAATACTGACCTTTACTTCTAAGACCAAATATGTCAAAATGCTTACAATTGACAAAAGAAAAATGTGACATGTGTCGTGCATGAAAACCTCTCCATAACAATAAGAACAACATACCAACGCTGCAGCAGCAGACACAAATTTTGTAATAAATTAAAGACATAAGCAATTATATTAGATTGTAAATACCAATAGATTACAAAAACAAAAGGAAAAATACACATGCTTAATATCTAAGTTTAACCACCAAAGGATCAAGGCTTACTATGTTAGTCATGAAGGAACATATGGCTATAAAGGTACTCTGATAATCAGACATGCAACGTGAACTTAATTGGCACAATGCCGATAGATAATTATGTTATATAGTTATATTTCTATATACGATACGTATAAGATATTGGTAAATCAGACGAGGATTTGTTTAAGCCGGTGCCTTACGACGACATAGCCGCTTGTGCTCCCGAGACCAGTGAATTTGCTGACACGCAATACAACAGTAAGCCGTGTTCCAGCAACAGTGACAGATTGCTTCCCTTTCACAGGTGGAACACTGGAAAAATAAGTCCCAAAGAACGATTACAAAAGGACATGCCATGACACAATGAAACATTAAAGTATTACATGAACAAATATTGAATGTAAAAAGCTACCCATAGTTTCTTTTTAATTTGAGATATCTCTTGGATATGACGAGCCTCCATATCTGCCAACTTTTTGGCCAGTTTATTTTCAGAATCTCTTCCTGTTGCGTTTAATTCGTTAGATGAATAAGAAACAGCATCCTCTGAGACTTTCTCTTGCGACTCCTACATAAAATATTCAATCATTAAATTAAAAAATATACAAAATACTTATACGAGTCAAAATTAGTATGAAAAGGCTGTTGGGTCCTCACATTAGATTCTTCGTCAGAAACGAACGCATCACAATCTAGGCTTTCATTGACATCCAGTTCATTCATAACTCGGAGAATATCAGGGCCAGGACTTCCATCAGAAGTTGGAGTTGAAGTTGCTGTGCTATTGGCCTTCGGAGTTGCTTTAGATGCAGCAGACTTTCTTGAGGTTTTAGGAGTAGCGGTGGGAGTTTGTTCGCTTATCTTACTAATCATTTCTTCTGGACTTTGAGATTCAACTCGTTTTGTTGCTAAATTAAATTAAGACAACAGTTAGCTTATCGTGAGCTGAAATATAGTTTGACTTGACCCAGCACGAAATACGTAAGTACTAACTTTTAGCTTTTGCTGATGACGGTCCACTCCAGCCTTTGGGAGGAAGCTTTGTGACTAAATCGGGATCTTCAGCTATCTCTTGAAATTTAACAAGTGTATCATATGCGTCGTTCCACAATGCAGTTCGTTCGACTTTTAACTGATCAATAGACGTCTCGATCGGCTGAATGTTTTTTGCATCGATGATATGACGCTCATGATTTCCAAAGTAGCACACGTCGTACTCATTGCCATCTTTCTTCATCACCTATATAACACGAGAAAAAAGTATCACAGTCAAATATTTAAATATTTACAATTCAAACGTTATCCGTGAAGAATCGTGTCATAAATATAAAATCACCTTTGCCGGCCAATACGGATACCCTGTTTGCTTAGCCCACACAACTTCGTGGGGTGTTGAACAAGAAAAACAAAACCACCAATCGTGCTTTTTTTCATTTGACAGTCGAAAGCAATCATGACACAGTTTTATTTCCTGAATATCATGAACAAGATTTCTATTAAGAACTGAACGAATTCATTAGCAATTAGCACAAAGCCAAAGATTAATTGTTAGAAATGGGATATTTGACAGCGTACTTTTCAGTGGTGGCCTTATTCATCATAATTTCCAAGTCCATGGGCTGTGCACCAGTATATCGAATCGCCATGCATCTTTGTTGTTTCTGGTTGAGCTTACAGCCCAACCTTCACCGTTGCATTTCTCCAAAATTTCAATATTCCATGATTTAAAGCGGTTACAAATATATTGTAGAAGCTGGTTCAATACTCTTTGTTTTACTTCCACCTTTTCAGCACTTGGTCTGGCATCCTTAATCTAAAATTAAATTTAAAATGATAAATTAAATAATTAGTAACTCATCAACTAATAAAACATAGGAATACTTCAACATCATTCAACCAAACACCATGCAGATAAAAGTACTTTGTTGTTCTTACATGGTAAGCAGGACACACAAAAAGATTCTCCTCTGGCTTACGTTCCTCGGGAAGACATTCCAAATGATAAACCCGTGGACAGTCCTCACATTTGACTATCTGTCCCCCAAGGTGACAGTGGAAGCAATACCAATCATGATCTCCGTTATCAAGAGTAGAAGGGTCTGGAAGCTTGTAAATTTCAGTTTCAGGGGTTCCCACAACTTCCAACAGCACCAACTTATCCTTGAGAGCGTAGTTCAGTTCTTGGCTGACTTCTTCTTCTAAACAATCCAAATCACAACATCAACATCCATATCATAAAATCTTGGTGTTAGTCCAAACATACAAATCCACTGATAAAATGTATCGCACTTTTGCTTAGCTTGTTCTCTGTTATAGTTGTGTTTACCAAACGCTCATAATCCATGCCTATCCCTTGATTTTCAATCGCATTCCAGAATTGGTGAACCCTGACGGGCAGCGACAACCGCCTTATACTCAGCATCCTTGCAACAGTTTAGTTTTCCTCAAAGTCAATAAACAACAATTTTCCGAAATATCAGTTCACTTCAGCGTTGACAAGTTATTCCAGCAGCTCAGTCCATTGGTTGTTATTCACGATATCCAACTACGACCAATCCCACTTGTCACTACGACGCTCAATCCTTTCTGCTGAAACTAAACAAAACGAAAATCATTACATACACCACAATGATTACAGTAACATCATCCAATGTATCAATACAAATGCAAGTGGCTTCAAATACTTTCCACAAGGTTGAATGATGCTTGAAATAGGAAAAAATAGGAATAGTTGGACTCACTTTTGAGAAGGTTTATTTATCACTAAACAGTGATTGACGTATTAAAAATTTATTTTTAATAAAAAGACAGAGCAAACCAAACACTGAGCTTTTTCTGCTGGTATGTTTTCAGCGTGGTAATATTATTGTTCTGTGTGTGATTCAACACATCTTTATGTATATTTCACGTAAGCTAAAGAAAAACCTTTAGGATAGAGTGCATTCAACCTACCCCGCTCGGCCGGTTTTTTTGATGGTTCATGGATCGCTCATGGATTTCACATGGTCTACTCCTGCTTTTACCTTTTTTCTCTGTTTCATGCAATATACTTGAAGGACACACAAACTCAACTGTGTTCTACTCATTACTTTAACTTTAAATTTAAATACGAGTTCATTTAGGAGGTTAGAAAACAACCAGTCATTATTTTGAAGAGGTACGACATCGATTAACAACTGGATTTGGTTTACATTACCTCAGATTTGTCCCAAAGTGGATTATTTGACACTGGTTTTGTTGTTACTTCATTGTGTTGATCCATCCAGTTCCTAATAAAGTCTGTTGTTATCTGTCAGGTTGTCGAGTACAAACACATGAAGACGATGTTGATGATGCTCAACTCCTTTTCCATGACGTGCTGTAGCCGGTTGATGGAACCTTCCTTTCAAGCAGAAAAACTGATGGGGAAATGAAGGAGGAGGGGGTGCGTGGTAGTGGACACTTCAGAATGCTTTTGTTTCTCGTAAAAGTAAGTTCAGTATATTTTGGTAGTTTTTTAATCAATGCATAGTGCAGCCATGTATGGGACTTAATGATCACAGAACAGTTCACAGGGTTTAATTTTTTTTTGTATGAATGTTGTTTTTGTAGGCATGTAAAATCAGATGACCTGGCCCTACAGTTAGTTCAAGACTTATGAAGGGACCACAATTGCTCTCTCCCTTTTTCAGAACTTGGATTGACTGCCCTCATGCTAAAATAAATTGTGAAGCTGTAAGGAAAAATGTAATTTATACCAATACTTTTATTTTTAGGTGATCATATTTATGTTGCTCCTGTCATTTTGACCTGTGCAACGGAAATGCACAAAAATATTGAAGTGTCACACGTTTGAATGATGATTTATTTGAATTGACTACAGGTATTATGACTTGATCTTTTCTACAATTAGATAACGATCCTAAACTGTGTGAAACATGTCAATGGGAGAACTGTATTGTAAAACATAAGACACTGAGAAAAAGTGTTGATCATCAGCATCATCATCATCAGACGTAGCTCCGTTTACATCCTAAAATGTGGAAGTTCAGTCGGAGTCAGTATTATAAATGAAAGGCAATTAGGTTTGTGACCTTTCGAATTTAAACGTTCGCTTGCTGATGCACCGAATACTAAAAATAGTAAAAAAAATTCGATTTTCTTTCTCCTAGCTGAATGGATTCAGCTGTAATGGAATGGGAGGGCAAGGGAAAGGCTACAAGATTGAGATCTGGGTTAGCCTAATACCTAACGGCACGAGCGGTCTGCTATTACCACATAATGCAGAGGTTGGTTGATGACGATCAACCATTTTCTGAGTTGTGGTTGGAGAATGGTACCTTATGTTAAACGTGTACAAGGGCAGTCTCGAAAGTGGAAGTGGACGTGAACAGTTTCAGAGAATTTCTTCTTCTCACGGAAGTGAATTAAGCCTTTTTGGTATCATTTTTAAGTAGTAAATATGTCAGCTAACGAAAGATCGAAAAACTGATTGCAGGGATTCAATTCTTTGTCTGAATGCATTTTTTCTAGACATGTGAAATCAGATGACCTGGCCGACAGGTAGTTCAAGGTATTTGGAGGGACTACTATTGCTCGCTCCCGTTTCCTCGTTGGAGAGAGGACTCAACATCCAAAATGAAATTGTGAAGCGCAAGTGGTCAGTAGAATTGTATTTATGCTTATATTTATATAATGGTGCTATTGGCGCATCGAAGAAACATTTTTTATGTGGAATGATTCATTTGCATTACTAACGTTTTGTGATTGTAATTTTTTTCACATTTAGACAAAAAAAGTAAACCAGAATGTGAAGGATCTCTCCACGGGAAAACTGGGACTGCATATTAAGAAGGTGACAACGTCCCGCAATTTTGCAAAGGTATGAACATGGTCTCTACTATCATCATCCTATTTGAAATTCAGTGATTTTCAGTCGTGCTGTTTTACATTTTGTTGATGAGCTGTGTCAAATCTTTTATTCTCAACGAGTAGCTTAATGACTCAAAATGACTCACTCTCATCTCTTCATTTTTCCTTGAGATTTTATGCTGTGGCCAAAAGCAATGGTTCGTGAAAAGTATGTCACCAGAATATGTCCTTGATAGCCGTTCTTGCTCAACGTTTCTATTAATATAATTCAGTTAGCTCAAAAGTAGCTTACGTGACACAAATCGCGTATTTATTTGGTAAATGTGATAGGACATTAGATTGATCAGTTTAAATAACGTTTAGGGTAATATTGTTGGTAGAAAATCTCTATAATCTATCTATTCCTGTTTGCCCCAGAAATGATTAATTTTTATTGAACTTGATAGAAGTCAAGCGCCTTTAACAAAATTATAATTATTTCTTTCCAGGTGCTGCTCAAAATCGGAAGCAAAAATGGAGTAGGCAAAATGATAGCACTAATCATTATCATTTCTTTGAGCCTTCTCCAAGGGGAAACCTTTCCACTGGAACAATAGATTGGTAACACAAATAATGAAATAACTAATTACCCAATATGATTTACTCACATTTCGTTTTTGAAAGAAATTCAAATGCTGATTTGTATTTTAGTTCCTGCTCCAAGCCAAATCTCATTCCAACCGTACGTAAACTCCTCGATCACTCCTATCCCGAATGCGACTCTAAACACCATCACCACCACCCGAAAGCTGTATAGAAGATATATGCGATTATAACGATAAAAATTATACAGAATGTAGCATGACTGGCCATTTTTTTTAATCTAATACTTTTTTATTCGTTTAATGATACAAGAAGATATTCTGGATGAATTATATGGCGGACCATTTCCCCACCATTGTACCTACCACCCTACTGAATGCCCGAAAACCAAACATCACAGGAGCATTTTGAACGTCGAAAGTGGTGATATCATTTCAGCGTCCGCGTCTCAACCAACAACTCTCGATCATAAACTGAATGGCAATGAGACCTCATCTCTAAATTTGACCCTACAGGCGAAAGATCAACGGAACGGAGCTGAAAAACAGAGAGAGAAGCGGTTCGCTTCACATCACCATAATCCCAATGTCACATTTCCTTTTTTTGAAGAAGCCATAGGCAAACGCAGGGAGTAAAATTGTATTGTAGTGCTATTATTACTGTGGGAAACATGTGAAAAATTATGAATAATAACACTTGAATTAAAAAGTAGTTGACGTAAAAATAAGCTAAGAATCTCATATCTCTGTTTGTTTTTAAATTATTCGAATTGCGAGCAAAGCAATTTGGTTTAGTTCTACAGCAGTAGCCCACAACATACCGACAAGAGCATTCTCTTACACGAGTTTCATTTATCTCGTAGCTCCAAACAAACTGTTTTGTTAGCGTTGGCTTCCGCAATTACTATTTTTGGGATAAATAGCTTTTTACAACTACTGCTAAATGGGGAATCGGAGAAGGGGAAAGAATTTTTCGTGCTGATGTATGGTGGACAGTAATGAAGTCTAAATACTTGATGATGATAAGGATGTGGACTGTTTTAGAGTGTTCTTGCGATATCTTTCTAGTTTATAGCTGGTAGACTCTCTCCATGTGTGTTCTTGATCCAAGAAAAATGGTTTGGTAGCTTAACTTACCCATTGCATGGTGTAGGTTATTATTTGACAAACGAAGAAAAATAAGGAATAAAATGGTCTTTGTAAAAATACTAAATGCGATGATGATTTGAGTGAGAAAAAAAGAGATGAGCTACGGCAATGCTACTACGTTATATTGGGTGCTGCGAAGAGTAATAATACCTGAGTAAAGGTGGGTGAATTGAGATAAATGATAAAGAAACAAGTAGATAATAGAGCGTGTTATATGATCAGTTTTTAGCAGCAATATGGGCCACGAATGTTTAATGAGGTCTGCTTTTTATACTTTTTCATTATGGAAATTGTCAATGTAAACGAAGAATTGAATATTGATTAGTAAGGAGACATGATGTCTGGATTGTTGTAAAATAGAATGCGAAGAAAGAGAACTGACCTCTCAGGAGGACATTGAATCATAGAAAGATCAAAATATCGACTTATTAACATACATCTGGCGAGGATTATTCTCATTAACATAATCACGAGATAAGAAAATAAGTAGAAAACATCTAGATTTATATGAGAACTGAACGGAAAGTTGAATGACATGAATTTACATGAAATCAAAGGAAAAAAAACTATACTACAATTTCTTAAGGAACCACCAAACATATGGCATCTTGCGTTTTTGTTTTTACAGTGCAATAGTAAGCAGTTCGATTCATTAATATTTAAAGTGCAATAGGTACTTAGTTTTTACAGTACAGTTTATATTACAAGAATGTGCAGTTATTATATTTAATTCTTTTTGATGTGGGTTAATTTTCGTTGATATTTTTGACAAAGGGATCTGGTTGGAACTTTCTGTTAATGTTTTGTTGGATTGATTCAATTTGAAATGAATTTTGGACATCAGAATAGAACTCCACTAAGGTTGGCGTCTACAGTTGAAGCTTTGGAGAGTTATCCGTTTAGTTTGTTTATGAGGACTCCTAATTCAAATGATTTTAGTTTGGGGCTGTACACTTTCTCCATTTGTGGGTCAACGAGTCATTTTCAACTTCGTTGGATGGCGGAATTTCATTTGAAGTGGAGTGTACAAGCAAGCTCACAGGCTAGGAAAGCGCAACGACCATCAATGTTTGTGTGAGGAGAAAGCTGGCTTTTTTTTCATACTCATTCTATATTGTTGTGCGTATAGGACTTGTGGCTAACTTACGATTAGGGTTCGTTCTTCATGCTTTTTTTCTAGCATTACAGCGGGCCAAAGCCCCGTATTTTTACTTAGAACTTTTTGGCGATATCGGCATACTTTCTCTACTTCTAATTTGGGCTTAACTTAATTAGAACGGACACAGAAGCGAACATATTGTTAAATTCAGTTGGAATTCTATAAAAAAAAATTCAGGGGCTAGGCTGAAAGTAATGATCATATTTTTTAAGTATCAATCTGGTACTTTGCTTTGTGTAGGAGATATGAAAATTTGGCACTGGTAACCATATTTTTTCGTTTTTATATATTGGTCAAAGAGCACCAAGTTACAGTGAAAAGAGAGCAAAATTCCCCCTCCTTATTAGACAAGTAGAAAAGTTGCTTAGAGTAGACACCCTATTATTATAATTGTATTCGTTTCCACAGATCCAGAACTTGAAGAAGGGGAATGAGAATGGGTTATGTGTAAGAAACACCTTTCTGGAGTTCAAGCAACAAAACTGGAATGAAGCAACTTGGGGGAAATTTGTTCTTTCAATTGGTATGATTTTCTTCACCTTCTCTCTTTTCTCTTTCCGTTAGTTTGAGTCGAGACCAATGCTATCAATTACTACTTACTATATTATACTTTTCAGATTCAATAATAAAGTATGGAAAAATCATAATCCAAGACTTGACGAAAAGTTCTTGAATTCTTTCTCCATTCTTCTAACGGCTACATTCCTGCAATTAAGCCACAGAAAACAGGTGAAAAGAAAGCGCAATCATACAAAACAAAAGACTATCAAAATAAATTTGAGTAGCTGCAACGTGCTTCTAATGCGATAAAGCCTTCACAAAAGAAAACGAAT
This sequence comes from Orchesella flavescens, assembly GCA_964034955.1. NCBI lineage: Eukaryota > Metazoa > Arthropoda > Collembola > Entomobryomorpha > Orchesellidae > Orchesella > Orchesella flavescens. The sequence goes on from OZ035953.1 coordinate 6,822,409, forward strand.
GCCGTTTTAAAAATCCACCATAACACCCACAATGAATGCCACCTCCGGCTAATACAAATATATGTGAATCTTTTTCGTTATGCCGAACTCCCGAATGGATTGTAGCATGACCTAGGAAAGCTGTACAACACGTATGAAATGATAGAAAGTCATCTATCAGCCTTTGTAATTGTCTCGAATAGCCCCAAACAATAGGCAAACTAAGAAAGGAGCAAACAAATGTCAAATTTGATAAGAACCCAAGTAGCAGTACAAATATAACTGCAACAGCAGTCCACCGAGCTACAGATGTCCGTGTAAAGAACTTACCAGGGCAGCATTTTAAATCGCTCTCCAACAACTGCGTCAAACTCTCCAAGTCAAATACTTTCCCTCATATCTTAGGGTCTTGTGCTTCGTTTAATTTACAGGAAGCACGTCTACAATCTTCACTCATCCTGCCGTCCGGCGATCTTTTGCGCGTTGTCAATATGAACTATATGGCTGAGCAGGACTTTTTTGTATCCGTTTGCTATTGTACCTAACACCTGAAACAAAACTCGTTTCATCTAACCCTTTCCCGATTGGGTTACCTATTACATTATTGTGTGGGAAAAATTCCACGAGTTTCTAGCAACTAAAACCTATCACCTCTGTTATAAAGTCAGTGTTTAGGAAAATGTATTTTTGTATAGGCAGCGTTCAGCGTTTTTATTCATTCTTCAGAAAACCACACTCTGTAGTAACACAAAATGGAACAACTTCAATTTTTATCCATGCTACAAGTTACTCTTTGCCTGCTGTTTGTAACATTATTAATCATTGATTACGTAACGATATTTGTAATTATTTGGCGAAAGATTCAAAGAAGTACTTAAATACATCAAGAAGCCACTTCAAACCATTTATACAAAAGTTATGAAACTTAGCAGTATTATGTAAATATAAAACAGGTTAAAAATGTAACTATAAAAATAGCGTTTTTCTTATAGTAGTTTGTAACACGACCTAAAATTGTAATACCTTTTTGACCAATTCAAATTCAGCGAGCAAAGCGAGACAAAGCAGGGATATCAAATACAAAATGAATATAAACTGGTATATTCCTTTTCTTCGCTTGAAAATTTTTCGTTGCGAATCTGAGCATCTAGCTGATGTTTTGGTACGTAAGATTTATCGTCGAGAAAACTACATTTGTAAAAAGGATTTGGCAAAAAAAAGTATCTGCTGTTAAAAAAATCCCTTTTATGATTTCCAGCAACGGGTGAAGGCAACTGATGCCGTGGCGATTGACGAACAACCGTATTTTCACTTTCTCCACCGGATTCCATTGACCAAGATTGTAAATTCGAAAGCTGAAAGGATAAGTGAACTGAAAAGGTTAAAAACTCTCGTTGAAATTTAAATGAAGCTGATCCTACTTGAAATTATTGGATCAGGTTAATTGATGCTTATGTTGTAGGATTTTTAGCAGTACATGCAGCGAAAGCATTCTGAAAGTATTTACCCTGAAATCTGTTGATTATGTTTAGAAGCTTTATTTTAAAATTTGAACGATCAGTAAAACATCTAAAAGAGAGTTGGAATGTTGGCAGAAATAAATTAAGCTGTAAATGTATGTTATCCGTTGTATTGTTACATTGAAAATTGATCGCCAAAATTTTAATATGTTAAAATGTAAAATGTTTTGGTAAAAGTACTCGCATACGTCGTGGATCATTGAGAGTGTAGCATGGAACGTAGGTGTCGTTTACAGTTTTAATCCTGGCTTATGTAGAGCAGAGTAGGTTTCATCATGAACGTTGTATTGCAATTATATTTAAGCATGTTATTAAATAAAAATTAAATTATTTACTAACTTTCCCCGTTTGGTGCACTCTGCACTCATGTCATATGTAAGAAATAATTGGGGGGTTGAGTCTAAAACTTTATAAATAATAGGCTAACCGGAGGACCTACACACGAAAAGATATCTCATCACTTTCTCTTTCGAGAGTTTTCACTGATGCACTTGTTTACTCAAGCATTTACCTTGAAGTAATAGGTAATAGATCATCTATCATTTGCCATTTTGGCATACCATATTTCCAAACAAAACCGCATATTAATGTTTTGAAATTCGAATTCATGTCATGTAATTAATTATAATTCTAATGCATTTCATGAGCCGAACCTACACAATTATGAACAGCTTTTTGAATGAATTTCGGTTAGTAGATTAATCGTTCAGGATTCTGTGCCATTACTTGATCCATTTAGTTACTCAAAAAATTCGAAGTGACTTTTAGAAGTGACAATAACGATTAAAAATGTTACATATAAACATTAACTCATTGTAATGTCATGTTGCCAGCTCACACTTTATTAAGTCCCAATAAGACGATCTGCACTGTCCAAAATTATATCCGGTAAAACACCATGCAAATTCAACGCAAGCTTGGATTATCCACCTGAACTTTTTCCCATCGTTTTGAGTTCATTTGCTTCACGCACGGTGAAAGCCACCGTTTCGCTGATGGTATTTACTTTATTTTGTATATTGTTAAAGTAGCTTTGCGTTTCTTCAGTGTTCGTCATTCGTCTTGAGAAAAGCACCTAAGAAACTCCAAAATCACAACCAAAAATAATAAACTGCAAGTAAGCAGGCCAGAGACGTAGCTGAAGAAGACGTTGAGTGATCACCTCCAAACCCCCTCCACCCCTGTTTACCACATCTCCTCCGCCACCTTTATCTCTACACCCACCTCCACGATCATCTCCCCACGTATAGTGAAAGCATTACTTGTTGAATTCCATCCCGGATGATTCCGGATTCATGCAAAAGCACATCCACACGGATGCTATGCTGTGCTTACGTATACGTATACGTTTCAGCCAAATCGATGAGTTCCTGAACTCTAGCGCCTATAACTATCGAACAGTTTGACCGATTTGTCTGAAAAGTATTCCCAGAGGTCCTCTTGAGTAGTACTACCTGTGTACCAAATTTGAGCCAAATCGGTCAATGTATGTGACCAGGAGAGTGCGCACAGACAGACAGACGGACAGACAGCTTGAGTAAAACCATTAGTTCGCTGAATGCTCTCGCTTAAGCTACGTAATAAACAAAATTACGTCATTGTTTACGTGAATACAAGGTAAGGAAAAACTAACTTTGCATACTCATGCTCATTACGTAACCCTACATTTCCAATCAACAATTCTTTCGCTATCCAAATATATAATTCCATAAACGAAGTTCGCAAGCGTAATATACATATATACTAAGATAAATTCCTTGTTTCACGTTTTGGGAGAAAAATGTTGAAAATTGAGAAAAAAAACTGAATGAATGTGAGTGTTCCCACTCGGTTAAATTACTGAGAAATGATACCTATAAAGACAGGTAACTTAAGATGTTTCCTGTTTTGCAACTTCCGTACGTAGCACACATGAAATGGCTGTGATAAAGGTAAAGTTGCTTTTTAGTTTTGTTCGAAGCCGCTTATATTCTTATGTAAGTGATATTTGAGTAGATTTTTTTGTCAAGCATTTACATAAATAATGATGGGAAATATCCAGCAACGTATTATATAACAATTATTTGGTGCTTTTGGTATTCTAAAAACACATTTACATAGACATATCTAATACCTCCAAGTGTCACCCACGTAACTTTGGTTTGGTTAGCATGTTTGCATTTATAATAAATGCCAGTTGTGAGTTGCTCCAACATAAAGAATCGGACGTGGGTGGTAGTTTTCCACTAATGGTTTCGCACCCACCCCTAAGCGTGTTGATGAGAAAGCAAAGAGGATACGAACTTTCATTCAGTTTGGTAATTTATATGGGTTTTTCACTTTGTACCTTGCTCTTCTTGCATACCCATTTATATACGTATTATATTGGTTTAGGCATGCAAAAGAGAAGAGACTTTAGTTCACTTTCCGTTTGAGGTTGTAGCGAGTAGTCGCCTGTTACCCCGTCATCCTGACTTTTGTGTCATTAGTGGTGTTTGTGATTCGGATTATCTTTGCTATTGCTATAAAAAGAGGGATAATAAATTGTCACAACTGGCATCTTGTTAAAAACGTTTTGTGTGCTATAGATTAAGTAAATAAAAATTTGACAACAGCGTGTGGTGTTTTGAAATTGTCATTTTTTTGTAATTTGATAGACTCATAGTTAACTCGAACAGGGTATTCTTATTTAATGTTCCTGAACTTGGAGTTCTCGTCAATATAGATCATTTGGCTGGTAATTTGACAACAAGCAAGACTACAACTTACTTATGGGTAAAAAAGACTCAACTTTCACATTTTTTAATGATTATTAAAAAGCTATAAAATGATATTGAACGGACTTTATAAGGTGGGGTTGCATGCGAATCTCATCTGATGCCGTAATTTGTGGGAAAACGGTGTGTTTTAAGTCATATATAATAGCATAAAACAAAATGAAAATTAGATAAACCAATGTCATAATGGTTATGAAATTTTTTTGGCATCTGAATTTTTTTTCCTCCACGGAGTTTAAAAGCGATTTTGATTTACTATCATACTCTGCTTTTGAATTTGTTTTTGCAAATTGCATCGCTCGGATTATATTGTCTGACTGACTGATGCTGGTTACTTTATCAGGTAGAGAACTATTTGCTCAGTTGTCTCCGGAGCAGAGAGGATCATCAAGATTTTGACAATTTTCATAGCCGCTCGTGCTGAGTTGTGCGACTCGGTTTTACGAGGCCTTCCTGCTTTGTCTTGAAATTCTTTAATTCCATACTTAAAGACCTGATTCGGTCGTCTTCGGTAATTACTTGAGCTTCCGAATCTGTCTGTTTCTAAAAAAAATTAAATACTACGGGAAATTCACTCTAAGCTCAATTTGGGAAACTTGCGTTTGTTTCAGCACATTCGTTTCTAGCTCAACTATTATTTCGAACCTAAACGTTTCCAACTCTGGTTTTTCAGCTGCATGAAAGCTTTCTGTTTATCTTGCTTCTGTTTTTTATGCTGCAAAACGTTGCTCAGTCAAAATGTAGTTCCTCGGAAAAGTAGGTATTTCCAATCTTCTGCATGCATCTCTTGTTGAGCATGATAATTATGGTTTCCTGTAGCAGATTCTCGAATCTGTGTTAAAAAGGATGTGCAAAACTTGCATTTGTAAAGAACTCTGAATAAAAAAAACGTATTTCATTTTTTAATTGCAGTCCTTGTTAATGTTGCATTCTCACGCCATCAACGAATCAAATTTACCACTTGATTTTAGGAAGAGAACATATTTCACAAAACAAAGGCAACTGAACGACTCTGAATTGCATTAGATTTAAAAAATAAATAGTATAAACCATTCAATTTATAAATGCTCAGTGGAATCAATGTAATTTTAAACGGAAGCTGATTGGCTTACGAAGGGATTTTCAAAAAGGTCCGGTCAACTTTGATAGCGATTATCTCAAAGAGGACTTCCTCAAATACAATGTTCTGCATATCCTCTGAAAGATAAAGATTATGGCTTTTGAATGATGGGTTGCTTGTAGTAGCAGTCATTTGCTTTGTAGAGTTAGAGCTGGAAACGTAAACGCGAATGTTTTTTACAACGCAAGATATTCGTGCGCAGATGAAACTGTATTTTTGAAGAGCCTTTTTTTGCCCACAGCAGAAACTACGGGACGTCGGGTTCATTCAACTTTGCCACCCTCCGTACAACCGTACCCTTGCTCCATCGGACTAGTTTTTGTTCCCAAAACTAAAAAATTACATGCGTGGGAGGAAGTATAATTCGGATGAAAATGTTAAAAAAGTGTAATTTCATGGCTTGGACATAAAGAGGCCCAGCATTCTTCTCTACTTACATTTCGGCTCTTGAAAAAAGGTGGAAAACGTGTACGGGAGTTGGGGGACATTATGTAGAAAAAATCGATTGAATATGTCAAGTCGTTATAAAATGAGAGCAAAATAAAGTTGACCGGACCTTTTTGAAAATCCCTTCGTACTATCGTATCTCTCGTTTGGTTTCTCACTTTAATTTTTCAATTCTCATTCCATCGAAAAAAAGGATACAGAAAAAACATCAGCAGGTGAGCCCGAAAAGCAAGTGAAAATAAGAGAGTCTATCAACAGAAATTTATCCGAATATGTACGAACTTCCCGTCAGAAACGATCTGAACAGAAGGAATCAAATGTAGTTAGTTTCCTGAAAGGACCCAGGTAACGAAGGCCCACGTCAAACATTTTAATTATGCCAAACTCACAAATTGAATGAAGGAAAGTCGCAAGCGACACTTTATAAATTCTAGAAAACCCTTGTAAGCTGTCTCACATGACCCCACTCTTATGGGTAAACGTAGACATCGACATACAACACAGGCAAAATTTTACAGCAACTTCAACAGCAGTACATGGATGCATCCTACGGTTGTGCTTAAAAGAAAGTTACCAGGGGACGAACATTTTCATCATCGCCTACTGTAAGTTGGTTATGCGTTTAAATGATGAGTTCTAAGGGAGCTTAACAATTTAACGTAATACGAAACTGAATTTTTAAAATCTTATGGTGAGAACGGAAAAGATGTAATAAAAGATGGGCACTTGTTCGGCTTTTTATTTCCAACATCCGCTTTCTCAAGGTGGTACGATACTTCACAAAAGTTCGCATTTGAAAGTGAATACGGGGAATATTCAGAAGTCCACCTGAGATATAAATAAATATATGTATTGCATTGAATGATCTTTTTCTTGCTGTCAATATCAACTCAATTGCTGACTTTTTGGAATCCGTTTCGTCTTGGACTCGACACGTAAGAGAAAGCTCTTTCAACTAACCTTTTCCCATTTGGGTTGCCTATAGTTCAATATGAAAACGTATTGTTGAGCGAGTTAGTTCCTGGTAGTCTTATATAAATTTCCTGTTGTTGTCACATCCTTCAACGGTCAATAGGTGATCAGTCGTTGTCACGATACCGAAGTCTGAATCTGGGTCGCTGGATTTTTAGAGTTTTACTGCACGAGTTAACACACATCTTTTGAATAAACAAAATAGATCCACCACCATAGATGTGAGACCTTTTTCAAACCGGGGTCTTAATTCATAACCATTTAGTTCCGCTTCACAAATAAAGTTTTTAAACATGTTTTGCTTGTTATACATATTCAAAAAAACATCGTAATTTTAGATTTCCGTGTCTCACACTAATTTTTATTCTTTTTCAGGAGTTTTTTTGCAACTGAAGACTTGCATCTCTGTTACCATCAGCGGTGCTTCGAATTGAATATTTGGAGTATGGCGTAGTATACGAACGTTTTGACAGCTTTTTGATTCATTCTGTCGAAGTCCACACTTGGTTGTAGACGCTTCATTGCGTTGATTCAAATAGAAAATGGACGATTATCGAATCACATTTTTAACCATTGCCTACATAGTTCAAATGATACTTCGCATTTTGCTTCTCTTATGCGTTATTAAAATTTTTTGGCGAAGGATTTAAAAAAAGAAATTAATTGCCAAGAGAAAATCAACATAAAAACTATCTACCTAATTCTATTCAGTAGCTGTCAAATTTACTGGAATTGAGTGATTTTTACAGTGAATCAAAATGTTTTTTGTGAAAGTGAACAACGGATTGAAATGGGCTTACCTGCTTGTGCTAATTTGCAGCATGACAAAGCTCCAAAATGCTGTTGGCAAGCCGGTAAAATTTTATGCAGCTTCTCAACAAACAAATATTACCAGACAAAGCAAAGCCGCCATCAAACATGAAACAGATACGCAATGGTCCAATCCCTTTCCCCACTTGAAATTACGTCGTTGGAAATCTAAGCATCCACCTAATCAATCTGTGCGTAAGATTTATAATGTAGGGCAAAATTGTGTACATTAATTTGGTGTTAACTGATTCCATAAATTCTTGTATTTTTAATATATATCAGCAATCGGTGGAGGCGATCGACCGTAGCAAAGCAACAAGGATAATTTTTTCACTTCCACTAGACACTTTGTACCACGATATTAGATTCGGAAGTGGAAAGGATCTGAGCAACTTGTTGAATGCTCTAGTTGAACTTGAGTTGGCGGTGGTCTTGCTTTTAAATATTTGGTTGGTCCGGTTATTGCTGATGCTATAAAAACGTCAGCAGAAGAAAAATTGAAAAAACGTAAGGACAGGAAGACTGATGAAAATGTTGAGAAACTTTTTTTTGAAGATTTGCAACGAATGGTAAAACATCTGAAAGAGAGTTTGATTGTAATGTTAATACAAAAAAATTAACGTTCTTAGTAGTTATCTAGAATATATGTAGTTCCAGTGGAAATTATTTGTGGGAATTAAAATATATATGAATACTACTGAAAATTAGGTACGTTTGAAGTTTGTCTAATATTCAACACTTTCGTAGCAGGTTGAATCTATCTTTACGGAATCCCATACTTTCCCTATCACGAGCTTTCCTTGAAGCATTTACATCAGGATTTCTTTTGACTTGTGTTAGCAAACTATGTTTGTTTTGTGAAAAGTATACATGTTACACGCACTAATTGAAAAAGCAATAAATGCTATTTTATTCTATACAGTTGAAACATGATTTCCTAGTAAGCACATAAATCAATAAAATATAGCAGATGTAGTAGCAATAAAATATTAGTAATGTAAAATTTATAGGATAAATAAAGAAAAATATCAGCTTAGTTCAGCTTGTAGAATTTAAGTGATATACGCATTTGTTTTTGCCAGTTTAGCAGCTGCTGGAATTTTATTATTCACCCCTTAGAGTAAATTTAACTAGCGCAAAAATACCAATCAATAAATTGCAGAAAATATGCGCTCTACGTGAATGTGATGAAAATTTATCCTTTATATATATAATAAACTGCTAGTAAGCAGGCCAGAGACGTAGCTGAAGAGGGCGTTGAGTGATCTCCTCCAAACCACCTCCCCCCATGTCCACCAAATCTTCTCCACCACCTCTCTCTCTCTCTATACACACCGCTGCGATCCTCTCACAACGTAATTAAAGCATTACTTGTTGAATTCCATTTCGGATTCTGGCTTTATACACAATTAAATGATTTCGAATGTATGCACAAGCACATCCACACGGATGCTATCCTGTGCTTACGTATACGTTTCAGCCAAATCGATGAGTTACTTTCGAACCGTTTGACCGATTTGGCTGAAAAGTATATCCAAAGGTCCTCTTGAGTAGTACTACCTATGTACCAAATTTGGTCCAAATCGGTCAATGTATGTGACCAGGAGAGTGCGCAAAGACAGACAGACGGACAGACAATTTGAGTAAAACCATTACTTCACTGAATGCTTTTGCTTCAGCTACGTAATAATCTTAATAAACATTTTGTAACTTGACAATGTCAAGTTTAACAGAAATATATTAAATTTGCAAAATCTTGCCGATTAAAGTTTTGTTGAAATCATCTAAAATTTCTCGGCTTCTTAGGTTTGCACTTTTTCTTTTGACAGCGACTACTGTTTGCTTCGGATAAAATTTTATCCAACATAAAATCAAGGACGATGAGCGGACGGGATGTAAAAACACAATTACTTACGAAGTAGGGGCAAAGTTTTATTTGGCAAGCACCTTACCAAAGATGTTTGTAAGTGTGATATCAGGAAGTAGGGCTACAATATGTAACAAAAAGTAGCTCACAAGACAAGTGTCGAATGATGAAAAACGAAGCAGCAGCGGATTTTGAAGTGTATATAGCAAAGAATGAACACACATAAATTGTGTTGAATTTGGGCCACTTGTTTATTTTTACGTATGCTTACACTACTTAATATTCTGGATTTATTTGGATTTTCTCACAAAGAATTGAAATTGAATCATGAACAATTGGATGTCCAACTGAAAGGAAATCTTGTACCTAATCACGTATACATTTATACGATACTTTCTGGTAATTTTGATTGTAAATAATATGTTCATTATTTCATTATCCGGAGTGATTGGTGAATTACACAGGACATGCCGTGGTGAAATAATTATGAAAATAATTTCATCTGCTTCAAATACTCGTTGCTGTGCTCAACGCACACACAATTCTTGAGCCTGCAGAATCAGAAAAATAAATTTGCTAAAAAAAATTCAGGAGAAAGCAAAATTGACCGAATCATCATATCATTTGAAAGGGTTATGGTAAATGGTCGTCTCGGTTTCAACGGGTTTTTGCGAAAATGCCAACTTTCACATATGGTAATTTTTATACATCATTCATTTTTTCGTATTGGTCTTGGATGATAAGCAAAGGGTAAATGCGTTCCACTTACTACGTGGGACTTTTTCAACCGTGGATTTAAATTGCGTGGAAGGAAGGATATCAGTGGCATATTGAATGAACTTATCAATGTTGTTTCCTTGGTAATCGTGGGTGGGGATGATAGAACTAATTTAGCAAAATGGGAAATTAATAAACCACATATACAAAGGAGTGTTGATCGAATACATAACCATAACTTTTTCATAAATGATATGTAGTAAATCCATGCTTTATATTATTGTGTATTTTGTTTAGTTCATTCGCTTTCACGTTCGATAATAGAAATGATATATTCTTACATAAAATGTCAGTTACATTTTACCCCCAAATAACGATTGAGGCATCAAGTCTCTGGAAAGTTTACAGCGTAGCATAAGATTCATGTATCACGCATAGAATTAGAGATACCGACTTGTACTCAAGAAAATGATAGATGCTAGTTCCCCAATTAATTACACCATCCCTCCGGCTCGCTCGCATTCATGATGCATGGAATGATGGGGAAAATACTTATATTTTAATATACATTCATAGGGGTTGGGGTCTAATTTCAAAGAAAATGTACCGTTTGGCTAATCCAAAAACATTTTGGAGTAATTCTTTTTCCAGCCTTGAAGTGATTATCAACTTGGGTATCAAAATCTCAAATTTTTTAACTTGCATATACAGGTATACGCATATATTCGGAGTTTGTGAGGATTCATTCATACCTCACATGTATTATACGTGAGAGTTTACTTTGTGTTATGTAAAGTATGAATATCCAAACGAATGCAGAATTCTCGTTTTTTTCTCTACCTATTGTCACAAGCTGACAATAGAAGATTAGTATTTACATAAATATGTTCTGCTCCAAATTCAAGTTAGCTTCATGAATTTGGAGGTACTTTTGTCCACTCGCACGGTACTATATAAGGGCCGACGAAAGCGGAAAACAGTCAGTTGTTGTTTTTGTACCGTACCTAGTTCATGCTAGACGTTTCTCTTGTTACCCTGTTGATTTTATCCAGGATGCAATTTAGTTAAGGTTGGTTTTGCACAAGTCGAGTCTCTCCTTGTAAGGAACCATATATTTAGTTAATTTCCAGAGATTCCGCTAACGCGACGCACTCTGTTATTTAGTTCAATTAATATTGAACCTCACATCCTAACTACCAAAGAGGGTAGTTATAGTTTACAAATATAAATACATGCCCTTTTATTTCGCATAAAAATATCTCATACATAACTTGCATTACTGCTAGGGAACCTACTATTCCAAAGAATCTGGATGCGGGGTTTTGTACTCCAAAAGATTGTGAGACGATCTACGGCATAAAGCATTAGCTCATCCGAATTGATACCTCACAAGTTTCAGTTGGTTTTATTTAGGCAGTAAAAATTGATACAGCTTTCACTTTCCAAAATAATCTTCAGTTTTCATGTTACAAACCCACGATGATATAGCATGACCAGACAGTTGGCAAGGACAGAAAGTGAGTGAGGACTTGTAAAGTGTAGAAGAGTGGACACGCGAGTCAACTTTCTCAATTCCATCCTGGTTACACATTCATCAGTATCATTCTGTTGCTGAGGAAAAGCAAGTTGAAAAAATAGGAGAATGTCTCAAGGATTCACGAGCTGGTCTGATTAACTGTGACATTTTCTATTCGATTCTAAAGAAAGGGCTTCTTACAAGCTAGTCTCACTATACCACTTTCTCTAGGTAAGGCTACCTTTTTTGTTACTGTGCCCCCGAAAGGACAGATGAGCAAGCAAAGAAAGCTCCGCTAGTTTTTGTCAACCAATATTTAAAATGTGACATCCTCATACGTTTTTCCATCACATTATTCATCGAGATGTGGCCTTGGTACGCCCTCCAAAGCACCAGATTTACTTGTGCAGAAAAACAAACAGTTAAATATAAAGAATCATCATCAGCAAATAAACCTCCTGACTGTATACTTATTTGCGATTAATAAATTTATGTGCCCTAAACATGTTGTCAGCTCAAACTAATAAAAGCTATTTTGATGATGATGAAAATATAATTCATTGTGAATTAGACGAAACATGAAGAAGGTTCGGAGAATATTTGCTCGTACGTTTCAGTTCTTAAGTTATAAGGTAATTTCAAAACCCTTGTTTGAACATTTAAAAATTTAAGGTTTACGCAATCCATTTAACCCCAAATGTGTTTTAAATCTAACCGGTTTAGAAACACGGAGCATCCTGAGACTATCCACTACCTTGTATTACATTTTTGCTTTGATAAAAAGGATAACAACATATACAAAACAATGAGTCTGCTGGTTGAAACTAGCTCAGAATTCCTTGATGTCAATCTGGAGTTACCTTACGGGGATATTGTGGAAGCGGCTTCTAGTAGATCTCGTTATTTTCCATTAGGTTTTCCATGCGCACCTCCCAGAAACGCGACTGCTAAATGCATACAACCATTATTCAAAGAAGAAAGTTGTTTTGGACGAGAAATTCTCTTAGAATCCAAAATCAAGCTGATGACGCACGAGATTGTAAAGCTCAAATCCGAAAAGGTTCAGTTGACAGCCACAAATGCATTGTATCAGAACCTACTAGAAAAACACATTCAAAGCATGATGAGTGAACATTTAGAAATTCACCAGCTCAACGTAGAAATCAGTTATCTTGTGCTCCAGCTTCAACAGCAGTAAGCGACAGGAACCGAGCACAAATTAAGTGAAAAAAACTGACGGAAGCTGTGAGTAACTTCAAGATAGATTGCATGCTAGCCAGCATGAAGATACATGAGAAAAATACAGCATTGATGAGCTTGAGACAGAAAAATGGGAAGCTAAATCATAAAATCTATCGACTTGGAGCAATGCTGAAAAAAATAAAAGCATCGGTGAGAATTATTCATGACGAAAATATAGGGCTGAGTAACATGCTTCAAGTCAATCGAATGAAGTGTAATTAACGAACTACAGACCATTCAAGTAAAAAATGGCAGAAGGTGTCGTCACCCGAATCTTGGAGAATACCTCAAAAGTTATCAATAAAATGGAAGATAATGGGAAAACAACGATAAACAACTAGAAAAACATAATTTTAGTCCAAGGATAATTAATTGTCATCAGCAGCAACATCCGTTGTAACTAGCACAAAGTAGCACTTGACAGCATACTTGTAGCACTCGATAAATTTGTTTTTTATTAGTTCGGAAATATTAAATTAGTCGCAGCTGATTAAATTAAATTAAAAATTTTGTGCTTAGACATTTAGATGTAAGTTTGAGATTTTGCAATTGCCGCCAAATACATATGAATAAAGCCCGTTTATGCATTACAAACCATACTGCCACTGCACTTATTCATACATATGAGTGACTTATCTGCATCTCACCTGCATGTGAATTTTAATGACTTAATGATGTAAAATATGAATACGTATGTATATGTAAGAAATGGTGTAAATGGTAAACTTACTGAGAAGGAAAGGCATATTTCTACTTTTACTACTAAATCTGCACGATATGGTAAATATTACTGATAAGCAAAATAGACAAAACTCCTACAAACTGATCATGCATAGCATGATTAGGGACAGCTTCTTGCTTCAATGTCATTCAAATGTTACCTAGCATCAATTTTTTTATTAGCCTGTGAACTCTGAATTTATATTTATATCACGAGAATGCATTTTATTAACATACACAATAGCAAGGCATTTAGCGTGTTGCTATCATTTTAAAATTTCAGTAGCATCGTTGGGTATGCATGAAGAAATATTCATAGGCAACCACCACCATTCTAATTTACCATTCGTTGCAAATCTAATGTAACGTTAGATTGTTTGTTGTTGCCAAGAATATTAAAAAATTAAAAAGCAAGTCATGATTTAGTGGTATTGCTCTATTGCTACAGTAAAAGCTGCTAAACATTTGTGGTTATGCACTAACAACTCCATAAGGTGAACGGGTATCATATCATTTCGTTCGGGTTTAAATTTAGATATTGGTAAATGAGAGATTCGTGTACAAGGCTAGAATGTAAATGTCAATGACGCATAAGTACATCTGGAGTAAACAATTATCATATGTTTAGTAGTAATGTTCACTTCATATTTCTATTTTAAGTTCAATGTCTTATGTATCAGTTTCTTGACTCCTGTTCAATATTGCAAATTAAGTATTTAGAATTCATTTCCATGATTCTCCACATATGTATTTAAATTAATCCCACTTGGGTCCAGCTCATTTTTTTATCCTACAATTATGTTATCTCATTTCTGTCTGTTTTCTCTTGTCCACGATGAAAGAAAATCTACTGCGTTCTCTCACCTTTTTTTTTACTATGATTTACCTAAATGTATGAATATATTATTTCTGTGACTATATAAGCAAGTAAGGCATGCACCTCGGTGCTCATTCACGCTGTTGGTTTGTAGCCATAAACCTTGACAATTTGACTCAAAAATATTAAATTCCCCCAATTATTTTTATACAGTTTAAACTCAATCACACTTTTGTAGCTGCTCAGAATACTTTTCTTTGCATCCTTTCATGAGAAACTTTATCATTTTCATCCTTAACAAAACTTTACAGTACTTATTATTCTCATTCATCATACTTTTAGGGGAAACACGAACACATTTATTATTTTATGATTGAGACTGCAAAACAAAACGACGGGTACGGACTAATCTTCTCTGTTAAGTTTGCATTGAACATCACAGCATTTTTACTTGTTAGATTGATTGATGGGTTTTGCCCCTTCTGATAACTACAAAAATGAGATGCAAAAAAATGGTGGTTGTACAATTCCAACATAAACTGCAATTAAATCAAACATCAAATGTACAAACATGAGATATTACGAATAGACCAATTCGAATTGAACAATTCATCAGACCAGCTCATGAATTCTTGAGTAAGATGTTAAATATGAGGATTTGAATTCCTTAGAATTGGAAAGCTGTCAAATATTCTCCTATTTTTTAACTTGCTTTTCCTCACCCACCGAAAGAGTTCACACGTGAGTTTCCGTCATTGCCGAATGGCTAGATTGATATTTTTGCATATAGACTTGAGATATTATGTGTCAAAAATCCAAATCACCAGGATTACAAAAAAATAAACGCACAATATCTTTCTGATTATAATGACAGTGTTCAAATTTTGAATTTCCAAAACAATGATCATTTTCTTTGAGAGTGACCAAATACTTGCTCGCACACCGTTACATTTTTTTATTTTAGCTCTTGGTGGTTTTGTCACCTGTATGTCGAGTGTAAATGTAATAACTTGTGTAATCCGCAACTGTCACAAATATGGCAAGAACATAATACTTTTTTTGCTACGGAGTAAAAAAAGTTATTTATGAAATACGATTAGTTATTCAATTCCAAGAATACATTCTTACATTCATTCAGTGCTTTGCAGGTATTCTTTCATTCCTCTAAGATTAAAATTCAGTATCATTGACCCAAGCACGCATAGTAATTCTCATTAATTGGATGCTGGCATCGATATACCTGGGACTTTATATCATTTTATGAAAAAAATATGTCGCTATGATTTTTCTGTTTTGTCACCATGAAAAAGTATCCTACCAGAATGATTCAGTCACCTGTCGCTGAGTGAACAGAGGTGAAAGTTGTATAACTCACATAAGGGTGAAAGTTAGGAGGGGTCAGTTTACAAAAGTAAAGTATTCATATAGCATAGCCCAATCCACACACAAAATATAAGCAATTTAAAAAAAACTTAATGCCCAACTGAAGATTTGTCATCTTTTTAGAAACTTATGTATTTTGGAAGGTTGGAGCTCATAATCTTGTTTCCAGGCTTCCCAAACAAGCGGCTCTTTTGTTGTTGAATTAATATTACAAAAATGGCTGGAAATAAACGGCAACGTATCATTATCTATGTTGCGACTTTGTTTTATTAACTGGTGCAGCTAACTCCAGTCGGAGCACGGAATACGACTCATGGTCACAATTTTGACTTTTGAGTTTACATCAGTAAATAAACCATGTGTAGACAAATAAACAACAACATATATCAGAGCCTAAGTGTCATTAAAATTTTCTCCAGAGTTCATGTCGTCTTTTAATTTTGGCTTGACTAAAAGCTGAAATCGACACTTCTCTGTTTACATTTTATGTATTGTATTTCTCATCACCCAAATTGATTGCAGGTGCTATTGTTACATAATCATCTTCATTCTTCGCACTGTCTCCTGTGTAAGAAATTTCAAGCATCATACATCCGTTCCCAATCTCGATCCGGGGATTTCTACTAGAATCTACAACACAGTATTCAATTCCATTCAGTACACTTTTTCCTTGTACTTTTCCCCTCACAGTAGCTTGAATAGCAATACGCATAGAAAATTACACTTTTTCATTTTTCATGATTTATAAGCCAGTAACCTTAAGCATCTGAGAAAAATTTAGGGGTCCAGAGTGCAGAGTAAAGGATTAGAGCACAAGTACATATGGACTAAATTTGTAAAGTGTCTGCCTGCCTTTGGGGGAAAGTTGAAACAAAATTGTTGAAACACGGGAGTAATATTACAGTTTTTTTACTTAAACAAACTCAGGTAATCCCTGTGTACGCATTTTACAAAACAAAAACCTTATGAGTTTAAAGATTAGTAATTTATGCTCATAAACCATTGCGAATGCTTGACTGTAGGTCCAGACTTTGTTATGAACCTTTAATGTTACACTACTGTTTAGTTTTGTCGTGGAACTTGGACAATCCCAAAAATGCCTAGAAGCTCAGCATTGTGGAAGTTTGTTAGAAGATCTCTATCATGAGTGAGTAAAAAAATAAGATGACGTATGATGTATAAAAACAGTGGGAGAATATAAAACTGAAACACTCAAAACGTATTTAACATGGTTATACTTTAACTGTGCATAATTTAGCCGAGGAATAAATTGATGATTTTATTATATGCTTACTTTTCTCTTGTTTGTTTGTTTGCTTCTGCCTACTACAGGAAGTATGTGGGTTGACAATATTGATGATTCAAAATCTGTCGAGCTGAATGCTCACATTACCAACTAATTGCAAATGTTTTTTTGTATTTGCTTTCATAAGACGGATATCAGTTTTCTGCGGTTGTAATCTGAGATTCATTGGGATGGAAAGGCAAAACGTCAAATAAGTTACTATTTGACATTTTGTTTTAACCACATTTTAGTTCAACTGAGGAATCGACTTTTCTTGGAAAGTGCTATTAATTTTTGTCCATCTGTAAATACAAAACACTTTTATATTCGACAGCACCCACATCTTTTTACACATTCGAGTAATATTGTTCTGATAGTATTCCAATATATATATAAATTGTATTTCATGTGGAATTGAACATGATATTGAAAATCTCAAAGTTTGATGTAAATGTTTTTTTGCTCTAATCATCATGAGATTTTAAATTAACCCAAAAATTAGGAATTCCTGCCTTAAAAAACGATTAAGAGCATTATGAAGAAAAAAATCAGACCAAAAATATGCAACCGTAAAACAAAACCGTGACACATACAGCTATCCTTGCAACTTCAAACATACTACAATTCAGAAAGAATAATCCTGATGATATGAGTTGACATCTTATTACTGTCAAATCTGATTTTTTGTTGGTTTCCGTACAATTTGTTATATAATTAATAGTGAATGGGGGAGAAACCAAAAACCCACGAATAGGATATTATCGAAAAAGCACAGCCGTGTTTATGAGTATTCTCAATACACCCCTTTAAAGTAATGCAAATATTCCTTTAGCGCTCAGTTTCTCCCGACAAAAAATATGTCCTTGAGAATAAATTATCGCGGATCTTTGGGGGAGATATCAAATGCAAAATAAAATTGTACTTCGTAAAATACCGGTTTCGACACTTTAGTTTGCTTTTATCAGGTGGACTAGCCAAAATGTCTAGTTGTAGGGTATTGGTAGGATGTTTGGAGACCACATATACTTGGGACCGTTGAGAATTCTAGGGGACCACTTGGAATACTAAGGAACATTTTCAAACAGGTAGTACCTTCTATGGGCTTCCTTGGAGTACAGTTTAACTGACTCGGTGAAACTGTTTAAACTTTGTGCACAAAAGGAAAAATCTAGTTCTTAAGGATCACTCGATATTCCAAGTTGCCCATCAGTAATCCGAGAGGTTCCATAGTATTTCAAGTAGTCTCAGTGGGGGAAAGTGCCATGTGGGGACCGTCTGGTAAACAAAGATAAGCATTTTCCATTCAGGAGAAATTCTGAACACAATATCTAAATAAACTTTCTCTCAAGTATAACTTTTATTAGCTTAACAGCATAATTTCTGCTTATCCAATAAAGAATTTATTCAGCATTTGGGTACTTACATTAATGAATACTTTAGTTATTTTTTTACTACGACGTTATAAGTCATCAAATTATAATGAACACAAAAATTTTTTACTACTTTTTATTTTCTTTGTTCTTAAATTTGGAAACTGGATTGTCATCATTGCAAAGTCTAAATGTCAAGCCCTGGAAGAAACTATTTGTTTATTAACAGCTACTTTACTGTGAGGATGTACAAAAATTTTGGCATTAGTTTTTTCCACATTGCAATCCTCAAGATATCATAACGAATGCGATGCTTTTAACGTATCATGGCTTAGTATTGCGGAAATATTTAAGCAAGAATGACGACAGCATGTTTGTAAAACAAAAACTCATATGCAAATAGGAACACAAAATCTTAAAACGAACTGTAGCCGACGTGTGAATAACAACTCTTTGAATCAGGGCAAATTGCATGATACATATAATAATAAGATATGCAGGGGTTTCAAATAATCTTTATCAATTATCAAGACATAAACCTTAGTACTACTTATATCTTCTGGAATTTATCGAGTTTATTCATTCTCTTGATATACCCAGCGCTTCTTTTTTCCTTTTCCTTTCTTACCATCATCAGCACAGTAATTCTCTGTACTGATGAAACGTATAAAAAATGAGCTCACATACTAAAGCTCATAAGGCTTTTTTACTTGTCTGAAATATCGTGAGAAATCTTGTCTTGGTAAATGTGGTTATTAATATATCCTGTCTGCTTCAAGAAGAAAGCGAGCTGAGGCAAAACAATCGTGCCATGTCGTAGCTGTGTTTCATACACAATCCTTTCATTTCTTTGGGAGAGTTTCCTGCAGTAACATCAGAGTAGCAGTGGGTGCCAAAGCATCTCAATCCATCTTTGTGAGAATGCTTTCGCCCACATTATCACATGTACAAAAAAACAACTGTATGACTTTGTCATTTATCCATAATTCTGCTGGATTTACTAAATCACGCTGGCCGTCTCTTGTAAATAAAAAACTGATTGTATTCGTATTCAGACATTTTTTAT
This sequence comes from Orchesella flavescens, assembly GCA_964034955.1. Lineage (NCBI taxonomy): Eukaryota > Metazoa > Arthropoda > Collembola > Entomobryomorpha > Orchesellidae > Orchesella > Orchesella flavescens. Next base: position 6,841,996 of record OZ035953.1, read on the forward strand.
TTACAATAGTCAACCAAGTGGGAATATCATCAATATTACTCGTTTTGGTAGAAAAGATGTAGTTAACACGTATACACACGTAAAGCTTGTATAATATTGAAATAAAGTTGGTTTCCAGAAATATTTATGAAAAAAATAAAATAGGGTCCGCTGTAGTACATGACATACAATGCTATGGCTGTAATCCAATCAAACAATACCCTATTCTGGTGGCATCAAATTCAACACCCATTGCTTGAGGGGTAATCTGAAACATGAAGTATCGATATCGTTTTAAGAATTTAATGTATTGCATGTTGTTAAATAAGGCTAAATATATAAATGTGAAAGGACTGATTGATTCTTTTTATTTTATTTCAGGTTACTTTCTCCTGAGGACTTCTCCGCATAGGAAGAGTTTTATTCTTTACCAGCTGCACGGGCATCACATGTTGATGGTACCAAAGTAGCTTGTTTAATGTCAGTTATTAATTTGATAGGTTAATTAATTTTTTGTTATTTTTTGCAGATGAAACAATTCGGATGACGGTCGGAAAGGATAGGCTATTGATTTTGTCAAGTCTAGTAAATGATGTAAAGCAGCAAAGCTAGGCGAAACTTTTTATCATGCAATGACACAAATCATTTCATGTCGATCAAGGAACTTTAAACACATTTGTATGCAACAAAATTGCTTAGGCATTTTGTTTTCATAAATATTTTGGAGATAATTTGGAACACAAATATGGTAATTATTACGTTATTAAAGATGACACATTTCGCGATACATCTTAAGGAATTCAACCTCAATCAAAAGCGAAAAAAGATAAAAACAGATATTCTATATAGTAACTCAACAAAATGCATGAAGTCATGGCTACATCATAAATTCATAAACAGGTCATAACATTTACTATCTTCGTCAGCTTGCTTAAACAAGATTTCGGCCTTCTAAGCTTAGCTAGCACATGTGTAATTAATGTAACGACGTACATAATTCCACTTTTCATTGTTGCATAAATTATAAAAAGCTACACAAAAGTTATTTTACCGCAGAAGACGCATTTCATTCATTTTCATAAAACCAGTTGGCAGAAGGTGTAGTTTCAAGGCGTTTGTGGGGGAAAATGAAATTTAGTTAATTTTATTTCAAAAGTAGATTTTGTAAAATTGTGGGACACGAGAAAAATTGTTACGTAAAAATGCATGTGACTCGCACAGTTATTTAAAAATGCACGTGACTACCATGCTTATGTTAAAATACACGTGACTAGAATAATTTGCGTGAATGCGCATCATTAGGCAGGCGATTATTATACGAGCATGTTAGCTAACGGTTAACATTCGTTGACTAACCCGGATTAAATTCGATACAGTCACGCATAACTCATATTAAATCCAACCGGACTGTTAATTTTTACTTGCTGGGAACACCTTTACATTAAATCCGTGTAGAAATAACGGTGGCACTCAATCAAATTCAGAGAATTTACCATTTATTTTCAGCCTAATAATGTCGACAAGGGAAAAATCAAGATTATAGCTGCTTATATTATGCATCTTGAATTCATTGTCGTGTTTGATATGAGTTTTTATGCGGTAAAATCAAACTCGAGGGTCATTTGCGTCATCAAGTTGATCAAATTGCATGAACGTGGTTGCATAGCGGTATGATAGCCTTTTTCTACAAAAATTGTTATTTGAAATATACAGTTTCGTAATTGAAAAAAAACTGAACCATACATAACATAATCTTTGCCGTCATGAGGAAGTTTTGATTACGAGCGTGAACAGGAAAATTCTGGGAAACAAGATCTTGGAGAAATATGTAGGTTGACAACGACGCTTAAAAATGAATGGTTTGCTCATATAAAGTTTCTTATGTCTGGGATTACATGCGAATATTATCCTTACTTAACAAGTGAGTAGGTTTTACATGGAACTTTAATGGTAATATGAGATACACTTGTGAAAACTTTGGGAAAAAGCACACACTCACATCATGGTTACGAATTAGGAAGAGTTTCCTTGTCACGTGCAGTTAGAGTTTTGTTTTGATGGTTTAATTAAGTGTAAGTACGTTTGTTTAGCTGATTGCTCCTTCCGGTTTCATTTCGCATCATGCAGGTTATATTGTAAGGGTAAGCAACAGTTTATATCAACACATCACGTGCCAACTCGTTGTGCTTTCTGCTTGTCAGAACTTTGCGGTCAAATTTCCACATGCTTTTCTTGTTTGGAATCACCCTGTCTCCAACAAGAATGTTACGCTTGAGATTCTTCGTAGTATCTGTCAAGTTCATTTTCGTTTCATTTCTCTGGAGGAGCTCGGTACTTTAACATCCATAACAGAACAGTTGTAAAATATCTCAACATCATCTCAACTGAAAATCAGTGTGCCAGCGTGGGATTTTTGGGTTGGTCATTTTACCAATCTTGTTTCAATTGGTATGTTTAATTAAAATTATTTTGGAATTTTGGATCAGAAAAGCAATCATAAGTAATTAAAGCAGCATGAACCTAAAAACTAATGTGTAAATTTTGAATCCAGTGCACCTAAATACAAAACTGTGACAAATCTCAAGTAGATCAAGACACAGCTAAATTTAATTACTTGCGACAAACTAATTTTTTTATGTCAGAGGATTTTGTTGAACATTAAAAATGTTGGCGATTTGCTACAAAAATATGAAAAAATGCACTGAACAAAATTCATGTAAGTAAAGGGAGCAATTTAATTAACAAATTTGTAAAGTTTATGACTTGATTTTATTCTGTGGGATGGATAACTTGCTAGCGAAAGCATCAGTTTAAAAAAACATAGTTTACATATTTGAGACTGCCACAGCATTCATTACTATCCTTTGTTTTTTTGTTAATTGACTTTGGGGAATATATTACAATGAACCACCCACATTCATACTGCAACTGTTCCGGGCGTTTCAATAGCCCTAATTTTCAGTCATCTACAACATCGGCACGCCCTTTTTGCGTGTTTGAAAATGATGAAACAACCAATTTTATGGATCATGTCATCATCAAGTCATGAAGAACATTTCCAGTGTCAACCAGAAAATGATCATTCAGTTTCAAATGACAAGAGTTCCCAAGAAATAACGCAGAGTTCCATAAATTCCATTTTGGATGAAAAGAATAAATTGGAATTTCAGCTTGAACAGCTAAAGAATGAGAACAAAGATACCGCGAAATTTCTCGAAATAATTAAGGAGCAGAACCGGATAATTTCCAAAAATTACGATACCCTTTTTAAACAAAAAGAATTATTGAAAATAGGTAACGAGCAGGTGGCAACATTGTCCATGCTAAGTGGGAAATTTAATTCCTTGAAAACAGTGGCCGAGATGAAAACTGCAATGCAAGCGATGGAATTAAAGAATGCGGAAATGGCCAACAATTAAATGCGAAAGAAACTGAAATCAGCGTCGAAAATAAAACTATTGATGAACAAACGTCACTGATAAAAAAGATGAACGGATATATTGACAAGATTGAAAATGTGACTGGGATTCCTATGGCTACTTCTTCCAACCCAAATTCATCCCAGGCTAATGTGTCTAACAGTACAAAGTCTTTTGCTTGCAACCCGGTTACACAGATTTTGCGAAAACGGAAACGGAGCACAACATCTGAACAGAATAGTGAACAACCCTCCTTCTCCCCTGAGGTTAAATTCTTCAAGGATCAGTAATATTCAGCCGTGAATTTAAACGGGACAGGAAATCATCCTAATCAATAAGAAAGGTACTTCATAATTTTTTTTCTTGCATCAGTTGAATCCAATTGATATATAAAGCGTTGATTCCGTAGTTTTGTGAGTGTTTGGTTCAGCGGAGGGATTTCAATGCATGTTAATAGGTACATGTAATTTTTATTTGTGAATCGCAGGTTTTTCTGCTCAGCATATCAAGTCCATCTTTTTGAATTTCAAAACGAATGTCATTTTTATGGAGTCATGAAAATGTCGGATGAAAAGCAGTTAGCTACGAATTCATGTGATATGTAAATTATAAAGTTATCCTGTATTTCTAAAATCACATTCGAATATGAAATAGCATTTAATACATCGACTTTTTTCTTAAAATTTATTTAGAGGGAAAGTGTGACATTTTCAAAACAAATTCATCGAAACGTTTGTTCCTGGAATGAACTCCATTACAAAAGTAAATTCACGAGTAAAGTGCGAATTCAGTAATCTGCTGATTTCATTAATCATTTTGGATTTCTTAAATTTAAGGATAAGGATTTACATATAACCTCTAACTCATTGTAAGTATTAAATTGTTGAAGATATATAAGCCCATTTAGTTGCAGCATGCATACCAGTCTAATAAAATTTGATCTTGAGCTTAATTAAAAATTGGAGCGAGCCATAATTCAAATTTTAAAAAGGAGCTGGAAAAACATCTTAAACATCATCTTAAACATACATGGAAGAATATATCATTCAGGTTTCCGTCTATCCTCTATCCGTCTAGCAAAACTCCTTAAATATGAACGGTATCTTTCCCAATTTACACACTTCGTCTTGTAAGCTGAAACGTGTATAATGTGAACTTTTAAAATTATAATACATCAAAATTATGAAGCATTACTGAAAATTATTGAGTTAAAATTCTATTAATACATACGTGCATTATTTAATGTAAAGCATTAAAAGTTAATTGATCCGCTCCTATATCTGCTTCAATTGAAATTGAGCTACAAATAAACGTACTAATTATTTTTCACTGAAGCAGAATGAAGGCTACTCCAGCATGCTACACCTAACGCTTGCAACATACAAACGTTTTGAATTGTATGTAAATTTTATAATGCTCGCGACAATAGTTCACACAACTCCAGAACTGGGAATTAAAAAGTTGTTTTTCAAAATGTAACCATGTCAATCTAATAGAATATTTAGGTATCCCAGTATAATTAAGTAGCTGCATATATTACGTGTAAAAATACACGTATCTGAACATTACGACAGGGAATCAAGAGACTAAACGAAACTTCAGGCTGTTGTTCTGGCATGGGGTGTTTACATTCTGGAAGGAAATTAATAAACTCCGAAGAGATTTTCTGAGATACGTAAATATAAAACTATTCATTATGACCACTTCTTCTGAGAGTTTGCCTTCATCTTCAATATTGTGGCATTTATTGCAGATTTTGGTTAGAATAAAGTAGTGGCATAAAGAGCGTTCTTTAGCAATAAGTAATTCTGTCTCCACTTAAGTAGTACTGCATTAAACAGGTGCCAGCACTACATGAAATCTTCAAGCCGTGGGGATAAGCGTTACACTAGATTCTATGTAGGCTTCAAATGAATTTTTAGTGTTAAAATAGCATTTCTAGAAATGAGTATAAATGAGTATTGGAAAAGGAGAAGCAGTAAGAGAAATATTAAATCAATTGAAAGAATTCTCGAAGTAATGATAAGAAGGATGAGGGTAGGTGAGAGAGCACATTAGTTGGTGACAAGGTGGCAGGATTTTTAACGAAAATTTTATTACCAATATTATTATGTTGGCTTGAGCATATTATATTGTACTTTACGCATTGATAATAATATTATGGAAACCAATATTTTGCAAATAATTGTTAAACATCTCATTTGATAAAATAATAACTTTTGTGTGTCATTCATATCCAACTTTCTATTGGGATTTTGAGTTGCAAATATAATTCAGTGTTGAAATATTCTGATTGTGGAAAGTACTTGAGTGCTTGATTTACAAGACTAATTTAATGTTAACCATAATCAACTGGACTGTTACCGTGATCAGATTAATGTGACGAAGCTCCCTTGGAATAGAGAGATTTGTAATGAATCCTTTGTTACGAATTACATTTTTAAAAATTGAAAAATACCATAACGTTAATTTTGGTACAGTTGCAATTATACTATTTAATTTATAATTTATCAACTCTTAGCGTCAGACCTGGGTTACTTCATGTTTTAACGCTAAACTGAACAAATTTATGGGATTCATATTGTACTGAAAATTAAAGCGTGAGCAGAGAAAATTTCGATTTGAAATTTGATGCAAAAGTACCTAAATGAACAAATTATGAGTCTGAAATTTACGCATGTATTGTTAATAAATCGATAAATTTACGAATAGTTAATCAAGTTAATATAATTCAATATATGTATGTGTTCAAGTTGTGTAAATATTCATGGTGTCATTCGAAGATTATATTAACTAAAAATTTTCTTTTACTCAGTCTCAAACGGTGTGACCTAAGATGACTTAAAATATTTGGTAATGTAAATATTTGTAAATGGTGGTTTTTGGAGTACTGGGATACAATTCTCTGTGAAAAGATAGTTAAAAAATTTATAAACTAAATGCACTGTTTAGAAACACTATGACTCCAATCTAATTTTCTCCCAGTTACTCTTCTCTGTGGTAAGAACGACCCAGAAATATACAGTTGCTTTGATAATGTGAATGAGTTTAGTGTGAATAATTTTGCTTGTTAGTGTATCTTTTCCAATAAAATTTCCATTCGTAAACATTTAACATCCGCCTGTCAGTCATTCCTTGAAATATTTCATGCATATTAGTATCTTATAATTATAACAGGAGACAAAAATTTCTGCACTGAAACTTTTCTGAAAGGAAACCGCTCCCAAAAAAATAACAATCACCACAGCACAGACTGGTTATCCCCGAGAGGCCATTAAAAGGGCTGGTGCTAGAAGTCCGAGGTCAACGACATATAAAAGTTATTGGAATTTCGAAAAGACCGAAAGTAACCATGCCAGTAACATGAAATATGTGTGGTTTGAAAAATCGATATGATTACCAGTAAAAATAACCACGAGACGTATAACGTTTAACTCAAAACGGAAACAAGGTGATACGTTTGTACACAAATTTCTATTTTTATGTCAATCGAAAATTTTTTTGCACAGAAAATGCAGTAACAGAAAATCATGCATATGATCATCTCGTTGATCTCATCATAATTTTTGCTGCTATTCGTAAGACTACTAGCTAGTTTACTTCCAGTCCGTTCGAAATATAGATAACTGATATATGTCATCGACAACAGTCTTTTAACACCCGCCTTCTCATGGCCACTCCTGGATACCCCGTCTCTGCTGTGGTGATTGTAGTTTTTTATTGGAACAACTTGGTTTTATTAATTCCGAAACGTAACTAAACGAAATAAAGCCACAACTGAAAAACAATATGAAGAATGGAACTCTAGTGTGAGATGAGTATGCTTTGAAATAGTATCGCGTATTTTTTAATATCTCGTGGGTACGATTCTTGCGTGAAAATCATATTTTATTTTCTTATCTGTGCAATTTTCCTTTTACACGTGGGTAATTATACGCATGCTTTCATCCGCCACTATGTTGTCTTCAATATAAGAGGAAAGCATGATTTTAAAATTTTAACGACACCGTTTGTCAATATAAACTGATACTTAATGTATAGACACATGTCAAGTACAGAAATTTTGAGTGGCAGGGTTTTTAGCCCCACGAAAGAAAAGCCATTTTTTTCACGTTAACTGTTTTAGTAGCCAATTTACCGAATTTTATTTACTGATTTACTGAACATTCATAATGATACTTCCTTATTCAATTCGACTGACATTAGTTTTTAATTTAAACCGAAACAAAAAGTTTAATTTAATTTTAACAATATTTTGATTTTGAAAATATTTTTTTGTTGATATATGCATGTGTGTACGTAATTAATTTTTAATGTGTTTCTATAGTTCTTCATTAAAACTAACATAAATCTGGGTTAAATTTTAATCCTTTCTCAAATACTCCTACTCGTAATAATTCTTACTTGTTTGTACAATTTCCAAGATCTTTAACATTAACTTTTAACATTTTGTACAATGCTCATTACTTAAAGCATGACATTACACGACTACCATATTTTGTTTTATTTTTAAACGAGTTTTTTTGTTTTTTTAATATTTTTACATTTATTATATTAAAAGGCTTATTTTCTATATATATTTGTAACTGAAACTTACATTAAAGTTTTGCTTCAACCAATATTGTCTGATTACCTTCTTTGTCTCTTTTCTGTTTTTTTTGATTTCATTGTTTTAACGAATACAACGAGAAATTATCAGTTTATATTTTTGTATGCTTTTCATCTTTATAATGTAATAAATGACTCCTTTCTACCGGCTAAATTTTTTCTTTTCATGTAGTTTTAAATTATAATTCACTTCCCTTCAACTGTTTTCATTCAGAATTCCAACCAATGTACCAGGCGATCATTCTCGTGCTGCAAGCGAGAGGGAAATTCTATTACTGTCATGTAAGCAATATTTTAACAAACCAAAAACCCTATTAAATGGCAGAAACATATGTACCATTAGGATGAGTCCTGCGGATGTGCAAATCCATTTTGTTCACCCTGTTTTGCATCACGTTTCGGCGTAAGTTCTTTGGAATAAGAAGTCGGTGGCTGCAACAGCCGCATTTCAAAATATCCACCTCATTTTCACCACGAATTATGTGGTGCACAAAGACTCCATTGTAAGTGTACCCCCTTCTAGGTACAGTCAGCCTGCAAGAATCATCAATTTCAACATTTTCATATAGCACATTTGGTCTGTATGAGTAAAAAGGATTTGGTTTCATATACAATATTCTTATTTTAAAGTTTAGAATAAAACTAAAAACTTATTACGCATCCCCAGTTTCTGCAGAAGTGGAAGGACGATTAGTTTGCTGATTGTCAGCGTTACGAATATGCCCTTGACGTGTTGCATGTAGGCCCAATGTACTAATAAGATAACAGATCCTTTGATGCTTGTTGTATTGCCACTTGTTAGAATAATGGAAAGTTTGCTTGCAATCCGGGCAAGAATACATGCGCACGGGTGTTTCTTTGTCCAGAAACTTTGGATGATCTAAAAGCGACAGCTGGCGTTTTTACATCAATTTCATACATTTGCTACTTTAAAACTTGCCATTTTATTTAATTACCTTTATGTTGCGCTTGGATATGTAGTTGCATTCTTTTCAGCGGGGAGCCTATTCCAATCCGTGCGTAATTCGATTGTCCTGCAGGTATGACAACGGCCCATTTGCAAATGCTACACTCGAATGTCTCAATTCCCGCTCTATATTTGCACTTGAAGATTTGTATCCCATTTCGGAATAGCGGGTATGGGTGAATCAGCTTAACACCATGATCTACCGCTGCAGTACCACGGTTTAGATTGTTAGCCGCTTGCCTTAAACATTAATATACCCATTGTACAATGTTTTAATAGTGATAGGATCAGGTATTTCAACAAAATGGATTATTACATAAGTTCCCGCCCCACTGGTTGGATACGAACTGAATCTATGGTGAAGCATCCCCCACCACTTGTAAAAACACGTCTTCTATTGACACTTTCAGCTTGATTTAATGGACCCCGCAAATACGCTGTTGCTCTGTTGTTTGGATCGTAAGCCATAGCATTGGAATTTCCCGCATTGTAAGTAACTAGGTTATTGCCAAGGGATCGCATATTGGTTCCATCCTCCCTTGGTTGACTGCCATTCAAAGTTTGTGGATTTCCATTTCCTCCCAAGGAATTTCTAATTGACATTGGAGTAGACAAAGCAGTAGACGGATGCCCAAAAGAAGAAATCGGCTGATTTGAATGTGAAAAATAAGTAGCATGCATGCGTCTTTGATAAAGAGACGTGTTCAACAAAGCGCCGGATTGAGATGATCCTGAAGCTACTGTGCTTGCAAAATTAAATGGATGGTGTGACTGAAATCCACTTCCAAACATTGCCAAATTTAGATTCCCAAATCCCAAATCACTCGTAGGGACATTCCCAATTCCTGCCTGGTAGTTTGGGACGAATGCAAAAGTTGACGCATGTTGAGGTGGAGTAAGCCCTACCGTATTAATGCTCATAGCATTTGCTTGTAAACGTAGCTTTTTGTAGTAAGCTAAAAAGAATGCAAATAACACTTCCGTTTGGGTTTTATATTGAATGTAAAAAAAATATACAAACCTACCTTGAGCCATCAAATCCCGCAGCTTATTAAACCACATAATATTACATGGATATAAAGTACTTCGAAGAAACGCAGGTTGATAAGCCTGACCGACTGCAAGCATCCCAGCAACATTTGCTTGGATTCTGTTTACCATCGGAGGTATTAAGTGTTGCTGAAGGTGAATGGAAATCAACTGGATATCGCCCTCGCAGCTTTCACACAAGGGACAAATTTCATACCCACATATTTCCGGAAGTATGCTAATATCGACACGCATGTAATGGCAGAGATTTTTCACCTGTTCGCTACGCTGAAAAACTTCATAATACCCGTTAGTTAACCAGCATTCTGGGACTTTGAACCAATGGAAACAAAGCAGACAATTGGCGTGCCAATTGGAATATCGCTGTTGCTCAATGTTAAAAGAGAGGTCTAAAGGAAAAGTATCCTCAGAAGTAGGTCTAGCTGTATTAGCACTAGGACGATTCCAGTTGTTTGACTGTACTGCCAGATAATTTCCTGGGTTGTACGGTCCTGAGTTTGACCGGTCCATTTTGTGCTGTGGTGTATTACCTGATTAACCTGAATTTTCCAAACAAAATATGTTAAACATTGTCATATTTATTTTTAGTAATTATCTAATCAATAAAAATTTAACGTTTCCATTAAAAAGTAAAATATCCACAAACTACAACTGATAAGTTATCAGTGATAACCCCTGGTATGGTATTTTCATCACATGGTCATGTGAAACATATAATTCAAACAGAGCTTTGGGTTCGTATTAATTGTAATGTGTTAGCAAAAAGGGGTATACCACAACCCCAGTTTAGTTGACATTTGGGTAAAATATACTTTATATAGCCTGCATTTGGCAAAACATGGACACATACAAAATACGGTAATATTCTTTACAGGAAATACCATGGGAGAAATTAAGCTCCTAAAGGCGAACAATTACTGTTTTTCAAAAATATAACTTAAATAATTTTTTTTTGGATAATTAATTGATGCAACGGTGGTCTTTCGGAATGGCGAAGACGATTTCCACAAAAAATTCAAATTTGCCCAAATCAAACAAATTCCCAAAATTTGGATAATGACGAATGTAAATATATGCCCCAATTCACAAATATGCATATTGGCGAAAATATTTTAAAGGCAAATTTCAAAGCAATTTCTTGAGCTTGCTTCTATTTCCCATCACATTTCTTCACACCTTCATTTCAGTCTTCTTCCAGCATCCACATAAAATCGTTCAAAAAGTTTTTGATGAAGCTTCATTTACAGTGGTTTCGACATTTATTCTTTATCCATATAAGTTGGTGAAAACGTGACCCACAAACTTGCTCATGAAGGTTATACGTACACATGCAGACGGATTTCAAAAGATAAAAAATCAAAATATTATTACTGTGATCAGCAAAGCATTTGTAAAGCATCCATAATATACTTTGCATTGACTGCTTTTAACTTATGTATACGTTTTATAATGTGTAAATCATATAAAATTCTGTGAAAATCTTTTATTTTATAGAAAATCGAAAAAATATACGGACTTTTGTTACATATTGTACCTGTATGCGATTTAATGTTCATCAGAATTTAATATAAGAAATGACTTGTATTATAATATAAATGAAGCTCATATTGAGAGTTTTTATTTTCGCCAAAATTCATACTTTGGGTTTTGAGTGTTCGTCATTATGAAAAAGGCTTAATTCAAGCACTTGTTTTGTGTTAATACAATACAGATACAATCTGATGCAACACAGCTCAAACTCTTCTCGAGCTTGATTTTCATAGCATTTCGCATAAACCAATTGTTTTTTTGTTAGTTTCCACCTGACCAATCTGGGTGAACACTTTTTGTGTGCGTTCATTTTTACCCAAATGTAGCGTATGAAATTTTTTCCATCCAAATCGCAACTTAAATCGGTTTGTGGTGTACACGTAAGTAGAACGCAATTTCGTTATATTATGCACAGATTTATTGTGTATAAATGGCTAATGTAGTGTATAATGGGTTTCTTAGGCTAAAAACTTATCATTAAAATATCATTACGAAAGAGTTATTCAATTAAAATTAATACAAAAGGTATTATCACTCTAGTGGTTTGAACACGCTTTGTTTAAGGTATTTTGATTTTAATATGTTCATTTTACATTCGAAACATAACATTCAAGTTCAGCAAGACTCCGAGCTTTTGCTATCCATGCATTTCGTACATTTACTTTTTTTCGGCATATTTATACATATAATTATAACTAATATGGGTTAAATATACACATATTGTCCAATAGGGTTAACGTTGTGTGGAAAGTGAGGTATGTCTCATTTAAATTGATGCATATCTCAAACCATTTCAAAGTCAACTTAAATATTTACATATACATACTCATTTGTTCCTTGCTAAGCGAAGGGACCAATTCGTTCTAACTTTTGAAGTAATATTTTTAAAACTAGGGGTGACAGACCCTTTAACTTTTTGTTTCTTCTAACGATCGTCAATCGATCACATTTCCCTTCTCGCGTTCTACTTCTAATTAAAACTCAAAACACCTCAGGAGCATCATTAGAGGACCCTAAATACAAATGTTTAGGTCCATTGGTCCAACAGTCTATGGGAAAAACCCATCCATTTGTCGAAATTTCACAATGTCCTTATATTTCACGTATCAACATACCCCTACAACTGATTTATATGCACATTTGGTGTGTACTCGGGGCTGGGTAATCAACCAAATTTCTTGGTTAGATTAGAGATTAATTATTTAATTTTTCTTTAATCTGATTATTGATTAATTGATTATCCAAAACATCAGAATAAAGATTATTGATTAATTATTCAGATTAAATAATCCTAAAATTGATTACTTTTACAAATTTTTTCCCGATGAAAAATATGGATCATATAGCATTATTTGAAAACTAATACGATTAGAAAAAAATAGTTTACTGTAGAAGGGCTCACCTCAAGCGGTATAATAAGGTGCGTTCAATTACAATGCACATAGTTTTGAAAACAATACGTGGTTTAGATCTCAAAATCTCAGCATTGAAAGACACCCAAATTGCATTAGTTTTCATTAATTGTAAATTGTAATTTGTTGTTCACTCGATTTGTATTTTAATGAAACGAAATTATCGTAATAGGTGCCTCATAATAGTTGCAAACACAAGGTTGACCTTAATCCGATTATCAAATCTCACTTTTAACTGCTTAAAATAAAGGATCTAATCAATTTTTAAAATTAATGTGATTGAATTTGAAGTATTGTATGAGATTAAAGATTAAAAATTAATACATTTTTTTGAACAATTTTAGATTAGTTAATTATTGATTAATTAATGATTTTGCCAATCCTTAGATTAATGATTGAAGATTAAATTAATCGACAATCAGATTAAGAGATTATATTAATAAATCAAGTGATTAACCAACCCCGTGTGTAATTTAATCCATACTAACTGCCACGAGGGTGTATTATTGAAAAACGTTTGCGTGTCCGAACAGCAAAATTTCATTAATGATCAACTAAAAAACGTTCATGCAATTTCATTGAGAACTGTAATGGCTATGCACTGCCTAATGAAGCATAAGTTCGGACGGTAAAGCGGTAATTTTTTAACCACGGGAAATGTAATAGGGTCTCCTCTCGTACATGTTGATAACTTATGATTACTATCCACAAAGCAAAAGCGATGGAATCTGGCCCCTAAGTGTGCATTTTTATAAACTAAAAAGAATATCTCGTATATGGAAAAGTAGAGCCCAATTTTTCCTAAACAAAAAAGTTATTTAGGCGTTCCATTATAATTGAAACGTCCTGTGTTAAAGTGCAGCATATAGTAAATTCACTTGGTTCATCTGCCTGTCTAAACAGGCTTAGGATGTAGGGGGTTATAGTGCGGTAGCTCATAGAATAAACCTGCTTGTAAGCAGGCCTAGAAACGTAGCTGAACGGGAGAATGAGAATTCTGGGTGATGAATAGGAATTTTGGCGATGAAAGGAATACTGGGTCATGAAAAGGAAAGTTGGGGGGGGGGGCGAATGGGAATTTGAAAGGAAATGAAATGCTATTCGTACAGTATTACTACCATACAGCGAATCGATTCAACATATCAAACAACCACTAAATACAAAATTTTTGCCAAATACATAGGTGATTTTTTTAAATTTTCGCGCCCTAAACTTTCAAACACTTTGACCAATTTGGCCGAAAAGTAATACCAGGTAAGCTTCTTTTTAGGGGTACTATTTATGTGCCAAATTTGGTGGAAATCGGTCAACGTATGTTAACAGGAGAGTGCCCACAGACAGACGGACAAACTTAGTAAAGTTATAACTACGCTAGCTGAGATTCAGCTACGTAATCAACACGTCAGTTCGAGATGTAATGATGTACCTTTAAAATACATTGATAAGCATTTAAAACTTTGATACACCTCCTGAGTGTTCCCTCATTTAGAATTTTATTTTTACTTTAATACGACCAGTGGTCACACTTGGTTACCTAAGAATTTGGGAACACCATTCATGAACTGTTATTTCCAGTAGCTTCGTTTTGATGTATCACAACCCATACCTTACTATTCAAAAATATTGACCTGCCCTTGACCTAGTGGTTCTCCTGAACCAATTTGATCCATCTTCGAACTCGATCTTTCGTTTGACCTAATATAGTGATTAGTGAAAACAGAATTTGAAAAAGTGAATTCGTTTTTGAGTTATCGTGGACACTGTCACAGTCGGACGACATCCTGAGTCTTTCAATATATAGTTGAAGGTATAGAATAAAGGTACATAATAAATGGAGCTATGATATGTCTGGTACTCCCCTTGCATCGGTCTGATCATGTTGATACCTTTGCTACACATATACCGGCGTTGCATTCGCAGTAAATAGAAAGATATGTCGAAAAGAATGCGTCTAGACACACGATGTACTTTTTTGCTATTCTAACCAGTTTATTGTGTGGCATGTTGCCATACATTCAAAGAAATTCGTTTGAAGTGTTGTGGGTTGCCCATGAACCCAACTCAAGCTAAAATAGTTACGGCACCTTACTTATGTAACATATTGATTTGCACATTGACCTCTACTTTATATAACTTGGATTATGCAAGCTTTTCTATCTATAGACATGATGCTGAAATGATGACGCACGAACGCATTTTGTCAGTATATTAAAAATTTGCGATTCTGTAACTAACAAACATTAATAGCGCATTTTAGAATTAGAATAGATTTTTAAAGGATAAAATTTAGGAATGATACAAGAAAATTTCAGTTGAATATTGCCATAGCTAATAAACCCGACAATCCGAGATGTAATGATGTACCTTTAAAATGCATTGATACGCATTTAAACACTTTGATACACCTCCTGAGTGATCCCTCCATACCCCATAAGAGATTGCTTTCAAAACCTCTGAGTGATTCTCTCCAACAAACCTCCGTGAGTGATCCATCCTCTAGAATTTTATTGTTACTTTTATGCGGTCAAATGCCCCACTGGGGTCACCTAAGAATCTGGGGACCCCATTTATGAACTGCTCTTTCCAGTAGCTTCATTTTGATGCATCACAACCCATACCTTGCTATGTAAAAATATTTGACCTTATCATGGTCATAGGTCACGTTGGGGCTATTGAAAACTTTCAATAATAGTGTTACTGATCTAGTCTCACCAGTAGCTTCATTTTGATGTATCACAACCTATACCTTACTATTCAAAAACATTGACCTGACCTGTGACCCAGTAGTTCCCCTGAACCGATTTGACTCATCTTCGAACTCAACCTTACTTTTCACCTAAGATATCTATTAGTGAAAACAGAATTTAAAAAAATGAAACCGTTTTTGAGTTATCCTGCCCCCAGACAGACGGACGACATCCTGAGTCTTTTCAATATATACCTAAAGGTACATAATAATTGCTTTAAGAAGACCTTTACATCCCAAAGCAGTTGTTTTTAATGAAGGTTAATTTATGCTACAATTAGGCCCTCATTTTTTATTATTAAATTGATTATGCATTAATCAGTGATGATGAAAAATTACCAATTATTACTTGGGAACTTTCAAGACCATGTTCCGCCTTAACGTAATCGCAAAGTTATTATATGTTAAAAAGGGCAATGGATGCAATTTAAAGACTTAACCTAAGCTGTTGTAATTCGCATGCTAACAAAAGAAAGTCACTTACAAATCAGGAGAAATGAATCAGGTTTCCCAATCCTTGATGAAATTGTCAGCAGTTGCTGGAAAGCCCCGATTGCGCACCCTTTGGTTTTGAATAAATAAAGTATTTAGACAAGCTTAACGAAACCAACGGCCCCTTTTAAAAAAGCTCTTCAGCTTCAAAACTAATAGAATATAAATCGTTTTTCGAACCTACTTCGTCGAGCACCAATTAATGAGCCCACTGATTTGAATTCCGTTTGAATGCTGTGCTCTGTAATAAGAAAAAACCTTGACTAAAAGAGTGTAACGATATCTTGCCCTACCCATCCATCACTTTACAAATTACAATAGCGTAAATGCTCGGTGCCTGTGACGCAGGCTTCCTAGAATGCAAGTTTAAGCACCTTTTTATGCTCTTTTTACCCTTTAAATGTCCTTGGTGTCGGTTTGGTGTAAATTTTTATGTTAAAGCTTCAACTTTTTTTCATGTAATTTTTTCATGATCACACTATATTACAATTACGTATTTTAAGGATGTATCCGTTTGTGAAATGTAGACTCAGTTTGTATGATAAAAAATATGAGATTGGCACATTTTAAATTTGAAAAAGATTTCAAATTGAAAAATGTATTATATGCAAACAACATATGTGATAATAGAGTAATGATCAATGATTTGATCATCATTAGACATGTTATGTAGAGGCAGAGAATAGCCAATTGTAATTATTACGGAATTCCAAATCGGGAGAGATCCTATATATGAATAGCTTGGTCGCTCGACTCTCTCTCTCTCTCTCTAGCATACTTGAGTTACATGATGTAAATAATAAACATCACTGAGCATAAATGTGTCAATGGACATCCTGAGCTTTAGCTCAATCATGACCGCATTCTCGTGTTAGGATAGGATGTGACATTAAACACAGTCGCATGTGCGACTTCTTGAGATGATAATGACTTGTAAAATACTATGTTAGTCATTCGTCAGTGCATTTTATATCATATATCATTATTTCATATTTATGCCATGGACTCAAATTCACGTGATTGTTTGCTTTACGAAAGTAAACGATTATATATTATTATTATCGAGAAAAAAAGTATTGTCACGTGATTTTTTAGCAGAATCCAGTAACAGAAAAACTTGATTGTTGGGGTTCGTTTGTTTCTCAAAATGAAACTTGAATTCAAAGTGTATATGCCAATTGTATATTTAATTTTGCAAGAAAGCCAAGCGCGACGTAACTTCTCCAAATTTCAGTAACCCATTTTAATATGCAACACCCAACACCGAGTTACGGTTCGAAACACAGGTACCACATTTGATGTAATAAAGTAATTTTGACAATTTGAAAAGAATGATTTTATTGGCACTTTAAAAACGCACCGCGTGTCAGCATTTATTAAGATAAAATCATGCATTAAGCCTCACTAGGCACTAGTTTTAAATCTACTGTGATTCATATAGTGATGGAAATTATTTAATTTATTCTATTTATGCGAAAGGTCATTCTCAGAATGTTTTTAAACTGGAGACATCATCGGATTAAAATTTTTGATGATGATGGTCGTTGGAAGGATTTAGGAATTATATTTAAATGTTCTTTGAATGCACGATCTTAAATGATGTGATATGTTAGAGTATGAACACCCGACATTGTATGATGACTGAAACTCAGAAACAATAAAGTTTATTCATTCATTCATTCATATGACGTTGTTTAACGACAAAAGTGTTTGTCTAGAAAAATGAGCAGTAGCAAAATTCCTTCGTATATAAGGATAATGACTAAAGTCCTGATGAATATTTTTTTAGATTGTGATCTCTCGACAATATTAGTCGTGTTAAGTTGGGAGCGAGGAATAAAACCGAAATCATTGTCCCGATTTTTCTTTCATTAAAAAGCGAATCTCTGAATTGAAAATGTGTCATACTATTACATCCAGATGTAAGTCATTGAAAGATGTTAGTCTACATTGGTAATTTTTCTATTAATGCGTATAATTTGTGACGGTGAAAATATATTTAATAATTTCCCTATCATGATTTATGCTTTCCTAAAAGAAACAAACGTAGAGACTACTTTTATATTGAATATAACATAGAATCTTGTTTATTAACATTTCTAAATGAAACAGAATTAGGAAATAATATATTTTATTCTCGGATACTCCCACTACAAGGAAGACAGAAACAGCCTTGCACTTGGGAACCGAGGGTATTTGTGTAGATAGGAGCTGTTGCTCCTGCTGAAGTTCTAAATAGACTCTTGACTCCTTTTGGTTTGGATAGTGGTTTTATGATGAGATGAGAGCATGACATGATGGGGCATCTTGGGATCAGATGCATGCGATGTTTTAGTTACAGTCAAAGACACGAGGGTCACAAATTCCCCCCGCTAAAGGGTCGATTGGTAGTGAAATGGACAAATCGGCCTTCATTTGGTAGTCTTCCTTCCTAGGTGGAGGTCACGATAGTTGGTTTTAGTTGAACGCTTGCGTAAGTGTCTTGTAACTGGAGGTTGATCATCTTCCGATTGGGATGAGTCCTCAATTTCTGATGTGGGATGTTGAAGATTGGCACCATCATCTCGTGGGTGGTAAAGTCGAAGCATCCCATGGTGTAGAGGACCACGGGTTGTCCCATCTGGAAAGGTTACTTCATATGTTAGGTCAGAGTTGACCTTGGTAATAGTCCCTGGTGTTGAGGAGTATAGGGAGCATAGTCCTTGCACTATTTTCTTGTCTTTGTTGGAGAGTATGGTGTTGCGTATGACCACTATATCATCTAGTTTGAGAGAGGATGGGCTGTGGTGCTTATCATAAGCTTCTTTCTGCTTAGCTTGGGCTTGCAAAAGGTTGGCCTTGACTTCATCAATGATTTTCTGAAAAGAATTTCTACGAGACAACAAAATTAAATCCTCGTCATGGTCATCACTTTCACTTGTATCTGGAGCAATGGCGTTGTCCAGAGGTAGACGTGGATCAAAATTGAACAATATTTGGGAAGGTGAATATCCGGTACTTTCATGTTTAGATGAGTTGATGGCTAGCTGGTACAATGGGATGTTTGCAGCCCATTTATTGTGTGGTGATCCGTCTAAATATTTCCGCAACATTGGCTTGATGACACGATTTACTCGTTCAGCTAAGTTGGTTTGTGGGTGGTAAGCGGATGCAAAGGAATGGTATATTCCCCAGGATTTGCAAAGAGTTTCAATCATATTAGAGCGGAATGATGTTGCATTATCCGTAACGATGACTTTTGGCATGCTGTAGCGACAAAATATTTGTTTTTCCAGGATCTCACTAATAACTTTTGATGTTGCTTCTTTTGTGGGGTGTAGTTCCACATATTTTGAAAAGCCATCCACGATGACTAGGACGTATTGGTATCGTCTGGTAGTTGATGGTGTGTAAGGACCAAGGAAATCGAGGTAGAGAGTGTGCCATGGGTCCTTTATTTGTTTTGTGCCCATCAATCCTTGTGGTTTCTTGTTGTCAAATCTATTCCGTTGGCACAGGTCACAAGTCTTGATATATTCCTCCACAATTTTACGCATGTTGTTGAAATACGCTTTATTTTTCAGCTTCTGAAAAGTTTTCTCTGTTCCCATATGTCCGGATGAGGGGACGTCATGGAGGTTGTGGAGAACTCGATTGTGTAGGGATTTTGGTATGAACGGCACAATCTTTTTGGAGTTGAGCTTGCGGTAGATGATTCCTTGGATGTCACAAAATTTATCAGGATGCAAAAGCATTTGGTGCTTACAATCAGGATCTTTTTCTTGTTCTTGCTTTAATATTTTCTTGTCTAAGTCACAGGTAAGCGTGAGCGCATTGATGTTGAGTGGAATTTCTTCTTCTTCGTTATCACTTGCAGGTGAGACGGGATTTCGTGAAAGATAATCTGCTAATACGTTGTCACGTCCTTTAATGTGAGTTATACACGGGCTCCATTCTTGGAGTTTCCAGCACCATCGCATAAGTCTGGAGTTGGTATTCTTCATTGTGTGAAGGTAGGTTATAGCAGTGTTGTCAGTTTGGATGGAGAATGAAGCACCATCTAAATATTCTTTGAATTTGTCCAATGCAAATATGACTGCATAGCACTCTTTTTCTGCTGTTGAATAGTTTTGTTGAGCGTTTGTCAGAGATTTACTGGCAAAAGCGATGGGTCGTTCTTGATTGTCATTGTTGGCTTGGAGTAGTGCTGCACCTACGCCAAGATCCGAGGCATCTGTACGGAGGACGAAAGGCTTTTTGAAGTCAGGATGGAGGAGTGTGATGTCAGATGAAGAAGCTTTTTTCAGTTCTTCAAACGCCATGTTAGCGTCAGAGTTCCATTTAAATTTATTTTTGGTGCTGAGAAGTTGATAAAGGGGCTCAGAAATGCTTGCCATGTTAGGGATGAAGTGACGAAACCAGCCAACAGCTCCTAAGAAACTTCTTAGCTGTTTTCTTGATTTAGGAGGCGTTAATTCCATGATGGCTTTTATTTTTTCTGGGTTACGGGAGATTCCTTGAGTTGAGATGAGATGTCCTAAAAATTTAACTTGGTCTCTCCCAAATTGGCACTTGTCAGATTTGATGGTGAGATTTGCCTTCTTCAGTCGATCCATAACCATTTGGATGTGTAATAGATGCTCTTCAAAATTTCTGGAAAATATTAAAATATCGTCTTGATATACAAAAGTGAATGCTTCCAAACCTTTCAAGACTTTGTTCATTAGGCGTTGGAAGGTTGCTGGGCTGTTCTTTAGTCCTTGAGGCATGACATTGTAGTGGAAATGTCCACGTTTGGTTTGAAAAGCGGTGAATTTCCGATCCCGTTTTCTTAATTTGACTTGCCAGAATCCTTTTTCAAGATCAATGGTGGAGAGGTGGCTTGCTTCTGATAACATTCGAAGCATGTCATTGATTCGTTTCATTGGAAATCCATCTGGTATAGTTTGTTGATTTACATATCGGAAGTCGTTGACTAATCTCCAATCTCCGTTTGGTTTTGGTCGAAGGATGACGGGTGAACTATATGGTGAGTTTGATTCAGAGATGAGTCCTTGTTTGAGCATGTCATCCACGATTTTGTCTAGAATTGCACTTTTCGCTTCGGATATTGGAAACGGTCGTTGTAGCTTTGGTTTGTCTTCAGTGACGTTGATCTCATGTTCTATTTCATTTGTTCTTCCTAATGTTGGTGAATCGACGACGGTGGGGAATTGCTGTAGAATTTCTTTAATTTTTCCTTTCTGCCAATCCTTGAGGACTTGAAGGGAGCGTATATTTCCAATGGGACCGTTGGTAACTTCAAACTGATATTTTTGGGAGGGACCTTTGTCTTTGTACCAGAACTGCATGAGCTCCAAATCCATGATGATGCCACTGTTCCGTAGAAAATCCATGCCGAGGAGCATGGTGAAGTCACATTCGGGGAGGAGTACAAATTCGTGTGTGAATTCTTTTGGTCCCAGTCTAAATTTAAAGTTGATTTTTCCGTTAGGGGTGGTTGTCGAACCGTCAACTAACTTGATTGGTCCTTTCTTCCATTTCTTTACTTTTTGTCCTTGCCAAAGACGAGGGTCTCCAAGCACGGAAACAGAAGCACCAGTATCAACGAGGCAATTTCCCTTCACTCTACACAATTTATTGTTTGTATCATAAGCAGGTAAGTTAACTGGTAACATTGGTAATGCATTATTTGAGTTATTGTTGTTGAATATCACAAACGAACCCGTAAAAGATGACTGCTGTTCTTCGTCAGAGGAGGGATTTTCCTCTATTGTATCATTTTCCTGTGGAGGTGGAGAGGGTGGTGTTTGACTGGTGTCAACTCCTATGGAGTTTACACGATTGAAATTGGCACGGCAGTCTTCAGTTTTGTGATTGGATTTGCCACAACGCTTGCATTTATACTGTTGTGGTTTCGGGGGAACAGGAGGTTTCCCTTTTCCGTTTTTATTGGCTGACTTGTCATCTTTTCCTTCAGCAATGGGTGATGTTGGACGTGAGTTTGATTTCTTCTCCTGTGAGCGTTGATTGTAGTTGTTGTTCTGGTAAGCGTTATTGTATTGTGGTTGTTCTATTTGATTAGCAAAATGGATCAGCTCGTATATGTCATTGGCTTGACATCCTAAAAGGTGAGGTTTGATGGAAAGTAACGCTCGCTCTGAAATAAAAGTTAATATCGTTTTAGGATTAATATTTTGATTTCTATGCAATTTCAGATATTGCAGTTCCATTTCCATTGCAAATTGAGCGAATGGTTCGTTCTTGTTTTGTCGACGACGGAGGAGGCGCTCCATGGATGCTGTATGATCTGCATCACTTCCATACATCTTTAGAAAATGTTGGCCGAATTCCTCCCATGTGCTGACCTGTAATTTGGTGCGTTGCCACCATAAATTTAGTTCTTTCTCCTTCTGGAACACTGAACTGAGGTGACACAGGCGGTCTGGTCCAGTGATGAGTTTGTGAGCCATATACTGCTCAAGTTCTTCTAAAAAATATTCTGCAGTGTTCAATTTGGTGTCAAAACGTGGTATGGGTATATTGGAGGGAGTGTTGTGAACAACTGGTGAAGTTGGTTGGGTGGATGGATGACTTTTAAAAGGAGGTGAGGCAACTGCTGTTGCCATTGACGTACTTCTTTTAAAAGGTGATTTATGTAGTGGCGTTTCTGCATTCATTTCATGGTTGAGATGTGCAGGAAAAGTTGGTGGTTTGGTAGTTATATATTTTGCAAAAGGGTTGCTAATAGGTGGTGTAGTTTGCTGTTGATTATTTGTTGTTTGTGTGTTTTGAACTGGAGGTGGAGGAGCGAGTTGGAGGCGTGATTGTAATACTGGAATCAATCTTTCCAAGAATGATGAAGGCATGTATTCTCCGACCATAAAGTCCTCTATAATATGTTCAAATTTTTGTATGTTGACCAAGTCCTGATGGACCTTACTCTTCATTTGGAGGTATTCTCTGCTGTGGTCTTCAAAGTCCTGTTGCAGTTGATTATGATGAGCCTCCATGTCCTGAAGATCCGTGATGACTTGGGAGAGTTGGTTTTCCAAGTTGGAATGCACATGTTGCGTGAATCCACGAGAATGTTTTCCAGTTTCGTTGATTTCCACTCTGAGCCGGGCCACGATGTCGTTCATGTCTGATATCGTCTTCTTAAGTTTAACTTTGAACTTTTTTAGTGGGGTCCCGTCCCCGTGTGCTGTAGTGGGCGTTCCTATCGCGACGACTGGATTTTTATTTTCTGTGGTAACGGGTTGTGGTGCAAACCACTCGTAGATTTTGTTGATGATGGCTGTTAGAAAGTAATATATAATCACTAATAACATGATGGTTAGGATCAAAGAACCCCAATCAAATGGAATTTTTGTATCCGATGAGGTTTTATCCCCTGTAGAAGCACTGAAAAACCGGAACAAACCTGGACTTTCAGGCACTCTTTGTGACGGTGATAACCTGTTCGATTCTAGTCGGGGAGCCATTTGTGACGGTGAAAATATATTTAATAATTTCCCTATCATGATTTATGCTTTCCTAAAAGAAACAAACGTAGAGACTACTTTTATATTGAATATAACATAGAATCTTGTTTATTAACATTTCTAAATGAAACAGAATTAGGAAATAATATATTTTATTCTCGGATACTCCCACTACAAGGAAGACAGAAACAGCCTTGCACTTGGGAACCGAGGGTATTTGTGTAGATAGGAGCTGTTGCTCCTGCTGAAGTTCTAAATAGACTCTTGACTCCTTTTGGTTTGGATAGTGGTTTTATGATGAGATGAGAGCATGACATGATGGGGCATCTTGGGATCAGATGCATGCGATGTTTTAGTTACAGTCAAAGACACGAGGGTCACAAATTTATGGTGTTTGGGAGACGCAGTGAAGAAGAAAACTACTGAAGAATTCAGCTATACTAATTCATGTCGGCCTTTTTCAGTGAATCTGAGAAAAACAAGTTTTATTGCTTGTTTTAGTTTCATGTTCTTCCGTAATGTAACTTTGTAGGCCAAATGGAGATCCAAGTTTGTTCCAAATCCTTTAAAACTGACAGTTGTAGAAAACGTGTTGCATGGCCCCATATTGCGATGAGAATAATAAAGCCTAAATTGTGAAGGCATTACCTAATCAGAAATCATCCTTCGACCACTCGGTCGTATACATGAATATGAAAAACATCATTCTTACTTTTTGTTGATGCGTGGAAAGTACACTTGCGCATATGGGAATTGAGAGTGGGGTCCAGCTCTGCCATAACTCTGACGTGTGAAGATGAATTCCTGCTCATTTTCACTACTGCTTTCAGGGGAACATCTTCATATTTTCTTAGCAGCGTTTCGTGTGAACGGGTTACGTAACATTTTCACCGTCTTTCCTTGGAGAGTGTTGCGAAAGGAAATATATCACAACGTTTCTTTAGTACTTATTTGAATGTGACAGCTATAGTTATTGTCCGTTTGTAAATAGATCATTAGTGTGAATAGAAATCCGAATTCATTTGCCTTAGTTAATGTGTATCTTCTTGCAACTAGACCGGTTGATAAGGTGGAACTTTTAATTCCTAAAACGGAAAATTATATTGTCAAATATTCACTAACGCCCAGTATTTGTGCAACATTTTTTTCTTCATTTTAAGCAAAATACTTTAAAAAAAATAAAAGTGTATTGTTCCCTCGTAAAAAGTTTTGAGGTTTTGGTGAAGATTTAATTGGCATTTTATGCATGTGCTACTTCAGATACGCAGAGATTTTTTAGATTTGTAGAGAAATTTTGATAAATGTGAACATTTCTTACCCGCTATGGAGCTGAACATGTATTTCTCTTATTGAAAGTAATTGATTTTTGTAAGTAAATGTCAGAATTTCCACTCCAATTTCATCTTTACTGACGATGAGCTTTCCGGTAGTTGGTTCATCCGTCCCACCCAGCACCGCTTCCGCAGAGACATTTAAACTTCATAACGGTACGAATTTTTTTTATAAAAACGTAACTTTATTACTTACAAATATTCTGAAATTATGGTTTGGCGTTTTAGAGACAAACGGCATTATTCATTCATCCTTCATTGAAGTCAAGTGTATCTCCTGCTTACGAACTTTTCTCAGTCGTGCAGCATACGAAAACAATTTCTCGCAATGTCAAGCTGCTTTCCCTTTTATTTTTACAGACCAGATCATTAGTACGGTTATTGACCATGAATTAGCCCACCCAAGCTCCAGTCGGGGAACCCCAAACGCTCGCTTGAGAACTCCAGTTAAATCCAACAACTCTTTTGCAAGTAATTAAATACAAAATTCAAAGGTTTCTATATACATACATGTATAACTAAAATACTTTCATTTAAAAATATCAGATAATTTTAAACGTTCGGAGGAACCTCGTTCTTTCAAGTGTGGAACTTGCGAAAGAGTTTACATCAGTAACTCAGCACGCCGTTATCATGAACGGAAGCATCATCTGAATCGACGACTTGAAGGAGCATTAGCAACTTCAGTTGGCATGGAACAAGAAGGAAATTATCCTCGTCAAAATGGTAGCAGAAGTTTTCATGCTCCATCAATTGCTGAAGTGCAGCGAACTACTTCTGACCAAGCGTTAGACTTAACAAGCAATACGTCAGCAATGTTGCAATTTCGGAGGGCAAACAAATCCTCAGTTTACTCAACAGAGCTATTAGCAACTTCAGCAGTACAAACCAATTCCAGAGGTGGAGAAAGTGACGAAATAGAACAAACAACGTCTCTTGCAAGTGACACCACCATGGAGCCAATTGTGCATGGAATAAATGATTTGCATTTAATATAAGAAAAGAAAGGACGGTCATTGTGTTTGATCATTTTCATAATAACGTAGAGTTTTTGCCAAAAACGAGCAACCAATTTTGAAATATTGTAAGTTTTGTGCTGATCAGCAGAAATTAGATATAAGGCGTGTTTGAATGATTAGTATAATGATAATTCAATGTAGAATAGATAGATTCAAAAAATAGTAGAATATGGGATGAAATATGTATTTAAATATGTGATTAAAAAGGGTAAAATATGTTTTGAAAATTATTAGCTAAAATGGAAAAGATGTAGTGAATATGGTAAAAGATGTAGTTGAAAAGCAATTACATGCATTTAAATGTGGACATAAATTTTGGCACAAGAATATTTTACTACAAGAATGCTGCTTTATGAAACGCCATTCAGTATCTTCGTCCAATAACTAATACACTTGTTCTATTATATCTCTTAATATTTCTATAAAACCATTTGTTCGCACTTTAGTGTAAAAAAGAAAGAAAGGGGAAAGAGACCACGGTGTTTTTAGAAAAATGAAAGAATATGTCAAATTTGATGCCAAAGCACAAAATATTTAATATACATACAGACCAAACTCCTACACATCTAAATTGTAGCGTGACGTAAAAATTTACGTATATACATAAAGTTGAATCCCAAGTAATGTAAATGAACCACAAAATGTATTGATTATTAAAATGTAGAAAAATTTCAATTCCGAATGAAACTATAGAAAGTCTATTTTTACGAGCAAGACCCCAAATTTCCATTCCATTGTACAATAAAATTTGTTTACATATTGCAAAAACATGAATCACACTCGACTTTTTCTCCGCTACGGAAAAGAAAGCGTTGGCACAAATTGGTACTTACGGGCAAAACCATGTAATTTTTTCACTTCATTACACATGCTGAAGCGTAGAAAATGATGTACTGATTTGTGCACATAATGAATAAGTTGATTACTAGATTTATCCTTTTGATATGAATTATTTCAATGTTCCATTTTATTACACATATTCGTAATCACGATACTACTGTTGGCTTTTGCATTTAAGTATAGCGACAAGTCAACAAACCCGATAAAATTATTTTTGCTTGCAAATTCCTAATAAGCTCACCTTAAAAACAGGGAATTCTAACGGCAATATAATGCATCGCATCACTCCTAAAAATAAGAACAAAATATAAAATTTGCTTTAACACGAAGATCATGTAGTAAAATATATTGCTGCATTATCAGTGAAGTGACTATTAATGCCCTCGCTAGTCGTTCTCGCCCATCTTCTCTCGGAATATGTTTTGCTTCGGGTTGAACTTTTTATAAACCTTTTTTATTGCAAACCCTAGAATATCATATTCTAGACATGTAGAAAGTTTTTTGACCCCTAGGATCCAGTGCAGACGGTAGTCACCACACTCTTATATAGCATGTGCGTACATAACATTTTTTTACCTCTGCATCCTTATATTCACATCATCCAAAAATTACACTAAAAAATTGCATTCACTTTCCCACTTCACAACAACGGCAAACGGGAAAGCAGTCTAATATAATCTTAAGAACGTTTCTTGGGAATCTTGATTGATACGTCAGTTCATTATATCAAATCTAAACCAAGGTGCAGAGCATTTCAACTTTCTTTGATTCTCATGCATGGGTTTTCCCATTACTCAACTTACTCTTACCATTAATGCAAATAGACTAAATGTTAAAGTAACACATTCTTCTTCCAACTCATCCCTATTCACGCCGTTTCATGCACCAAGCTTGGATAAAAAATTATGACAACGTTTTTCGTAGCACTATCAACTGCATCTTTCCCCTTACTTTTAATGATTTCTGTTACAATGTATTCCTTGTAACTTGATAACGGAATTTGATAACCCAACAGATTGTGCCAATGATGCATGAAAATTTGGACAAACACAATATAATGACATAAGTTGAGATTCTGGTACGAATATTTTAAATGAAACTGATTTAGATAGGGAGAAAAACACACATAAGCAATGGTTGAGTGTGTTATAATGTGTCTGACCATAGAATCTTCATGGCAATATTCTGAGATACATATATACATGAGAAAGGTTGAATACAAAGACATTTTCGACTTTTTCTTATTCAATAATGGTTAATTGACGCTATGTTGAAATATCTAGCCAACAGGGAAAGGGCAATTATTTTACACTGTGGCGGATATTTGTGTATGTGGTATTCTTATGTGAATATTGGGGAGTTTGATGCTAATGTGAGTGACGAGGAAGAGGAGAACCCATGGATTTATGTGACCTCTGTATAGTATAGTAGTTGAGAGTACAATAAAACCAGGTGTCTCAGCACACCAACCATGCTATTGCCCACCAACCTTCGAGCAAGCAGCTTGCCTTCTTATTCTCTCATTCTCATCACCACTTGGGCATGGGAGTTAGGGCCATAGGTATACATTATATTTAGGGGAGTAGAAATGGTCTTCATAACACAAACCTTGCACATATTTGTTAGTTGCAACAAGTACTATATCAAAAACTGTAACCCTTTCTTTTGTAAGTGAAATTTTTTAAGTGAAATACTAGTAAGTGACCATAGACGAGTGAAACCTTATGAGTAGTCCTATCCAAACTCATCTACTCCGAACAATTTGGCAATGCTAACTTTTAACAGCGTGCACCTAGATTGTTATTTTTAACAATTATATTTCTCAGTCATATGAATTTGATCCACTGGCTTAAATCGTATATTTTGAAAAAGTAAATGAACATATAAAGCCAAAAAACTAAAATGAAAAATGTATTCATTTCATGTATACAATCCAATTTAAAAACAAAGCTAAATGTCAACACCAAGGGCAAAAGTTACTCTGTATTCACGCACCAACCACCATTCGTGGCTGAAAATTATGACTTATGGCAAGCGTGAAATTTGTAATTGAATCTGGGCTATCCAAAAATGTAAATCCTATTATTTTTAATGACATGTATCAGTCCAACGTGTGTGTGGGGTATCGGTTGCTTAAGAAGATGACAGAATAGGCTGTTATGCAAGTATTATATTGAACGTTAGGAGACATTGTCAATTGTAGGGAATACAGGATGCTTCACATGCTTCTGTTTTATAAATAAAGCAAATTCAGGACGCGCCGTGCTAATTAGCAGCCCTATTTTTTGAGTAAAAAATTATGTTTTTGGTCAAACACATACTTAAGGGGCTAGAAAATTAAAAATCAGTTTATGAATCTAGACGATAATTAGGATTTTTACATCGTGCGAAATTTTTCTTGGTCTTTTGTATTATCAAACAATGCTTCCATATCCTTTGTCTAATATGCGAGGTTTGCTCCAATCTTTCTCAATTTGTTGCAAATTCATGCAAAAACTGTTTAGAGGTAACTGAACTAAATTATTTTCAAAGTGTTTATTTTAGTTTATTGAAGGTTTTTAAAGTAATATTTTTTTCGATGTGTGTAGGTTTTTATACATCAGAATGACATTATTTCGAATTCAACCGTGCTACTTTGGAAGTTCTACGATGGCGTCAGTGTGATCTATAAACGTTTAAGATCAAAGTATGGAAACTAACACATTGAAATGAAGCTTCTCGCTTCTAACTTCTCGCGGCTTCTTAAGCAAATAATCTTAAATCCCCGTTACGTCAGTTTTTTACCCTAATGTAATTTATTGTGATTTATATACTTGTGTTAATAGATGCTTCATAAGTGAACCTTTTGTTGTCAAAGTTTTGATGCGCGTCAAAATTATCATTTCTGATATTTATGACTCACATGTCAATCTCATGAGAGGGTTTCAAGTTTCAAATACTTTTAAACAATTGCGGTAATGACATATCAAAAACGTAATTGGATGACTTATGAACATAATGAACATAATATGGAGATAACAGGATGTTGGGAGAAGCGTATGGGTTGATAAATAACGATGCTTCAAAATGTATAGAATGTTCGCATAACCAAATTATTGCATACATTGTATCTTACATTTGCGGCATTAAAGGCGTGTGGGTTTGAAATGGAGCCCTAATGGTAATTTGAAATGCATAAATAAAAAGTATGTAAACAAGCAAACCCAACGCCTACCAATTTTTTCTCTAAAGTTGTTCTAGTTCCAAATTGTAGTGAAATACATTCAAACTCAACAGAATTAAGCTCAGAAATGTTGTCTTTAATAATGTTTGTTTGAACTTTGTCTCGAATGCGTTATTACGTTGCTGAAGCGGAGCATTCAGCACTCAACGCCTTCTTCAGCTACGTCTCTGGGCTTGCTTACTAGCAGTTTATTTACATTTTAACGTTACTATTTTCCATGCAACATCTAGCTAGAATAGCAGCTTTATAACTTGTCTTTCGTGACTTCGGGGCAACGTAATACATTGTAGAATTACAAAAAATTTGTATAGAGAGAGCTAATTTTCCCCAATTATTATGATTCCATCTTGTAAAACTTATTTGACAAGTGACGACATGCAACTTAATGGTATTTTCTTTTGATTTTAATGCTCGAGTGATTTTTGGTGTAACAACTCCACAGTTCGACTTAATCATTCTGCGAAACCGTAAGTTGAGCAAAGTATTTACTCCGAGTGAGTTCACAAATCAGTACATATTTCTGTTTCTATTGTTTTCCTTTCTCGTCTTTAGTTTACATTAGCGTAACACGTATCATCTTCATTTCCATGCCGAAATCTATAAGTTCAAATGCATAAACTAAGTTGCTTGCTCGCATGGATTTTGTGATCATTTTATCATTCAACATGTTGTTATTTATGGATCCAGATCCAAGAAGAAAGTGGGTCAATGGGATACTTCGGACTCCGCGTCGTAGCAATGCTTGAGCTAGAAGAGGAACTAGGGATATCATCATTACATAACGTTTGAATTAATG
This sequence comes from Orchesella flavescens, assembly GCA_964034955.1. Taxonomy (NCBI): domain Eukaryota; kingdom Metazoa; phylum Arthropoda; class Collembola; order Entomobryomorpha; family Orchesellidae; genus Orchesella; species Orchesella flavescens. The sequence continues at coordinate 6,872,871 of OZ035953.1, forward strand.
TGGAATTTGAAATGATGCAGGATAAAATATACAAGTCATTCTAATTATACAGGTTTGTGTTTGCAGATGCTTAATATCTTTTCGCATTTACGGTTTCTATAAGCATCAAAATTAGTGAAATTTGTCATTTTATTAGTTTATTTGTTGACCATCAGACCTTTATTTATCATTATTGAAACCACGAATTTCTTTACTGTAACATTAGGTTCACACGCTTTTCAATACCATTAATATGCAGCAATTTCAGTGTACACTGAAGTCTGAATTCCAATATTTTCATACACATACCCATTTCCACGCTATTGTGGTGGACTTCTGTGGTTTTAACATTTGAGACAAGTTAGAAACATGACCACGAAATAGATGTTGGCGGAAGTGTGTGGGATGATGGTGACGCTTTCTTTTCCGTTCTTTCGTTGGACGGATGTAATTTGTTTCTCAACGTTTTGAATCAGCACTGAAAAAAAATCCGAGACATATATTGTGACTGAGCTTTCGCAAGGCGTATTATTATAATTTAACTCAAAATTAACTGCTGGTAAGCAGACCTAGACACGTAGCTGAACTGGGTGATGAATAGGAATTCTAGGCGATCAATGAGAATTCTGGGCGATGAATGGGAATTCTGGGTGATGAATATGAATTCTGGGCGATGAATAGGAATTCTGGGTGATGAATAGGAAGTTTTTACGAATGTACTTTATAAATTTCACAGATCTGTAAGTGGTCTTCCAAATAACTTCCTGTGAAAGTATCAATAGTCTGTACGTTGCTGTCATCCTAGTCAAAGCGAACTATGAAACAAAATGATCCCTCTTTGAAATGGGAGTATTCATTATCCCTTGTCTTCTTATCCGACTTCGTTGTGTTCCTCCGAAAAATAGGATACAATTTCACGCATAGACATGAAAAATATTATGATCACCAAGTGGACACTATAGACGAAGCTTATAAATGTACTTCCACCTTCATAACAACAACAAGAATGTCACCAAATTTAATTATTTACCTTTTTCTGGATCCCCATAGTCATATTTTTTATTCATACTCGAATGATAAGGGATACGGGAAAGCACAAAAAGCAAGGTTAATAATGTTGCTGCATGAAAAATAGGGGGACACATACATCAAGTACGGGGGAAACTTCTCACAATACCCTAGTTTTTTGTTTGTAAAAAAATGTGAAGATTTTAAGAATGTAACACCGACCCCTTCATCTGCTTTGCATTATTCGCATTATGTTGTGTGAATTCTATGAAACCTCTCTCAGCTTGGTTGTATTTGATTGCATTGATAATACAATTCACCCATTTATTATGAAGTTATGTGGCTCATGAAAAAAATGAGTAACTTCGACAGGAAACATGCACTTCGTCATACATTCTGAAATGATACGGTTTATGAGCTGAAAAAAGATAAAGTCACATTGACGGCTTTGAGTATGAATAAAAATTATGAGAACTTTTACAACCTGTTTATGGTGCAAATTTTGATGCCGTGGTACAAACGTTTTTCATTTAAGCGACATTCGGAATGGTGTATCAAAAGCTCAAATAAGGTTGTCGATGCTTACAGGATTATTAAAATAGCTATAATTTGCTTTCAATGCTATTATATATTTCCATAACAGTGACAGGAACGAAAGCTTGTTATATTTTTATGCTTCCAGTTGCAAACATAAATTAAAAACTTTAGTTTTATATACAGCATAAAAGTGTTCATATAAAGTGCACCATTGAAAAATAACTTGAAAACTTAGTAACATGAAAGTATGTGAGATAATGAGGCGCTTAATAATAAATACGCTGATTGCTTAATGTAAGTCAAATGTCATTCTAAATTTCCAGCAGTTACCAAGGCATATTGGTAAAAGTTCTCCCAAAGTCTGCAATGATATCATCTCCATTTATTTACCCATTGTCATTCCGCAATAAATATTGTGAAGTATATTGTATATTTCTTTACTTGAGCAACGCAACAGTTCTTCATCAGCATGAAGTATCGCCTTCGTTTCCCACACCGAAAATATTCAGCCACGACAGGCTTTTGGCTCATGTGCTTATTGTATCATGTTACATCTTGTTATTAATTATTTCGGTCTCCAGGAAGAAAGCGACTGATAGTGAAGCCTCAGATTTGATGTCGTAGCTATGTTGAACGTATTTACGAGCTTGTGGCCACATCATAAATACAAGAACAGAGTTGAAATATATCATAATAGAACATTATAAGCTGTATGCGAGTTTGAATTTTTGGCAACGTACGTCCTTGCCCTACTTATTTGGTTTGCATCAGTAGAATTACTGCATTTTATACAGCCAAAAACCATGTATCCTTTGCTTGCAAAAACTCAACTGTAGTTCATTGGATTTCAATTTATAGCCGGAAGTACCATTTCCTTTTCTTGGAGAAAAGTAAGGAGTGAAAATGGATTCATAATTTAACTTGATGAGATCATCAATGTACATTAAGGCTTTACAGAAATACAAATGGAACTTAATCACAATTGTGATATCACTTTCAACCTCGGAATGAAGACATGATATAAATTCTATCGCTGTCCTTTTGAATTGATTTTCGAGCTTGCAAAAATCTCATTTACGCTTATAAAAACGAAATTGAACTAAAACTTAAAACTGCTTAAATCCTCAATCAAAATTTGGGCATACGAGTTTGTTTACTATTTTTCAATGCAAAATCAACTTTTAAAAAGATATTATATGTCTCATTTCCCAGATTGTTACGAGCAAGCAGGTTCAGCCGAAATGTTGGAGGGGTTACGAGTGACGGATACATATTTTTCAATATAACACTTCGAGTTCATACGGGATCAGCAAGCATTCAAATTTTGATGATGTTGCTGTAAAAACTCGTTAACATTTTGTGGCCTTCTACAATCATCATGCGGAAGACCCAAATCATTCAGTACTTGTATGATATTTACTCTGAGTTGCAATGCTTGTCCATTTTGAAGCGATTTTTTTTCCAAACTTACCTGTGATACTAAGCATGAAATTGTTATTATTTAATGATTACATTACTTTGTATTGTGAAACTTCCAATAAACTTTCTAGCACCACTATAGACGAATTTGATCTGATGGCTTGATCCGTAAGTTTGGTATATTTTATAATGAAATAAAATAATTGAGTGCTTGCGTAAATCTCAATAACAAATTACATAACGTATTCATTTAATATATTAAATTAAAGTAAAAAATCCAGCTAAATACAAGCACCACAAACAAATAAACTAAACATTATTTTTCTGTAAAAACGAAGAAACTAATGATTTACGTAATGTGATGGTGAGATATGAAACTGAACTGGGGCTGATTGGAAATTCGAGTGGAAATGTGAATCCTATTATTTTTTAATGGCCGACTATCGTTGACGTGTGAGGTGAGTTACGCTTATGAACACAATCGGAGAAATTCTAGAGAATAAGAGATGTTGCGTAAGTACGTATGTGGAATGATGAAGATGCTTCAACAAAAAATTTAATTTACATATCAAAATGATTATGAACGCAGATTCTTACTTTTATAAGCGTAAGACTTTCTATCGAAATAATGCCATGCGTTATTATTTTACACGAAATATTATCCAGAATTTTTCCTACATAATATCTTTAGCTCTCTACTTTACCCAACTCATTTACTTTTCTTTTTGGCCAAAATTACCACAACGTAATTTAATTATTTAATTGCAAGGCGTTAATAAACAAACGAATCTCAGTTAATATTATTGATAACTTAACGTATCACCAATGTTGTTTTGTTGCATTCAATCATCAAAGTATGTTAATCTAAATTAGGAAATCCTTAATTTTCAAAATCAAAAATCCTGAACGCCTAAGTATTTAAAACTCGCAGCACGGTTAAATAATTATACATGTATTACACGATCGGAAAAATTACCTTGCTGCATGTTCACAAAGCCCACAAACATCTTCGTTTTTATCCTTTTTCTTTCTCATCCTGCAATGCGTATTGGAGGGATATTGAATGAGCAACAGTTTTTATCATCATCACATGTCTTTTTCTCTATAGCGGGTTATATGGACTTTTTGCTTACCTCAACTTAAGTAATATATTTTGTCATACTACATCATCTTGTTATTGATTTATTCCGTCTCCAAGATAAAGCGACTGGTGGGCCAGCTTGAGATTCTCCATAGTAGCTGTGTTTCATGCAAGTTCACTTCATTTCACTGGAGGAGGTCTTTGCTGCAACATCAAAACCAGAACGGTGTCAAAACACATCAACATCATCTCACCTGTTAGTAAGTGTGTCATACTTAGATTTTGGCGAGTTGTGTGCTACATCATTATATACAACTTTTATTCATTGTGACATTTAATAAAAGTGTTTTTCAATTGTGGGAGAACAAACGTTTCAGTAACCAGCGTGGCGTGAGGATTTAAAATGTAGATTTTAAATCCAGTGCCTAATTTACCATTCCGTATCGAATATTCCAAACACCGTAGCTAGATGCTATTAAATTAGAAAATTGTATAACTTCAGCGAGGGACATATAATATGTTTGTGAAGTAAATGTGATGTGATTTGAAAATAGGGTTAGTAATAATAGAATTAGTATAAATTACGAATCCTAGCTGTCAAGTGCGTCACAAGACTAAAATAATCCGTTTATTTAATCAGTTCTAAAGAAGATAGCTTGTATTTTTAAGCTTGTCACAAGTTTTGAACTGTATTTTTCGTTTTAGTAATTGGTATTCAAATAAATCATGGAACAGTGTAATTCTAATACCATCTCTTCCCATAGCGTGCTACCCACGACTTATGACATTGATAAAAATCAATCAAAACAATATCATTCTATTTATTCACCAGTTTCATTTCAAAGATACTTGAAACGCCAAATTTCCCGACCAATTAAAACTACCACATCATCGAAATATTCAACACGCAGTTTTTGTACACTCCAGCGAGCTCCGACTTTCTTCTCAGCGCCTCTGGCTCAACATGCCAATTTACAGCCAGCTCCTGTCAATTTAAATTTGTCTTCACCTGCAACAACCGTGGCCCAATGTGAATTCGGGCAGCGTCAAAACCACATACGTAATAATGTTGAAGCACCAAATTAGATGAATCAACAAGAACATTTCAGGCTCCCTTAAAATGAAAAAAGATGAATACGAATCCCAGGTAGCAATGTTAAACAATGAAAAGCCAGAACTCCCGTGAGAGGTAGAAATAATTAAACTAGCTAAACAGTAACCAGGCAGTTTTTAACGAACATGAATTTTTAAGATAGAAATTGCAGCAATGCATACCGAATTTACTTTCAATAGCTTTAAGATCAGTCAGGGATTAACCTGCTAATTAGGATGCCCGGCCTGCAGATTGGCAGCCCTGCGGAAATGCAAAACACAGGCCGAGATGCCAATTTCGAGGCCTTGAAGCAGTGGGTGATATTTACAAGCTAAAAAATTATTGACGATGATAGAAAAGAATTTTAGGTGTGTCATTATTTATACAAATGAATTACATGACAGGTGACCAATGAATATGTATTGTTTTGTGTATGCACAAAACCTGATTTTAAAATCAGGTAGGATTGGTGTTATGATGTGAAGAATTGTATGCAAACACATCAATAACTGAGTTTAAATGATAAGTTTATTAGCACAATTAACAGAATTACTGTACATTGATCGGACTCCTCTCCTCATGGTGATTCACTTCTCTCTGCCTGATCTCTCTCTTCCTTGCTCTCCCTATCGCTACCTTATAGAATAACACACCTGCTCCCATTCAAATCAACCACATATTCTTAGCTTACCCCTTATACATAAACATTATCATAACAATTGGTAATTTGGCGATACACATGTTGACTCTCTTGTCCTTGCAAGCGTGATGAGTCCGCTTGCACTTGTTTGCAAGGCAGGCCAAAATATATAAAAACTTGCGCTTGCAAAGGACTTGGAAGCTTATGCAAGCATTTATTTGACCAGAAATCGAGCTCAAAATTAAAATTGTTGCTGCCCGTTTTTAATCACCTAAATGATTGTTACATACAAGCTGTAATTTTTAGGACTAACGAGGGAAGGACTAGGTATGATTTTTTCTGATTTGGCTGGGACGTGGTTGTAGTAGTACTTTTTGGTGAGAAAATAAACCATATAACGTGTTTTTACTCCATGGCCACGAATTTCCGAGTTATGGAAATTTTAATTTTATCGGGATCAGTTTTTGAACTTTCCCGTTTTTCTTATGGAGTTTAACATGGAGAAAACCAACTTTCACGGGTACTATGCAATCAATTCAAAACTTCAAAAAATGTCTAAAAACCCAATATTTCGATGCTTAAGTGGTGCAAACCATAAAATATCGTCAAACAAATCATTTTAGACAAACAATAGCTATTGGTGTTCTTATGCATGTGACAATGCTTGAACATTCGTGTTTGACAAATTGAAGGCTCGTTAACTCCGAAACACTTTGCCATAGAGACCTCGCATTTGGACCAAATAATGTTTTCATATAAGGTACTTCTACGCCAAGTTTCAGCTAATTCAAAAATAATCTTGCTTTGTCCCCCCCTCGTAAGTACTAAATCCCGTCTGCAATGCAACATTTGTAAGTATAAGATTTAAAACTTAACGACCCTTGTTGGCAATTTTGTTTCAAATAAATTCCGGTAAAATGTAGGGAACGCAACTATTGTACTGACTAAAAACTGACTATACCACTGAGAGATTGGACGACTTAACTTCATCAAAATTGCTTTCATTATTTGATTTAGCATGTCAAACAACGAAATATGAATGAGTTCCTACTGAACCGAATGATATTTTTAATTTTCCTGCACATGCTTTTCGAAATATGCATTGGATCTAATCACTAATACTACCAGTTAATTCAGCATACCTTTAAACTGATGAAGAGTTTAACTTCTTGTAAGGAAGTTACTTCTAGCAAATAAGCCACATATACACATAGCGTTTCGCAAAAATTTGAAGTTTACAAAAATTGTGTCTAGAGATTGGAATAATTTGACTCGACTTGAATGGGATCTAGGACTTTTCACATCGAGGCACTTTCTCCCACAAGGACCATTACCCTCTATGTACATTCCCCTTTATACCTTCCCCCTCCAAACTATTATCATTGAAGTCTTAAAAGACCGCGTGAAAATATTCTGACATGTATAATTTTAATCCACATTACGACTATTTTGAACCTAGTTTCTTCTTGATACAATGTACGTATAAAAATTTACTTATCATTTCAAAAAGGTTTAAGAAGATAATTTAATTTACAAAAGATTTTTACACATTAAAATATCATGAACTATTTAACATAAACATAATCTCAGGCGTTCCATCATTCCCTTGAAAAATAGCATGTAGTAACTGTGCCCCAAATTTATTTCTTCATCAAGTAAGTACTTTTTTCCAGATAATTACGATGCAATTCTCATTACGTTTAGTTAAAAAAATCCCTCAAACCTGGAGTAGATAGGTTGTGCTTAAGGAGCCGTAGTGAATGAAGAGCACTAATTTAAACGTTCTGAGAGAATGTCACGAATTTTTAATAAGAAAACTTCTTGGTCTAGATATTTTCAACATTATATATGTCAGACTATTTTTACGCAGTCTTTAAGGATGAAAAGAGCCCAGTAGGAAACGGATCGTGGAGGGGAAAGTTCTCCGGGAGTATTGCAAGGCAAGCAAGGCATTTTTACATCCAAGCGCAAGTAGGTATGGGGCTCAGATATTTGAAAGCGATTGCAGAAAGTTTTGATCGTTATTTTTAATAGAAACCATTATAAACGGTCACTAATTCACTGATTTCAAAAATTTAAAATGTTGCATTGCCGAGGTACTTTAGTATTTAACCCTCCAAACTTTAGTCATAATATAATCCAATCATTTAGATGATCTTTACTTGAACGCGGACAGTAATATTTTGAATTTCGAGCTCAATTCCTATTTAAATATATGCTTGCAATACTTTCAAGTCCTTCCAAGCGCAAGTTTACACAATTTGGGTCCAACTTGCAAAAAATCACAAGCAGGCTTACCATGCTTGCAAACTACAAGTGGGTGAACATTTTTCGGCAACTTCCCATCTCTACTTGTGTCCACTTGTGCTAGGATCTTTCAAAATATATTGCTTGTAAGCAGGCCTACAAGCGTAGCTAAACGGCACCAACTAGTGGATGATATGACATTAAGAGTAATAGGATATCAATGGATAGGTTTATATAGACTGAGGGATCAATAATAACCTGAGAGATTAATGGGAATACTGTGGACCACTTGAAATATTTGAATCACCTTTAAACGAATTCTTTCTATCAATCTTTTTTCAAACGCTGTCACGAGATATTAACACCCACAACAATTATTATAAATCCTACGCAATAATAAATATCAAATATTACAACGAGTTCTTGGGACTCAAAATTGCAAACCGTTTGAAAAAATTGAGAATGCTAATTAGCAGGCCGGACATGCTTATTTACAGCCTAATAATAAAACATGGAGTTATAAATTAATCACCGAGTTTAAAAATTTTAACAAATAATGAATATCCTTTTCGGAAGAGAATATATTGAACATAAAAATACGACAAAATTGGTAGTAAGTCTAAAACTGCACAATAAAATAATGATAATATAAAACTGGTCAGCACTACATATTTTTTGTCTTTACCTTTCAAGTTAATTCATCCTAGAGTTTTTGCGTACTATGAAAAAGCTAATTTGCACTCGTAACGCTAATTAGATGCGTTAAGTAAATAACTATGGTTGTATGTCCGCGCTGGTTATACGCTTTTCAGCTCTGACTCGTTATCAGCTCAGCAAGAAGAACTTTATGCTCACTTGCTTCAAATGCAAGAAATTACAGACTATGAAAGGAAAGTAACATCCTTCACAAGTAGTTTAATTGTTGCAATGCCTGAGAGAAAAGCTAAAGCGTTTGTTATTTTGTTATCATATTTACTCGGAGAGTGTCACGAAAATACATTTAAACGAGTTTTTTTCTGTAGTAGAAAGTTTGTTATGACACTTTGAGTGTGTGTTAAGCTTGCTGGGATCGATAAAAAATCCTTTAAAGTTTCACAATAACAGATAAGCATCGCAAACATTTTTCTCCAACAACGCCATGGAATTTGAAAATAGATTGTTGCAATCAGAGCAATCTGATTCCACCCCCGAAACGGATGGGATAGTTTTATCTTCTGTTTCAAGGATATTTTACCCTCAATTGTTGAAAAACTTTCTCCTAGAGAAAGGGTCAACAAAGGTCAGGGGAATGTGGTTGGCTATTTCCAAGCAATATGGAAAATTGGACTATCCCATGTGCTGTTGTTGTGAAACAATTTTGAAACAAATGGTTTACCACGAAGTCCGTGTGTTGAAATTTGCGTGTGCCATCCGAGACACTCTCAAAGAATGTTGTACGTTAAAGAAAACGTATGTTCCCAAAATGGAAAATAGCATATATACAACACTCAGAAAAATGATATTTGGTGGTAAGCGAAATCCAAATTTTGAGTAAAATCTCAAGTAAATCTTGGTTTTTAAAAGCATACCAATCTAATAGTTTTTATTTTGTGATAGCCGCCTTGATGGAAATGTCGACACCTGCAACTTCAGATCCCCTGAGATTCTTTGAACGGTGGAGGTTGGTGGCGGTGACTGAAAAAGCTATTGATCCAATTTGCAGATGTAAAATTCCCCCTCAAGATGAAAACGGTTCAAATTGCACAATATACTTGGGAGGAGAAACTACAGACCAAACTATAACATTGGAGGCAGCTACATTTCCAGCTGACTCCACTAACCCAGGGCTTGCATCAGCAGCTGGTGAAAGTGTGGATGAATCGGCTTTTCCAGAACCACTTTCTGTTTTTCCTTTACCAATTGTTCCTGTTGCTAGTACTTCCACTCCATGCAGCGCCACTGCAGCAGGGCTAAAAACTTTGTCCAATGACTCATTTCGTCCTCAAAACGGTACGCCACTTTTTATAAAAATTCTATTGTTAGATAAACTAGGCGTCCAATGTGAATCTTGCACGATGTTTTTCTTCACCAAAAAAGCTTATGAAAACCACATCTTCCAGTGTAGAGCTGCTATCCCAATTAATAATAGAGAAGAAAGCATTGTTACACCCACCGCTATTGGATTGGCAAAACCAAGCTCCAGTCAAAACATTCAAAAGAAAATGCAACATGTACGGAAAAGAACTCCAACTTTATCCAACACAGCTTTCGATAGTAAGTGTGTAAAATTGGAATTGAGAGGTATTGTGTTGATACAAGGTGTTGTTTTAAATGATAAATATGTTTTGAAAATTTAAGATAATCCAAGTCTTACGAAGGGATCAGGGCCTCCTCTTTTCAAGTGTAGAGATTGCAGAAGGGTTTACATGAAAAAATCATCACGCCGTTTTCACGAGCGGAGGGATCATCCGGACCGTTCGGAAGGAACATCAGGAAGCTCACCTAGACCAGAAGAAGAACGAAATTATGGAAGGCCAAGTGTCATCAAAAAAGGTAGAAATTGTAATGTTAACTTTAGTGTCAAACCGCCACTTACGTCGAAACAAATGTCAAATAATATTCCAGCAACGGTACAATTACGAGGGGAAAACAATCCTAATGAAAAATTATTGCTGTTAGCAGCAGCAGCTTCAGCAGAGCATACCAGTTCACCTGAACTTTGTTTGAATGAAAAGAATGTAGAAATGCCTATTACTTCTCCTACAATGTTTGTGAGTGGAGAGAGTGAAGAAATGGATACAAGTTATCCTGTAATTTGTGTAACTGGAGAGGGTCAAGAAAAGTCCACCAGTTCTCCAGGGTTTTCGGTGAATGGAGAAGGTGAAGAAATGCATACCAATTCCCCCAGATTGTGGGTGAATGGAGAGGGTGAACAAACGTGTATTTCTTCTCCTGTAATTTGCGTAAATGGAGAGAGAGAAAATTTGCAAATGAGTTCTCCTGAAATTAGTGTGAATGGAGAAGGCGAAGAAACGCATACCAGTTTTCCTGTTATTTGTGTAAATGGAGAGAGGTTAGAAATAGTACAGCCACCATCACCATACGAAATCACCATTGAAACAACTATGGAACAACATGGCATACCATTTTGGGAAGGCGAGCAACCCCTCTATCAGCAGTTAAATTTAGGTGAATTTTTCTTGGAAATGATTAACTCCAAAATCAAAATTTTTTTCCGAATATTGCAGTAGATCTTTAATTTAGGAAAATGTTTAAATAAGTAATGCATTGTAGTAATTAAAGAAACTGAAGTAAATCACGTAATCGTTACTAAGATTGACTACAGAAAAAAGGTTCAACAATTTTCAGGCGCAGGTAATACGTCATAGGGCCTTCGATAAACATGAACATTTCCCCAGGTGAAAAATATCGTGCTTTTACCGTCGCAATTAATGATTAACTAGGCAAGCCATACAGCGGCGTATCGGCTACGGTTCTTAATGGAACCATATGAAAGGGAGTTTTCATAACCTTTTGCTCTTGGGTCACGCATTAATTTTTCCAAAAGATGCCTTGTGGTACAAAATCTATGGTAAAAATGGTTTAGCGGTGGGAATCAAAATGTCTAAAAATGAAACGTTTCAACCAGTCTTTCACCAAAAAGTATTACCCATATTCATAGAGATCAAAGGTCAACTGAAATTGTATTTTTGCACAAAATGTATTTTTATAAAGACCAATTCAACCCAGTTCTTTTGCTGCCACTAGAGGAAAACGAATGCGTGACCAAAGGACAAAATTTCATGAAGCATGCAGTTATAAACTGTAATGCAATTTCATTGAGAATTGTAGTCGCTATGAAGCCTAAATTCGGACGGTGAAAGTTTGGTATTTTTCACCAGAGATAATGGAATAGGATTTCTCTCGTATGTTTTCATAACTTATGACGTATTAACTGCATAGAAAAAATGTATGGAATCTGGCTCCCAAGTCGAAAAAAAAATGTTGAAACTAAAATGAATAAATCATGTTCGGTGTATGATAACTAATAGTAGCAAAAGGTTTTGTTGAAACGGATAAAAACTCAGCTGAAATGCATCATTTTCTGTTTCTTAGAATTTTGAACGCTTGATTTGAATATTTGATCGCAATACACACTGAAAGTAATCGTACGATAATTGAATTTAGTCTACATGTAAGTTTGTCACAAGTGAAGTCATAATTTATTATTTGAGTACCATTTACAGCTATGAAAGTATAGGGTTGTGAAATTGCGAGAGTATATGCAAAACTGATAAACTCCCCTATGCATGCAATTGTTAGTTTGATCTTGAATCGAAAAACAAATCTTTGTAAAAGTGGAAGGTTATAATAATAGAAGGATTTAAAATGCATTTGAGTATTTATTATAGCATAAAGTGTAAAATGCATTTGAGTATTTATTATAAATATAGAGAGTATAAAATGCGTTTTAATTATTTATTATAATTACGGAGTACTAATTAGCGGAGCAAGTCGTTGAACCTTCCCATCACTTCCGTGATATTATTTTAATAGTTTTAGTTGAAGTTAGTAAAGTAGTTAAGTGCCTACACAACAACATCTGCAAAAAATATAAAAATTCGATAAATATCATGGCCGTGAGTGAAAGGTCTTGCACTTAGTTCTACATTATAGAGCTCATTTGATGTCAGTCAGTGCTCAGCGTGGAAATTTTTACTTCCGGGATGCATATTTGCACTCCGCTTAAATTTTCATTCCATAAAACGATTTTAGGTGTGCTAATTTGCAACCCGTAATTAAAATTTGAAATAATGAGGACAAAAACATTCCTCGGAGCTCGCGCAATAAAACTTTGAATGCAGCAACTAGACGTTTTGCTTCTCTAGTGTTCTGAAATAGATTTTAAAAGCTGAAATATATTGTTAGTGAATGTTTGTAGTAAGAGTATAGGACAAGGGCAAACTAGGATTACTTTAAGTACATTTTGGAATAATTCCTCCGAACTACCTTCCTTACTAACTGTTCTAACTTTGACACTAATTTTTTTTCAGTTTTGACGAAAGAAATTGCTACGTCAAGGGATGTACCAAATTTCTGATATGCCATAACAGATCAACTTGAAGCACAAGTACTGCACCTTAAATTGCCTAAGCAGTTACCACGCAACTAAATGATAATGATATTAATTAGCCATTTGACCCTCAAAACCATCCCACAAGAGATATAAAGGTCAGGGGGATACCACCGGATAGGGTTCAATATCCATGTAACATTAAGTAATTGTATCACAGATTATTCACATAAATACTCCGCAGCTCACACTGGCAAACACACGAGAAAGTTTAAAATTTTGTCCTGGAACGATATTTTGGTAATCTGACAAAAAGTAACATTTCACGATGAGACATACAGACTTAAAACTTATATATTTCCGTTGCAAAATCTTTCCTCAATAAAATGTTTTTGCTGACAATATGTTACGAGATAAATATGAGCACTTCTTACATCCAAACAAAATGTTAATTTCTTAAAATCGAAACAGGCATCAGACATTTGATCTCGATACTCCAAAATTAAATGTAATTTATGACAAATAATTAGCCCGTTTACAAATGGACGTACTTTAATTACAAATCCTACAAATCATTCATACAGACTTCTCATTTCCCACAAATATTTTCGTTAGATTCAACTGGTCAAGTATCAAGTACGATTTATGTTTATTATTTATGCTTACAGTAATAAAAAAGCTCCTAAATGTTTTTATAGCTAGTTTTTTTCGTGAGGTCTTTTTGTCTGATGATTTACAAAATTATCCTAAGGACATTTGTAATTTTCCGAAGGGCTATTTTGTGTTTTCTTTGAGCCCATATTAAATACTATTAGTACCTATGGTGTACTGATAACATTTTGCACTATCAGAGATGAGCGTTTATATGAAAATTTTGTTAGAACTTATTAAACAAAATTTGTACTAAAAATAATTGTTTAAGAGAGAGTATACATATAAATTATAATTTAGTTCGACCTACAGTTCTGACGAAGAAATTGGTTAATGAAATGAAATTGGTTGATTGATTCAATTAGATTGTGATCACGTATATTTCTGCATTCACCTTGTAATACCTGGAAACACAAGAGTAAAAAGAACTAGCCATTTAGAGTTTAAAAGGAAACCCTTGACCCTGAGGATAACATCCAAGATAAGCGTGCATATCATAGTTGATCTTCCCTACTGATTAGCTGTGGAATGAGTTATCAGTTATCATGCCAATAAGCAGACAGAATGAACAAAATGACTACCTAGCAAAAAAGCTCTTTTAATATAATGCTTAATGGACGTGAAAATTTAAGGCAAACACGAACACTTTTTTTGTCTTTACTTATTAAGGAACTTTTTTTCTAGGGACATTTTGCAAAGGTAGTTTTGTGTTAGTTTCGAAATGGAACTTCGTATTTATGTGACGGGATGGTTCACGAGAGTAAACAGTGCAGTGTAAATTTGGATTTCAAAACGGATTTTTCATATAAGGACTTGAAAGTTTAAAAATAAAAATTAATTGCATTGCAGGGTTTATTGTAGACTCATACTAATCAGAAGACGATTTTTGGGAAAACAGACTATATTAACTAGCAATTTTCTGCTGATTTACACGTTTGTTTTTCTATACCCCGTTCTACTTTTTTTAAATTCTATGGCTTAGGTCAACCCATGAATTGAGTGCAAATATGAGTCAATTCAAGTGGTCCTTGGAGGTTAAAGGTTCATTGGGACCCGAATTTTTGCAAGTGTAAGCAACATATCATTTTGAAGCTGATCACTGGAAAATATCAATAATTTTGTGTGCACTTATAACTACTATGTAACCTTAAGGGTCAGCGGTGGGCTTTTCTCTTTTTAAACTAAATTACTAATTCATTATACTATTGCGTTACCGAATTTATTAGTTATATCCTAAATACTGTCGTTGAATAGGTGTAAAAACCAACGAGTATGAAAGCATATTGTAAAAATGTGGGTTATTGCGTTGCATTAAAGTATGCCATAATATAATATATTCTTTGCTTTAAATATAATGAGTCCACCACCATGCTAAAGCTAATTTCTTAATTCCTAATATGTATACCAATAAGCATATAGATGTGTAAAATAATTTTTTTTAGCTGTAACGATGATATAAATTAGATTCAGAAAAATTGTATCGGAAATATTTTATGAATATTTTTTAAACCTGTAATATAAGATTAAACTATTAACTGGTACCTCGAAAATTTTGTATTACGCATCATATTAAGTCAAGAATATGTTTAGTAGATTAATGGCGGTGTTTTGTATCAAGTATATTTAGTGTGTTTTTGATACATTACTTGAAAAAATTTCCTGAAAAAATGGATGGGGCATGTAGTAATTATATTGATTTAACATGTCAGTTAGGAAAAAACGTATTAATTTCCTGTTATTCGAATGAAAATTTCTAATTGGGTTTCAAAATTACGAGTTTGGAGTTGCAAGTTTAACTCATGTTACGTTTATGTTATTTTTTTCGACTCTACTGTTAATGTGCCGAAACAATTAAGGTGAAACGTGTATGGCATAGATTTAATGGTGCTCAATACTTTGTAAGAAATTATATTGAAATAATGGGAACATATTTTAACGTCCAGTGTGACGCATTTGCAAATACAACAACACTTACCTACATGCTGCACCAATTTCTAATGTCAAGGGTTTGGTTCTGGTTTTTGCACAACTAAAAATATGTATGTACACATTACAATGGAAACAGAATTAAAAGCGAGTAATGCAATTTGTTTTAAATTTTGAACAAACAGAACCACTAAAAGATTACGTTCAATAACTGATTTACTGTAAACTTAAGGCATGGTAAAGATAAATTTACATGAATGAGCTCGTATTTTCGTTGTAAGTTAATTCTATCACAGAAAATGTCAATTAGAAGTTCTACACTTGTATTTGAATTATAATAGCATGGTAATATTAACAAAAGTATGTTGAACAATTATAAAACCAGTGTGCAGTCTCCTATCACGAAAAAACGACATATGCTTGAAACAGGTTTTTTTGTCGCTACATATTAAATGTTCTTAATATCATTATATACAAAGCTTCAGCTTATACACCCACCGGCTGGTAACTTGCAGCTGAATTTAAAAAAAATTAGCATAGAAATTGCTGAAAAATTATAAAACCACCCAACTGTGGACCAACTGAAACCACTGTAGAAAAAGTTTTTGCCAATCAAAAAACAATTTTTAAATAAAACATTCCATCGCGTCTTACCGACCATTCATTGCAAAATCAAAATTTTTTTTTTGCTGTGTTGTAAATGGCGATGTAGTAAAAAAATGTAGCAATTCGTGCATACAATAGACAAGTGGACCTGCAATTGCTTTCTACGTAGAATGACACTACCACATATTAAAAATAACTTTTGAGTAATAAGTTTCATTTATATAAGTATTTGGGTGGTGTTTGCTTCTTATTAATCTAGATTCCCTTTTTTTACTGCAATCTAAAACAATTAAATTCATACGCAAACGAATTCCGATTTTTGGTTGAAAAGACTCCACTTCGATTGTAAGTGAGCATAGAGCGTTTGGAAACACATTGTGTGTTTGTTCGTACCAATCTGAAGATGCCAAATTTAGCAATTTAAACTGTCACTAAAGTTTGAAATGTAGCTCATTGGCGAACAATTGATCGTAATTACAACTCGCTTTCAGATGAATTAGCAACATAGTATTATTTAAAGGTTTTTAAACTGACAATTTATAACTCGTTTTTACTAATTAATTCAGATCTGAGAGGTGGGCAGTTAAGTTGGTTTGGCAATTTTTCAGCCAAAAACATTATTTTTTAGAATTCAGCTGCAACTCACTAACCAGTGGGTCACAGAGAGTGTGTCATTTTCTCGTGATAGAAGGTTGCACAGTGGTCTTATAATTGTTCAACGGCCTTACATATCGTCGTCTTTCTTGCAATTCCTGTTAAATGAAATAGCACGTCACTAGCAAAACGGTTAGTCAACGTGAAAACGCTCGTCACGGTTATCTAACATAATTGTTTCGCTAGTGACGTGCGTTTTCACATAGCCGTTTTGCAAGTAACGTACAATTGCATTTAATCGTAATCGCTGGAAGATTGGCTATAATATTACTATTATATTGACGTTACTTTCTTTTAAAATATATTGGAACTTAAGTTTTGTTTAAATTTTGTGTAGTTCCAATTTAATTTTATGTGTAATTGCAATTTCAACTGTGCAGCTAAACGCCAAACCTTCCCGACATTTCCATGATATTTTTTTTAAATCCTTTATCTTTTGTGTGTTGATTGGGCAATATGTGCTACTAACGCCATTTGCATTTGCAAGTGCTCGCTCAACTTTCACTTTTGTTTGAATTATGTGACTTAGTGTCTTCAATTATGTTTGAAAAAGTGTGTGGAAAGCGTGTCATTTATTTTGATCAACTATTGGAAAGCCGATAAAAAATTTCGGCTGGATATGATATTTTGGATTTCGTAAAATGACCCACCTAATAAAAATTAACCATCAAAGAAGATGAAAAGATTTTCACAGCATAACATACTGCTTCATGGCATCTTAGAATGTCAATGTTTTTCCTAGTAGGGTACTTTTTAAAAAAAATAAATTATTATGTCTAGTGTAGAATTTCATGAGCGTTCTCAAAGTGGATGCAAGGAGAATAGAAGTAGGGGTATGAAGCTTTTACCTTGAAGGTTTGGGATAGAATTTTGTTGATCACTGGGGAAAATAACGACCATAGCAGCAACATTTACGTTTACGAAGTATCAATTCAGTAGCACTGGTGACATTTACAGAAAATTTCATCATGAGATTTTTATAAATATCACAAGCTACTGTTTTAATTTTTGTTCTTTGAAAACTTATGCTTTCTTTTATCATAATTCAGGCTAAAATAAGAACGTACAATGAGACGGCCGAATGTTTCATACACATATACTGTGTAATTACGGTGGTTAAAGTTGTCATGTGTACATTCAACTATTTTTATGATGTCCGGCATTTTGTATTCCAAAATCTCATCATGAATGAAATACATTACAAAATATAGGATTCTCCCCGCATTCACTGTGAGCTTTATATTTAATCAAAATGGATTTTTTAGAAAACAAGGTACTACCACGAAAGTGAAAGTCGCAAACTTGGAATTTGGGTGGGAGTTGAGTGCCAGCCAACACAAAGCCAAATCAACAAATATGTGGGCTTTAAAATATTATTATTGAACTATGTAACGTTTGTCGCTTAGGTGTCCAAACAGGAGAATTGTTAAATTCGAATACTTTATAATTCAAAGGTTTCAATTCAAATCTATTTGATGAATGCGACCTCAAAGCGAATGAAAACTAAAAAAATAGCATTAATATGTTTGAAATCATGCCTATAGAACTTTGGTTTGTAAATATAACTCCGTTTGAGTTTAAAATAAATTAAATATTCTAAACCCTCTGCTTTTGCGTATCATTCCTTTTGTTCAATAAGTAAATATAAAAACATCAGATAATACAATCGCAAACTAAAAAATTTAAGACTAACTCGACATTATTGCAGCAACATAATTCAACTTAAACATGGTTTTTACAGTGTTTTTTTTTGCAAAACAAAAGTTCAGTACCGTTAATAAAAAACGTAAGTAACCAAGCACTCGAAAAGAAATGATTTTTACAAATGCTAGTTTCTATCATATTCCATTTTTTTGCGCCTTTACATCCACTCAACTTATATTACGACACGCGAGGAAGCACATCAACGGAATCATAACCTGTATCAGTCAAGCTTTCATTTTATTTTAGGAAGCATATCTGTTAATTTTACTTGCAATAAAGTTTGTTTGTTTTCACAGTATTTATTGATATGAAAAGTGTTGCGGAGCTGTCAAGTTAATCGTAGTCAATTTTACGGTGCCATTAAGGAACTATGCATATAAATATTGATAAAATGGGATAGTGAATTTGTATTGAACGAATTGCAAACAATGATCCATTTTATCAAATCGGTAATGAAACCAACATCTGTATCAGGAATTTATTTTTTGAATGAAAATATGCTATACTATTGCGTCAGGATTTTATTTTTATCAGATACTTGTACAATAAAATGCTAATAAGCAGGCCAGAGACGTAGCTGAAGAAGGCGTTGAGTGATCACCTCCAAACCACCTCCCCCATGTCCACCAAATCACCTTCACCAGCTCTCTCTCTCTCTAAACCCACCTCTGCGATCCTCTCCAAACGTAGTAAAAGTATTACTTGTAGAATACTATTTCGGATTCTGGCTTTATGCACAAGCACATGATTCCGAATTTATACACAAGCACATCCACACGGATGCTATGATGTGCTTTCGTATGCATTTCAGCCAAATCGATGAGTTTCTGAACTCATCCGCCTATAATTTTCGAACCGTTTGACCGATTTGGCTGAAAAGTATTCCCAGAGGTCCTCTTGAGTACTACTAGTACTACATGTATACCAAATTTGATCCAAATCGGTCAATGTATGTGACCAGGAGAGTGCGCACAGACAGATAGACGGATGGACGGAAAGACAGACAGTTTGAGTAAAACCATTACTTTGCTGAATGCTCCGCTTCAGCTACGTAATAATTTGGAAAGCAAGCGAAACGAATTTGCCATTAAAACAGCACATTTTATATACACAATTGACAGACTTTGGGATACTTCAATGTTTGCATTTCATCTGCAGCAAAATGGAAGCAATCTAACAATAAGTCTGTGCTTGTGCTACTCCTGATTAAATTTTATCACGTGTAGGAGATTTTGCAAAATGTTTTCAAGTCGTTTCACCTACAGATCCCTGACGTTATCCCAATAAAAAAAATCGATCTCATGTCATTAGAATAATATCCTTTGTTACTGCATTGAAGTCCAGTTCAATCCAAACCCTTCAGACCTCCTAACTTCGGAAGTTGTAAAATCTACCATACATATTCCTGTTCTGGAGAAAATTAGAACCAGGTCATACAGACAAAGCAAACGTGTGCTATAAAATGCCGAAAAAATAAGTCAAAATTTGCGTAATGTATTCATTTCATAGATCCAACCCAAATGAAATGTATGAAGATAAAATATAAAAAAGAAATAAGACACCACCACAGCCTTTTCTTTCCTATACGTGATCATGAACGAAATAATAATATGATTTATGAAATGTATCGATGAAATAAGAAACTGAACCTGTGATGGGCGGAACTTTGAGTGGGATGTACATCCTATTATTTTTAATGATATACTTCCGTTGGATGTGTGTTTTGACATTTGCATAGAAATATGATTAGATAAACTCTAGGAAACACAAGACATTGGTGGAAGTATGTGGGTTGACAGACAATGATGCTTCAAATCTGAATCAAAATCAAACGATTACAATACCTTGCCCACACGAAACGGTGTTCTTATGTCTTAATAAACCACCCAACCCTTGAGTATAAAATTTTTGTACAATCAACGAGTTAACCGGAACCAAGCAGAGAATACACTTAACGGGAACTTTCAGTTTTAAATGAATCAAGTTAAAATGTTGATGAACGGTAAAAAGCATAGAACTATGGTAAGCTGGGATTACTCTATTAATTTTTATTAACAAATTAATATACTTTTCAACAGTGTGCTCAAATGCTGAGTGGTAATCAAAGTTAATTAAATTTATATAACTGTTAGAGAGTTAAATGTATGATTAGTAAAAAACTAGGAAGTTAATGTAATAAATGTATGTTGGGAATTCTGCTGATTGTTGAGCATATGAAAGGTGAGTGTATGAAAATGATGCGATACTGACTGGGTGAACCGAGATAGTAATATGCAGTCAAAACAAGACACAACCTTATCTTGTTGGACTTCAGACAGAGTGGGCAATTGTCATTTATTCGTCGCTTCTATTTATAACTTTCCGTAGATTCGTAGCAATGAACTTAAGTAGAAGATAAAATGAATGGTCAACGTAGGCCTTTTAAATTACCATAAAATACAAATGAATTAGAAGATTACACGAATGAATGAATGTACATACAGCTCCATGTGATCTGAATAGATTAACTTGAAGAAAAAAAGGTAAGATTTGAGGTGAATGACACATCATACTTAAATGAACATATTTTTAGCACAGAACAAAAGTGAATTGTTTCATACATACAACGTCAAAGAAAAAATAATATTAAGATATCTATGAACCACCGAACCATAACAGTTAAATTCGGTGCTAGTAACGTTTCACTGTATTTCATTTAAGCACTTGTTCCATTTGTGAAATAAAATAGTACTACAAGAAGATTAAGCCTAACCAGTATCACTCTGCCGGCAATTCGTCTTGAACATAACTAACCACTCAAAGGAATACAATTTAAAGACTACTCGTGGCAGTTCATTTTCGGTCCAGAAGAGAAAGGAAGCTCATGCAAAGTAGAGATATGCATGATAATGATGATGAGGAGTAGGATTTGCTTTCTTCGGTCATGATGCCAAGGCGTTCGTTTTATTATAAGGGACTTTGCGCTATTGCGAGGACTGAAATCAAAAGAGGTTGGATTAATGTTGCAGCTCAAGTAAATTCCCTAAGTTTTTCATTATTACCATCAAATGTTAACTAAGAATGAAAAGAAACTGGCGTAGAAATATTTAGTTCTTCCCTTATCATCATAGCTGATTCTTATCCGTCTCCGAATCTGGACTCCTGTTTTTCGTAATCATTGGAACGATTATGACCCCAACGGCCACCTAAAAATAATCAGAACACAACAAATTATTATAAATAAAATACGATATTTTTAACATTTCATTTTACTTGCGAATAATTATGATACAGTGCAGTTGTCATTTCTATCACCAATAAGATAATTGAAAATGTGAACATGACTATGTATCTAACTTTTGCACTAATTAATGTTTTTAAATTAGCTACAATAAGGTACAGTATGTAAGTGAAAAATAAAAAAATGGGTGGCATTTTTAAAATTATTGCAATATTTACAAATATAAATGCTTAGTCATATAATACGATAATTTTAATTTCTGCATTTAACCTGATATCAATCGGTCAGCTACCAGCTAAATCAACATAAATTCATTAATAATATATTAATGCACTGATGCATCACAACATAGATATAATTACAAAAACCATATGTAATGTCCCAACGACTTCATCTTTTATCTAAGAAAATGGCTGAACGCTGCATCACCTCCACCTTCTTTATCAACGCGTTCGTCCTTATCATTCCATTACACCTGAGTAAGAGAAACCAAAGCATTATTTAATTTAATGTGACTGGAAACATTATTATAATTCATCTCTTACAGCAAGTTAATATTATCCTAAACAATCGCATTAATGCCGGCTCGAAGACCCACAATATTTATTTAATAGTGAATACGGAGGTAATCTACAGCACTCATGATTACTAATACACTTTCCCTTTTCGAACCCTAATGTAATGGAGAAAGTTGGTGGTTTCCTGGCACCCGCGTTTTTGGAGCAATCATCCTTTGGATAGCTGTACACCTCATTTAACTTTGTAGTTAGGTTACACTTTCATGTATTAGCCCAAAAGAAACGTAAACAAGACAAATAAGGATTAAAACTACAATTCAAAATTATTTTCATCATTGATATAATATCGATTTATTCTTCTTCTCTCATCGAATGAAAGCTGGAACTCCATGCAACCAACAAATCTGGGATCACCTAAAATCTATTAAAAGCGACAAGAGATTAAATATTAATTATCATAATGATTTATTTCATTAAGACTTTATTTTTTACCCCTCATCACTTCATTTACTGCGCCACAAAAGATTTTCAGATAAGCTGAAATCACGATTTGGCTTGTTAAAACCCGTAAGATGCTTCAAGGAGAGTTGAATGAATGTAAAATTGCATGAAAGGAAATTTTGTGGTACAAATGATTACAATCAGGATATGATGATTATTCTATCAAATTGAAATTCAGTCAAAGTCGGTAAATACCCTTGGCGTCAGATGACACCATTTCCGTTACAGAAAACGTAGAATCTTCCATCAACAAATGAGTATAGTATAATAGTTACTTAATTATGTCACTTCATAAGAAGTGCGTACTTTTTTAAGAAGCATGTAGATTTCACACGAAGCTCTATTAGTAATTGTGATACATATGTAAATTTGATATGAAAATACAAACTTACACATGCCCACCAGGTCTCTCAAATTGACGTTTTTTGGGCAATATTGTGAACAACATGAGCCGTGATTATTTATGAAATGCCTTGTTTTTGTAAAAAAAAATAATTTATCCTGTCACGGGTACGTTGCTTAACTTTTTGAGCTTCTGCTTTCCAGATTATGAGTTCAAACTTTGAAAAGCAGCTACAAATTTCATATACCGCAACTTGTGTTTTTGGGGACAACGTAATATAGTGTAATTAAATCATGTAACTGAAACGTCACCAGACAATAATTTCAATCAAAATTAATATTGCCCGATACTAAAAAGTAGTAGAGTTTTGAAATTATTCAATGATGTGTACATACACTGTTATGCTATTCAGAGCAATTTAAATATTCAGCATAACTGTACTGTTTATCATGTACAAATATCATCGTCATTTTCCATACCAAAATCACCCAGCCTCAATGCTCCAACAGTAAGCTGTTGATTGCTGTGCTTTCATTTAGTCATTTTGTCATGTTACGTGCGTCATCAGGAAAATTTATATTATTTGCTTTGCAACGGGCTTGAGTATGTATTATCGTGACACAAATAACAAAAAAATTATTGTGAAAGTAAAACTAATATAAATAGAAAACGAAAAGCCCCTATGAATAATATTCTTCAGTATCAATGGTGTGCGCATAAAACCAATGGTGTTTCATTTTGCTTTTATAATGCAACATGATCGTAAATGGCAGGAAAAACAAAATGTTGTGAAATTGCTTGGAATTGTTGGATTTTGAAATTGGAAGGACCTGCAGAATAAATGGTTATATCGTCTACAAATTGTTTATATATATTTTTTACGTACATGCTTTCACAAGACGGATGCCGTTTTTGTTACTAAGTCTGTTAAATTTTCCAACACACACTAATGGCAATTTCAGATTAGGTATGGTAAGGGATATTATTAGAATGTATCCCAAAATAAGGTTCTTTTAAAATTCTGTTACATAACATTTAATTTAGACTTTGAAAACGATGCATCCTAAAAGGAATATTGTATCCCAGATTGGATAAATGTATATTAATGATATAAAAACTGGAAATAAAAATGAATGCCTGTTACAAATAGCATGAAATAGAAGTACATTGTACATTGATTGTAATATTATAATCTAAATAAGGAAATGTTTTAGTTACGTACATGCAAACTAAAACCTCGAAATTTCATTTATTCCGTTTGTGTACTACAGTAACTCCAGAGCTCACTAACTTCCTTCAAAAAGAAAGCGGATAATGCAAGAAGGCTAATGGTGGCATTCTGTAACGCTGTTCAATTAAAACTTGAATACACATAAGTAGGCTCTAATAACAAATAAAACAAATATAAAACAATTTGTTTTATGAAAATTAGTCTATTACAGGAAAGTCTTGATGAGCTCAGTTCAGTTGTGTGTATTTGAAATTTTTGTTTTTTGAAGATGTTGACCCACGAAAATTCATACCTTTGGTTCGTCTACAGCTCAAAGTGTTGAGCTCTTCTTTGACTCAAATCCTTTTTCTCATGTAACGAAAACCCAACCAAAGCTCGTTTGTAAAAGTAATCAAGTAATAAAAAGAGTGTGAATGAAATGGGCTTTACTTGCAGCTTTAGACTTTCTCCTTCTTGTCCAAAGTATTCAACGCCAGGAGAGGGAGTCGCTTGCTTTCCATTTGGAAGTTATTTGCAAGGGGGCTCGTTTTCTACTTTCCAAACAGTTATCATTTTACAGAAAAGGAAAGAGGCAGCCGAGCTTTTTGATTACTTCTGGCAGTTTGAACACTACAATTTAACAGTCAGGAAATGATATTGAGTAGAGGGATTTTTTTCATAGGTGTTAGATTTTCTAATTCCTTTGCATATCAGGAATGGGTTCAAACGGACAAGAAAGTTGTTGATAAAACTTTTTCGGCTTGCACAATTGGATCACCCATTCCGTAATTTAAGCTTTTATCGCTGGCTTGACCCCTGGAACCTTGGTTGATTCGGGCTTGCTCGAGATCATCAAACAGGACAAAAGAATACGGGGGATTTCAAAATCCACAATGTATCTGGTGGTATTTCGTGGAGAAAGTAACAGTTCAGTAATTCCAGTTTTACATTATTCAAACTGTGTCCCTACTTGTGATTTAGCTATTGCACTACTTAAGATGAAATGCAGGTAATCAAATTAGCGCCATATTATCATGTCAACGAAGCCTACAAATGTAAATAGTCATGTATGTTGCAAGTTTTACTTTTATTACAGTTACTAATAACGACACAAATGAATGCATCCAAATCTACTAAACCATGTACTTATTTGTGAAACATAAACTAAGTTAAATAAATATATTATACGTTTTTAAAAGCTCAGTTAGCAACTAAGAAGGACGTGTTGTTGTTGATGTTGCTAGTTTGCCTTACAAGGTTTAGATAGGTTCTCCTGCATCTGGTCCATTTGCTTTGCCGAAGTTGAAGAAGGATTTTAGATGGGGTGATGAAGATAACGGTGACTGAGCTTTTCAATTTTGAAGACGTGATTACTACCACGTAATCGACGTAACGCTGCTGTCCCACGGGGTGACAATGGTGATAAGCCTTTCCGAACGCTTCCCTTTCTTTTCCCATCCAATGATAAAACGAATGCTTGCTGGTTTCCTGAAATTTTCACACTTTTCTTTAAATCTTTCCTCCTTAACGGATTGCCATCCGATTGTTGTGCCAGCAGAGGAAACTTAGACTTAGACTGTGATCAGTATAATTGAAATTCCATAGAAGAATTATTTATGAGAATAGCTTCCCGAAAGAAAGAGTTTGAAGAAGGTAATGAACCTGACATATCTTCCATGCATAATTTAGATACATGATATATGGTCTGAGGTAAGTGGACTTACAGTTATATCGCAGAGATCCATCTATCTGACGCCAATGGAT
The DNA here is from genome assembly GCA_964034955.1 of Orchesella flavescens. Lineage (NCBI taxonomy): Eukaryota > Metazoa > Arthropoda > Collembola > Entomobryomorpha > Orchesellidae > Orchesella > Orchesella flavescens. Next base: position 6,899,025 of record OZ035953.1, read on the forward strand.
ATGATGCTATATAAAAACCATTCTGGTTTGATTTTAAATCAAGTATGTATATATTTATTACTAGCAAACCATATTTAATTATAAGACTGTATGTCAATGAATTAAATCTTTGTGATTACAATTATACATTTTTCTTAATTTTAGAATATCCGAATGCCGTAAATCATGTTTTGTCCCGACCGGTTCTCCATTCTAAGTACAAATAATATCCAAATTAATTAAAGCATTCATATATTTAAAAGTGGTTTGATTATAAAAATAATTCTCATCTACAAAACCCACCTTTGCAACAATAGTTGACTTCCCGTTGGAGCTGAAAGCTTTTGAATTAAAGTGCATGATGCTTTGTGTGTCATATTCCACTCCAAATGTATTCATTTTAGGGATCATCTCAAATTTGGACCTTGTAGTATGCACCACATTACTCCAATTGATTTTCACGTACTTATCCCTATCCGGGCGACTTTGTTCATGCCAAAAGCCCAAGGCATGAATCATTTGATGCATAATGCCTGCTTTACTAAGGCACATTTCTCCCAAAAACATATTTTGCCCTCCTATTCCAATCTTTCCCACTTCCGATTTGCAAATATCTGGTCCTTTGTTTTTAACATGAACAAAATCCCCGTACGGACTTTGCCCCTCTTCAAACAAGTAGAATGGTATGCAAAGATGTTGCTGCAGCTCGTACATTGCTGCGTTAATCAACTTGCGAGCCTCCGTGTCTAAAAAGATGCAAAAAAAGAATGATTCAAATCATGTGATAATAATTGTCCAGTTTTGTTACGTCGAGTTCAAGTTACCGTAGCTCGGGTCAAGGTAAACATAGAATCCGTGCTTCCAACGGTACTTTTGTCCAATATTTCCGTCTCGTCCTGGAATAATATCCTCATCAATGGTTGAGCAAGTTATGTTCAATGTTGCCCCCCTTTGTTCCATCTTTTTTTCCATCTCAACAACTTTAGATTTGAACGAAATAAGATTTATTGCTATCGTTTATTTTGAAAGAATATTTTTTCCTTAAAATTTTACTTACTTTCAGTTACGTTAAACGCGCGAGGAGAGGGAGGCAAATCATCTCGATGACGTGGCCCAGGCGGCAATGTAACCGTTTCTTCGGTAGTGGTGTCCATCCCAACGCCTTCCTCATCATATTGCTGGTAACAAATAAAATAGGTCGGTAGATCACAATTTGTATTTCTCATATATGGCGTCTCATCTGGGCTGTATTCCATGCCAAAAGAAACGCAGAGATCTCTCCTGAATCCATATGGACCACCTGGATCCGCCTTTTTCTTTGTGCTCCAACGAAACATTCCGCTGAAACTAAAGGTAGCATTTTGTTTTTCCACGCCGCGCTCCTCAGACTCCGTAGGATCTGTCTTACTACGCCAAATTACGGGGGCAGTCATATGATTTTTTTGGAATTTTCCGGAAGTCCAGTATTGAACGGTAGGCATTGGAACTCGAAAAAATTTATTTTCCCATCTCACAATGGCTCTGAAGAAACCCATACTTACAACACCGTCCATCTGGAACAGTTTCATTTTTTTGCTGTCGCATGTTTTCATGGCTTCCTTCCAAGTTAATTGGTAAGTGCTGATAAAATATCCTCGCTCGTTGGAGGTGACGAGTAAATGTAGTTCATGCTTGGATTCAATCACTCGGTTTTCTTTTGCTGTAAATTTTATTTAATGGATTAAATCAAAACCTCGTTGATTATCCTGTTTTAATATTATTTATAAAATTCTTACTCTCTCTGCTATCATTATAACACTGTGAGTCGATACGGTACATGCAGAAGACATGCGCAGTTTTGTTGCAGTCGTAATCCGCTGCTCCCGATGGGCCATCTTTGTGTTCCTTTGTAATGGTAACGCAGTCCTCTGATTGATCCTGTGAAATATATTTTAATTTGAAGGAGTGAAAATACATCTAGGAGTAAAGGAGGATAAATATTCTTAATTTATTTTTTAAATGTTTCAAAATACCTTATCATCTGGCTGCGAAGCGTGAAAATTCTGAAACGTGGCATTCTTTCCATTCACAAATTTATACACCCCTTCCGTTCTGATATCATTCAGTCCAATAAAAAAACGGCTGCCAACACTAGTTCCTGGTATCTCATAGTAATTTCCTGCGGTAATAAATCGCTCAATTGTCCTATGGTCTTCAATTCCTTCAACTTCACCGAGAACGAGGTTGTATTTTTGACAAAGTTTCCTTCCTTCCCAGATATCCAAAACTCTCGACCTTTCTACATAATATTTTGAGTCCACTGAAACATGTCTTAAAGGTCCCTTATCGCTTGAGCAATCATCATCTGCATCGACAACCTCCGCCCCTATGATGGTCGTAAAAGTTTCTGTTTTGAAAGATGAGGGATCCGCTGTTGCGAATCCTTCTTCTCTGGAATTTTCACCATCTACATGGTCATCGGTTTCGTCATCGTTGATTTCAAACGCTCTACCGGCTATTTGACCGGGACTATTTGCTTCATCGTGTTCATTTGAATTGTCATGTTCCAGCACAGTCCCGAAATCACCCATAATAAAGCCTTCTGGGTTCACGTCACCATCTGACTGTCGTGGATCATCTTCGTCATACTGTAGTTTTGCATACTAATAATAAATAGGACAAGTCAAATTGTTTACTAGTCACCCTTTAAAGAAGAAAGAAGATTTAAGAAAAATGCTTAAGTTTATGCACCTCTCCGTCCTCAGAATCGTCGTATTGTCGTACTGAAATCTTATGAAAACTTTCAGATTCAATGAGTTTTGTTGGATCATCAGTTGAGTTGTTGTTATCCACACCAATAATTACTGGTTCCGCAGGCCCAATATTTCCAGATATATTCTTATTCTCAACGACAGTATCACCCCCATCCACTTTTGCTAGAATAGTTGGTATTGTGGAATTGTTTTTCGTTTCGTGAACGTGGTCTTGAAGCGTTCGAATATAAGCTTCATCATGAACTGGCCCTTGTAGTCCAACTTCCGGAACATATCTCTTGTGCTCTCGAAGTTGGTGCTCCTTCTTGGCTTCCTTTTCAGCTATGCATCAAATAAATAATATTAAATGCCTTTATTTAAACTAATTAGTGATGAATATAAACTCTGGTAACTAGGAAATCATTGATTTACCATCACTCAAGTCATATTCGTCGATATTCAAAAAAGTTGCGTGCCTCCCTTTCCGTGTAGAATTTAGCTCGTCCGACCCCCGTGTCTCAGCTACATTTTTCGCCTCAGCAAGAGGCGGTGATGACGTTGAATTTACTGAAACTGCTTGGTCTTGTGGGTATGCTGCGCCTGTAAGTGCGATACAACAACATTTGCATCTATAAAAGGATAGGAAATTTAAAGGAAATAATGTTGTTGATAAAATGTCTTACCCAAGTGAATGAATAAAAGCAGTCCTAAGACCGATTTTAAAATGATTTTTTCCATTTTCAGAGTGAGAGTGACTGATTCCAGTTAGTTCTGTGACAAAAATATAAATGAAATATTAAAAGGCTTTGCTAGCTGCGCTTCAGCTTTCTCAAAAAGGAGAAGAGTTCCTACTTGACCATTTCAGTGACCTACTTGAAATAAAACAATGAAAACAATTAAAATTTATAGCTTTCCAAATTAATTTCTCCTTTACAAGGAAAAAATCCTTGACTGTATTGTGACCTACTTGAGCATAAAAATTGAGGACAATTATATCGTATGTTCTAGAACTTTATTTCCAATCGATTTCTCTTTACAAACCTTTGATATTATATACTTGTATGTAGGTATATACATACAAGTACATTGACCGTTTCACTGCGCAATTGGCGTTGGCGACGCCCAAATTAGCCGTACGTCGGCGGCGCACGGTTAAATGGATTAACTTAAGAGAGATATATTTGCCTAAGGCCAAGGAAAACCCTGCCAACTGGATTCAGGAATGGTCAATGGTCACCACGTTATATTTACAGAATATGTGAGAATTGATGAATTCTCATATTCCACATAGTAACTAACCTGAATGCAAAGTAGGTTGAAATTTGACTTAATTTCCCTCAGCTACTTCGATACGTCGATGACGATGAGACCTCCAAGTTTATAAAGGGTAACACGAATCCCACGCCCCTGCTGAACTAGACGACTACAAAAATATCAAAACATCATAAATGTACTAATCGTAAGATAAATATAGTTATCTTTCCAATAGCTCAAATAACTTTTTCTACAGAAATGCCAGCTTATTAACTATACTTATTTCAACTTACCAATACAATTATGGATACAAGGAATGATGATACTCAGTGAGGAAGCGTTGGGGCTTAGCAATCAGGAATCAAGAATATGAAGCTCGGTACCAGGATATCAATATCTGCTCGATAGTGGCTCTAGAATCTATCTGGCAGTAGTTTGACTATGTAGAAAAGGCTAGGTTCCTGAAGTAACTCACTTTCTACTCTGAAACAAAGGAATGGGTGGAGAACAATACAGGTTCGTTTTATTAGTTTAATTACTACACAATGAAAAACCAATCAAATTCAATTAAAATTAATTAAAATCAATTAACAAAATGACTTACAATAATAATAATGAGGTCACACGTCACTCGACTAGATTTTTTTCTCAACGGACAAAAATATGCCTAAGAATAAAAAATGTCAGAGATAAAATGTAAAAAAGGAGTAATGATACTAAGTGAGGAAGAGTTGAGGCTTAGCAATCAGGACTCAGGAATGGTCAATGGTCACTACGTTATATATACAGACTATGAAAATTGATGAATTCACATATTCTACATGGCAATTAACCTGAATACAAAGTAGGTTGAATTTTGACGTACTTTCCCTCAGCTACTTCGATACGTCGATGACGATGATACCTTCAAGTTTGTAAAGTGTAACACGAGTTCCACGCCCCTGCTGAACTAGGCGACTACAAAAAATTCAAAACACCATAAATGTACTAATCGTAAGATAAATCTAGTTATCCATTCAATGGCTCAAATAACTTTTTCTACAGAAATGCCAGCTTATTAACTATACTTATTTCAACTTACCAATACAATTATGAGTACAAGGAATGATGATACTCAATGAGGAAGCGTTGGGGCTTAGCAATCAGGAATCAGGAATATGAAGATCGGCACCAGGATATCAATATCTGCTCAAAAGTGGCTCTACAATCTATCTGGCAGTAGTTTGACTATGTAGAAAAAGGCTAGGTTCCTGAAGTAACTCACTTTCTACTCTGAAACAAAGGAATGGGTGGAGAACAATACAGGTTCGTTTTATTAGTTTCATTACTACACAATGAGAAACCAATCAACTGCAATTAAAATTAATTAAAATCAATTAATAAAATCACTTTCAACAATAATGAGGTCACACGTCACTCGACTAGATTTTTTTCTCAGAGGACAAAAATGTACCTAAGAATAAAAAAAATGCGAGAGATAAAATGTAAAAGTATACGGATATTCCTAATTTCAACACGAATCTTCCACACTCGGACTCAAGAAAATATATATGCGTGTTACTACTCAAACTACATTATAAAAAAGGAATGCAGCGGAACTAGGCACAAAAGGAAATAATATGTATGAAATCACAAAACTTAATCAAATGCTAATATACCTATTCTTTCCCATCAATATTCCTGAAAGATGTTGAGGTTTAGTGAGCCGCAAAATTGGGAAACACTTATTGCACCAAATATCTGTGGGGGCAGAAATATAAAATAAATTAATTTCATGCTTTTTGAGGCTGTGCTTGTATTCGAATGCTTTGTAAATGACAAAATCTAATTTGAAAGTTACACGCACTTGCCCAACATGATATTTTTAGGAAAAGGACAGCGCCCGAAAAAAAACCGTTGCATATTATGACTGATTCATTATAAGGGAGCCAATTCAATTGAATGATCGTCCCTCCCACAGATCCTTTAGACCCACATGGACCCGGCTCCTGATATTGGTGAGAAGTTGACGATGAAGGACCACGCCACCTTCAACTAAATTTATTATTTGAGATGGGATGACCTTCCCTGATTTTATTACTGCGAGTTGTTGAGCTCTGGAATAGGCAGCTGGACATATTGCCTTTGCTTTTAGAGAATCAAGTAATCTTGGGTTGTGGATGGTCATTATATTACTGGGCATAGTAGATAGAGCTTTTGGAGCTCCAGCAACAGCCCCGGTTATTGTCCTAGTAGTTGGTGAGTCAATTACCAAGCGGGGCTTCAAATGACCTGACGTCGATGAGACAAGTGGTGCAGGTGCTGCAGAGAAAGCTACGGATTCAGCTGTCCTTTGAGCTGTTGAACCTTGATATGAAATTATTTTCCCCTGGCGTGGTTGCCCACATAGAATGGCCCATCCCATCTTGCCACCTCTGACGGGGTCTGCTTGTCAAGTCCAGGTAGCTGTTATATCTCAGTTCATGTCACCTTCATAACCATATACCATTATTTGTTTATGTCATAAGTAATTTAATCATATCATGATGTAATTTTTTACTAAGAAGCAAACTCTTTTCTAAAATCAGTTGCAATTCAGCTTCAGTTTGGCAGCTGCCGGCAAATCTATTACTTGCACGTATGATCATCATCATCATCGTCGTCTATCATCGTCATCATCTATTCTACTAATGTCATCCTTTAATGTTTATGGTTGTAATTTAAAAAAATGTTCCAAAAACCAGAGAAACCTTAAAAGGACTAATTGGGCTAGGCTGACCCAATTTCTGTAAAATATACATTTCAGCACTTTCTACAACGATTGAATGGACTTTCTTGAATTGTTTCTTTTTCGTCCCATTTTCACTTTCTTGAACGGTTGAATCTGATGACCTAGATTTCTTTCGAGGATGCAATGTTCGATCAGTCAAAGCTCTACCTTAAATATTTTTGATAAAAACAGAATGTCAAGGTTTTGAAATATTGCATCGATAACAGTAAATATATAAATATTGATAAAAAATTAAATTTACGGTTACGAACGCGTCTATCTTGTGAGATTCACAATAAGAAGAATGATCTACGCATGAAAAACACTCATGATGCCCAAATTCTGGTTGTTCTACTGTAAATTATTGTTGTTTAAATATTCCGAATCATGTCAGCAAGGTTGGGCAACGCAATGCATATTTTACTTAGACCCATACAAAGGACACACACTTCATTAAAAAGAAACGGTTTTACTTACAAAGCTTTCAGGGAATTCCTAGTGCAACTGAGAAGTCTAAATCCTACATAACCAAGCCCAATTCGTAATTGAATCCCATCATCATCATCGTCGTCGTCGTCGTTGCCTTGAGCAAACGCGAATCTTTTGTATAGCTGAAAAAATAAAAAATAAATCATCATTAGATCATGATTTGATTTCATGAACAACAGGTTTTCCCTTTTTCAGTTGGGTATCTCATCTTGTGAATGAGTGATTGTGCTGGATATAATGCGGTAAAATGCACACAACAAATTACTATTTGCTTCTGTTTACATATCCAGACATCTTCTTCCAAAGTAACACTGGTAAAATATTGTCGTCAGCAAACCATCCACCAAACGTCAAATATTTACTGACTTTTAGGGCATATATCACAATTTAAAAACGCATTTACAACCCAAACTCATTTTAGTTTTAATCTAATCACCCTGTTTTTTTCAACAAAAATAATTTCCGGAAAGAATGAAAACGTTGAATGTGGCAATGATTTAACTACAATACTTACTCACTCACAATGACATACATGAGTGTAAGCAAAGGAGCAAAGCATCAAATACCGTCATCATCATCATCGTCGCGATCAAACGTGAATCTTTTCTTTAGCTCTCTGAAGAAGAACATCACATCATGATCTGATTTGATGACAAACAGGTTTTCCAATCATCAGTTTGGTAGCTCGTCTTGAGAATGATACGGGGTGGATTCCTTACCACAACTCTCAGTTGCTTTTCAGCTCTCACCAAATCAACTCATTGCCAACCAATTGTCTTCGTCATAAACATTTTTTACATATTGTATTGTTTGTGATCATCAGTAAAAAATATTGGAAGTATTGCAATAACTCAATTCGTAACTACTGGAGAAGTCTCCTTCTCTCCTCAAAATTATTTCAATTTTTCCTTTTTCCAAACCTTCTTGATTTGAAGTGTTTGCTTTTCCCAGTGTAACGTGAAATCTCTACGTGTCGATGCACAGAGTCCAGCTTCACGCTCTTAACCAGCAATCACGTCGACTTCAGAACAAGCTCAGGTTACAAAAGATCCTAAGAATCATCATGAATTTTCATTAAGATTTTTGAAAAAATAAGGATTATTTTAATTTGTATTAATTTGCAGGCTCGATCGGAACCTTAACTCGATTAAGGGAAGTCGCTTAGGCAACTCAGGGAACCGTCTTGAGCTCTGGGTTCTTACTACTCTCCACCACGTTCCTTGACCAAACCACCACCTGTGTAGACACGAACTTTCATTGCCACCTCAAATTCCTCTCCTCTTTCTGTAAGTGATTCTTCTCAAATTATATTATGTAAATTAGTTGCATTCATTCCAAGAATTCCTGAGTGCGCAACAAAAGTGTAGTATTTCATCAGCATCAATATGTTTTCCAGTTTTTTCCAGCTGAACATAACACACAAAGTTCACACGATTGAGCATCATCAATTCATGCACTACATGTTTGCCTTTTAGATAGGGTGTCGTACATTAAAAGGTGTATCGATCAGGAGCAACCGGTTGGTGGTGTCTCATTCTATGCAATATTTGTGAGATGAGATGAGGTAGTTAGAAAAGTGAGCATTTTTACAATCCCTCAAAGAATTGTCAGAAGTTGAACAGGAGCAACTTGATCACTTGCTCAAAACGTGATACAACATTTTTGCTAAAAGACAAGAAGGCAATTCTCATTAGATTTCTGGTGACAAACAGGGTTGCATCATATAATCATCATCATTCACTTCACGCATGTCTCGTCCAATGATCTCGTTTTAAAAACAAAAAAAATAATACAACTTTTGATCACAGAAACCAACCTGCATTGCATTGTTTAGAAGCAGACAGCCGGAGCAACTACTACGCAATCAATTGACTAGAGCAACCTTTTGTTGTCTATTAGGAAAAAAATCAAGTGCGAGCTGCATTTGATGATGACCTTGACAAGTTTGGGATGTAATGTTGAATGATAGCTTTGAGGATCATCGTCATCACGTCACATGAAATGCTCAACTGCGTTGTTTAGTTTTATTTCGTCATGAAAAAATATTTAAAAAATAAAAATGGTCATGTTATGTCAATTATAATTGATTTGAAATGTAAATGATTTTGGTAATGTTTAGGTTGAAAGTATCGTGAAAAAATTGTTTCTTTTGTTGAGTGTCGACCACGACTTCCACTTTTTCGTGAGATTTTCCTAAAGGGATTGGATTGTCATCCACCTGATTGTGAGGATTGTCAAAGAAGATTATGGTGCAAAGTGAAAAGTCGGACAATATGTTGACCCTCAACTCCAACACCACTGATCCCTTCGCGAGGTAACTTTTATGTGAACAATTGTGGTACATGTCGAGGTGGAGAGCGATGGTTGTTTTTTACTAATACAAGTGAATCTGATTTTTTTTGCAAGTAGAAAAGATATGGGACAAAGCCGCTCTTGTGCAAGGTCTCCCCCTGCAACAGCTTCGACTTCCTACAAAACAACTCCGGCAGCTCCTTCCTTTTCATCCGCAAAAGCCCCTGCCTCCACCACAACCACCTCATTATCTTCTTCATCAAACGGGGGAAATGGGCAGCAGTATGGAAGCTGGGGTCCGACCTTCAAAAACAAGGACCACTTTTCGTCCCTACACTTTTGTTAAAAAAAGATGTGAAAAGCAGTTCCTCCCTACTTGTTCTGCTCTCGTGACAGAGGCTTCATTTGATGAGATTCCTCCTCATCCGGTGGGCTTCTCGATAATATTCATGAGCAAAATTGTTTGGGTGGAGTGAGCTTCACATCTTTACCAAAAGATATTTATAAGCAACTCAACCTTTTTTTCCCCTTAAAATTTCCTTCTCCAATTTAAACTATTATGGATAGTTAAATAATTCCTCTACCTTTTCTTTTTCATCGTATTGTTTCCCATCTCCAAATTAATGTTATTAGTGCCTCCACTTTTGAATAAATTTGCAAATAATTGGCTATCTGTAAAAGAAAACGCAATTTATAAAATCTAGTCAAGCAAATAAATTTTAGTTTAACCAAGGCTCAGCCGTTCAAAGAATTTAGAAATTTTCAGCCTTAGCGTTAGTCATTATGTATTTTCTGCCATCATAGTGACGCCAGTAAAGATTCAATAATGATGATGATTATGATGATAAAATTACATGAAAATAAGTGAAACATTCTCGTAAGAATACAAAATTTTCTACAGATTCCACAAAATTTTGTTCAGTAAAACATGACACTAGTTTCTGCAATGTCCGTATTAGTTATTTCTTCTTTTTCATTTTAGAAACGTATGTAGGTGTTTACATTATGCTTCTTGGAGAAAAATTTCGGTCACTTTTACTATGCTGTTTTGATCATTACTTCAATGTGCATTTTTCTAAAAAAAAGACCTTTCTAAAAGAAATTTCAATAAGTCCCTTGATGTTATTATTTATTTGTTCCTGTCCAGCGATTTCTATTTGCAAACAGTTTTCTTGCGTTTGACAACCACGTTTCCATGTGTGGAACAAAGGAATTTGCTCACGATTCCACCTGCTCTGCTTATGCCATCAAACTCTCTCTGAAAACATTTTTTCGAGGGTTAGTCTTTTCACATTCCGATGGATAGCAGTGGTAGTAAAAAAGTGGTGAACGTGCCAACAGTGACAATCCTGTATTTGTTTTCGGAGGTTGTGGATGATGATGTTGATATGTGCCATATCAATCGTTTTTCATTACTTCTGGTAGCTAACCAAAAGTTTTTTGCACACTGAACCTCCAAGTTTTTCTATGAAAGCTAAATACAAATCAAAAATATTTTCTGAAACATCAAAATCCGCTTCAAAATTTGACTTCCTAATTTTGTTCAGGAAATAATTAGAATTCCCCATTTGCGGCAGTTAGGCTAGGAATCTAGCTCGGTTCAAGTACTTGTAGATTTGCTTCAAAATTTTAGTTTGAGAGTACAAAACCGTTTTGTCAAGCTCTGTCTGGTGCCTATCCAACATTGAGTTTTCCACCCAAGCAAACTGAGAGAGACCTGATAATAATTCCTTTGAATTATTGGTATTCAAGGTATTCCGCATCAACCTAGCAGTCAAATAATGTATCCAGAGTTGAAAATAGCAATACATTGAGCAGATTGCTGAAAACGAAACCGTTTCAGAAAATTCAAAACTGCACCTTGACTACTAGTCAACAGCTTTCAGGATACGAAATTTGGAAAGTCGGGGGAGAAGATGAATGGGCTTCCAGACTTTTGTTAAAATAAATTAAATGTTTTATATTAGCTGATGTGTATGATGTATTATGCAATAGCAGATAGTATTTAACGCATTTCAAGGACAAAATGTCATATGACACAGCTTTTGGTGTCGCATTTTTTATCAAAATGTTTGACAAAATGTTAACCTTGTTAGAATTGTACGGAGCTAGGCTCCGATTAAAATACTCCCCCAACAAACATTCGCTTGTTAAACAGTAATGTTATGCCATGAAACATCCTCTGGAGACTCTGTTTGTGCGTTGCTTTGCTCATAACCACTTGGACTCTCGTCTCGACTACTTTAGCACTTATTCTCTCATTACATCATCATCATCATCATCACCTTCTTGCGATCCGCTACGCTCAGGGAATTATCCACAAGCGAGCAACCCATGCTTTAATCTTATCAACATCAAATCCTAACGTTAATTTATAAATGCCAACGGAATTTCTTTTTAAAAGCAAATTATGGAAAATATTATGTTCTATCACAACGGTAAGTTTTAATTCTCACTGGTTTTATGATGAAACACTCAAATAAAGCGTAAAAGCGTAATAAATGCGAGTTGAAATGAGTAGCAATATAAAACAACAACCGATTTGCTTAAATTGTAGTGATGTGCTCAATGCATGATAAGGTGATGTGTAAATCATAAAAATATTGTATGAATCTCTGGATAGTGTGAAATCTGATGGCTTTGGCAATTGACTGCCTTTTTATAATCTCGTTATGAAGGTGGTTGGCTACAGATAAGTTTTATGCACGACCTGTAGTGATTTAGCCTTAAATTATTAAAAGAGAGGTGTTTTTTAATCAATGTACATAACATAATATTTACTGCACTGCACTACTACAACAAAAAATAATCATGTGCCAACATTTCTTCAACGCTAAAGAATTCTGAATATGAAAACTTATATTGAATATTTATCCTAATTAACAAATTTAAAAGTACGAATATTTTTTTTACAACTGACGTAATTAAAGCATTTCTGTGCCTTCAATGAAAAACATGACCCCTAAAAACTGAATATAAAACAACAAAAGACTTACAAGCAACTTATTTTGTTCAGCATGCTTCAATTGATTAAAAACCACTGAAAATATTATTTTAGTCCATCAAAATACGCTTTAACCAAATCATGAAGGTCAGCATGTTGTTTCACAAGGGCGGTATCATTAGTTCTAAACGTACATTTACCACACTGATACCAAGATTTCCATCCGAGCGGAAGCTTAGAACCCTCATCTGGAAAAACTTTTGTTACCTCCACAATCCCATCACTCATTCCATTTGCATCTGTAATACACAAGAGTTAAAACGCGAATTAAAACATTAGCCGATATGAAAAAGAATTGGTTAGCGAGAAAAAACACGTTTACATAAACAAAACCTTATTTTTATGCTAAAGCTGTTTGCATAATAACCAGCTAGTTTAGCTTTCTTCCATAAAGTTTGCCAATAATATTTATTTATGTATGTATATAATGTGTCACGTTATGCTTACCTTTCAAAACCAATTGCTGGTTTAGTGTTGAAGTGCTTGGCACTGCCTCCTCCACGTTGTAGTCTAGTTGGCCGGAAACAGTGACAGGACCTTGGGAAATGGCAGTTACCTCAGCGATTTCCTCGACTAACTCGTTGGAGGATGAAGCACTCATAATAGTTCCGGATTCCACTTCAACTGGCAAGGAATCCTGTTGTGGAGGAGAGCTCGAGTTATCATTGACGCTTTCATTTTTCTCGTCATCCACGATTCCACCTGATTCAGTGTTGTCTCCATCCATCTCGTGATCCATACCGTCATAATAGAAATTATCCGCACTCAATAATACGCTTGAGTTGAGTGATTCTCGGTGAACACTAAGAATGTGAGAGCGGAGCTCGCCCGCTTGTACAAATTTTTGAGGGCATCGTGTGCAGCAATACAACAGTTTTTGATTGTGCACCAATTGCACGTGATTGCGAAGAACTACTTGCGATCTACAAGTATCCTGGCAACGAGGACATTTTGAATGTACTGGTGCCGCTTGATTTGAAATTTTTAAATATTTCCTCTTCTTAGTAACATTGCTGCCGGTTTCCGCCACTGCTTGTGAAGTGGAAGGTTGATTAAGATCCAAGTCAGACTGCTCATTACTAACAAGCGTCTCTACTGCTTTTATGGCGTCATCCTCAAGAATCACTCTCAGACTCAAATCATTTGGATTTACAAATTCAGATTGAAGCAATTCTTCCCATCGATCCAGTTGCTCCTCGTATGTATCCACTTCCTCAAAATTTTGAAAATTTTCCCATGGAAGATGATCTGAGACTTCTACACTATTTTGCCGTGACCGGCTCACAGGCACAGGAACGTCACCTCCAGCTCCAGCCTCAACATCCATCTCATTACGCTGAACAACTTCAGCTCCAGCCTCAACATCTATCTCATCACGCTGAACAACTTCACCTCCAGCTCCAGTTTCAACATCGATCTCGTTACGCTGAACAACTTCACATACATTTTCATTCTCCATTTCCATATCATTCACTATCACCTCTGAACTTGTTGATTTTTCTTGCTCGTCCATTTTGAAAATTCAAAAATTAATAAAAGTGCCAAATAATGGAGGTAAAAGGATCACAGAAATCTCAACTCTTGGAGTAGTAGCTGCATGTAAAATCAAATCACTTTTGAGTCATGAAGGCATGAAACAATACTCACAAATCAATGTTTCTTATAATAACAAAGTGTTTTTTCATTGATTCAACCAACCAATGTACCCAACAAACTCGAACTTGAGCACTTTCTATCTCAACACAGATTCCTTCACTAAATGAGCACATATATCAGAAGTCAAACTTCACCAGAAAAATACTTCACTTTTTCGTTTATGCAAAGAAAAAGGACGAAAAAGCCCATGATCAAGAGTTGAGCGCAACAAGGGTCAAAACCATATTGAGACAAAAAAGCAATATGAGTATGTACATATCCGCACATGAATAAATTTTGGATTTCTCAAGCTCAGTTTAGAATGAAGCATTACATATTATACATATACAACATCATATCATGATCTCAGTGTAGAAGCAAAGATACAAAACAAATGCAACGTTCACAATCTCAAAACAGCATGTAAAAATATTTCCTGAATGAAAATCAGAGTAATATTGCCTAATGAATATAATATACCACTCATTTGTTGTGCGTTTATGAGTAATACGCAGGAAAATGAAGGGCAGCTTTGGTAAGACATCGTCTTCTTCAGTCTAGAGCTGTCGCCAAGTTGTCGCGTAAAAAAGTTTTATGGGTTTTGCCTAATCACTTGTTCTCCCATCAAGTATGGAACAATATGCATGAAAGTATTAAAAGGGGTATTATGTTGAGTACATAGTATTGTCTGGAAATGAAATCTCGATAAATGGCCACTAAAGCTTTTATTTATCCATAATATTTGAGGTACTTCTCTAAATAAACAAGAGGGATTAGTTCACACTTTATCTCATTAACTTTTTTGCGGGCTTCCACCATAGATTGTGAATCGTTGGATTGATTAAAATCAAGATCAAGGTGCTGTTCAATACCAAGCGTTTCGAAAGGCTCTTTCGGAGTGAATCTCAGTGATCAATGAAGATGAAGCTGCAATTATCCATTTATTCCAGTTTCTTCCCTTATACATCCTGTTCTTAAAAAACTGGACACTTTTCCTTTTGAGAATGATCGAAATAATAGAGACAAAAATAATTAAAAGAACTCATAAAGCAAAAGATTAGTATGACGCGTGAGGAAATGGTTAAACATCCAATGTTAGACACATTTATTTTTATGACAGTTTCATCATGCATAAGTTCTCTTGGGTTTTTTCACTGCCAAGTCCTCAAGTCAAAGCTAAATGAATGGTGGCAGCCAGAGCAAGATCACGACGATCACGGCAGTAGCTATGTGTAAAACTTTGGAGGCTGGCTGAATCATCAAAACTCGGCTTGGTACTCGGCTTATTGTCACGTCATAAATTTTATGAGTTTTGTTTAATGGCTGGGAGTGAGCAATAAATATTTTATGTTTACAATAATATGTATGTTTTTTTTATAAATAACACGCAATTATTGACACATTTTATCATAAATGAACAACAGTATATCAGCTCATGAAACTGTTTATACTGAAGCTTAAAAAACAGAGCATTCTTGACTTCAAGAAAAATTTAACGAATGAACTCTATTTTTAAAAGAAACAATATATTGTGCAACTCCAGCAAAAGGTTAATGATCAGCGTTTTTTTGGGATTGCTTACTAGGGCTTAGTAACATTGAACGAAGCACAAGCTCCAAGCCACATAATAAATTACGCGTTTCTTCCTCTTCTGTTGTTTGTCATTGCTGAAGAATTTTTAGCGACGAGTTAACCACACGAGAACAAAGTAGGGGATAACCTTGATTGTGTTGACCACTTTGAGTAAATAATTTAGCTTGTGAAGGTAAACAGGGATCTGTTAAATTTTTCTTGTGTGACGCCAGTTGAATGCAGCTGTGACTGTTTAATTTTAATTGGCTTGATGTTGTTGATTTATTTTTCCAGTAACCAGAATGTCACGCGTAGATGATAGCGTGAATAGAGGAAATGGGGGAGCTGTCAGGGTCGGAATATGTAAAAAAAATCATTAAAAAAATACATGTAAAAAACTTAACTACATTGAGAAAAGAAAGATTTTGATAACCGCATACCTTCCACCAAGCTTATTATTTTATTTTAACCCAATGGCGTTTGGTGTATTACTTGTATCATACCAAATTATCTGATAACGATAAATGACTTCATATTCAGCAGAAGAACAGGGTGTGACCAACGTGTACAAACCATCTCTTTGTCCTTTGTTTTAAATCCTATTTAAACAAGCCTTGATCGGTTCTTAAGTCGAAGTAAGAGGTATTTTTGTACCAACAGAGCATCATCATCATCATCATCATCACCACCACATCACGCTACCTTTGCAACAGTTGCTTGGTTGATGTTCATTGTTTAAGACTACTAAAAATATAAACATGTACAGCAATTCCGAATGCTTTTTGAAACCTTCAAGCTAGTCAACAAGTCAATTTTTCTAGAAACGTACAACGTAGCAGTAATTTAAGTATCTTAGGTTAGTTGGGTAAATATTGTTTGAGAATTCGTTCCGAATTACAAACTATCATCATGTTCTTTTTTTCTTGCCAATTACGTAAAACGAGCACCATTGGGTTAAAAAACAAAATCATAATAATACGGGTAAAATTTCAAAATCACAACATTTCTAAGCAGTAAATATGTGATGTTTTTGGCATATGAATCTAGGATTGTCCATCAGTGGCATGTAAATGACAATAAGTCAATCAAAGCCTGATTTCTTACGCGTCACCCTCATCATTACAAAAAACTCTGTGATGCGTACGACATACAATCCAAATCAATATTTTCATTTCATTCATTTGTATCCAACCCGTCACCCAAAGATGATATGATGTTTCTGATAGGAATTGACAGACCAAAGGCTGAATGCAAGTCAAAATCAGCATCCATGCGAAAAATGATAACTCTCATCGTATCACTCACCTACAAACTATCTAACTCTTCAAAATACAAATGACTCAATGAAAAAAAACTTGCGTCAAACGACCTGTCAATAAATAAACTCTAGCTTGAATAGGCATTCCAACTCAAAAAAAAAACCTTTCGAAGGAGGAATTTTTGGTCAAGTGGTGCAGAAACTGGAAAGCATTTCATAAGAAAGCTTGTTCATTCACCGCATCATCATATCACATCACATCACATCAGCTAGCTCTCTATCCCTCACAGTGACGACACTCACGCTTCCTTTTTCATAGTAAAGCAATGCAATGCAATGCAATATACCCAGGTTCTACTGGCTCTTACATCCCAATATCTAGCACAGAGCTTGTGACCGTCTAGTCTGCTTCTTTACTTTGTTCTCTTCTGCCAAGCAAGCTTAAGCGATCCACTAACTGCAGAGGTGTTTCGTTAACTCTGCTATGTTGTAGGCTATACGTTGATCCGCATGCGGACAATGTACTCTTAGAAAAGCTTCCCCTCCTTTTAGCATTACGGCAATGAAGGCCAGCGCTCTTTGCATGGTACATTATTCTGTCAGCCCATTTGCCCAGCTTCGTTTTTGACTTCGGAACTTTCGTCCTCTGAAACTATGCCAATCATGTAAGCAATAGCATCGCTCTTCCACTTGCTTTCCTTTTCGTTAGGCGAAGCTGCAAGCCACACAACGCGATGTACTTTGTGTTGATTTTTTTAATTTATTTATGACATGAATATGATATGATGTCTCTCCAGATTTTCATGGTTTTGTTTTGGGAACAATTTTTTTTGTTACAAAGGCTTATATTTTCTTTATGTACTTTCTCACCTCAACCAATTTTATTATGTGCTGCATTTGATGGTTGTATACATATTTTTCACACAGTTTACAAAGCAGTATCATTCTTATAAAGGTATGAATACCAATAAACCACGTTAATAAAGAGGAAGGAAACGGGAAAGAAAATCCTTGCAAATTTATCCACCTTGGAGACGGAATTAACATTTTCCAGTTCCAACTGCTGCCTCTGTCTCATCGTCAGTCTCCTCTTTTGTTTGGAATTCCTGCAGAGTTTCCAAGCCGCATCCCTCATCATCTGATGTCTTGGACAGCGAGGCTGAGCATGTGTTTGCGGACAGCCAGGTATCACTGAGGGACTCTCTTCCCCAGTCATCCCCCCATTTTTCACTTTGGGTAGTTGAGGAATTGGAGGCGGTGGTGGGATTTCGATCACAGACATGGGCCCACCACTTCCCGCACTCACGGCGCAATCCATAGGAAGCTCGGGAGGTACAATTATCCGCTCATTATCATTTTCATATCGGCTTTCCCTTTCATTACGTTCATCTTCATCATCATCATCATCATCTTCCGAAGAAGAACTTGTGTCATTAAAGTAAACCTCTCCAGACCCATTTTTGGTAAAGTAGTGGACCACCGCGAACTGGATGATTGTTGCGAAAATAAAGACGAAAGAGAGGAACACGAAAAAATCTAGGGCTGTGGGGTAAGGTACTTTGGGTAAGTCGTTGCGAGCCTCGAGACCTAAAAACGTCATGGTCAACACCGTCATGACACCTGTTTTCAGTGAAAAAATTGATTTAGCTAATAAAAATAATGTGTATTTTTTATATAAAATAAATGAAAGAGTTTCTTAAGCAAAAAGGTTAATTTAGCATTTGGTTTGGCATTTATTTGATGATAAACTTACCAACCGGAAGTGAATTAGGGGTAGGAGTCTTTACTGGTAGTCGAGTGATTTAAAAAACGATTAAATAAAAAGTTACCTAACGAGACACGATCCGCGGTCGCCTCCCGATTGAGCCAGAAGGAAACCCACGAGAGGACGACGAGAAGTGTGCAAGGTCCATAAACCTGAATGAGAAAGTTTCCCATGTGCCGCTGCAGATGGAAATTGACGAGGAGACAAGAGTACTGTCCTGCACGGAAACGAGCCAAATCTTAATAAAGTAGAACAAGTAAGGCCGGGATTTTAACTTCTTACCATCAATAACCACACCACCTTTCCTACCTCTTTGACTCTGTGTTTGTTGACCTGACTTGACCTTTAACTGAACTGAACTGACTTTTAGCCTAAACGACTATTCTTCATGTTTTTCTTTGATTTTGGGTGGCTGAGCTTTGGCGAAGTTAAAAAGCAAGCGGATTGCATTTCTACTTGGGTTACTTTGAAAGCATTAAAATAAACTTTTATCATCATGCACTGGACTATACTAGACTAGAGCATATTATTTTCGTGCATTTCATTACGATGTTTGGTTAGCTTACCAAGGGTAACTCTATCAGCAGTGGCTTCCCGATTAATCCAAAAAGCAACCCAGGACACTACGACAAGGAGGATACAGGGGAAGTACACCTGAAGCAGGAAATAGCCGGTGTGTCGACGCAAGCAAAAAACTGCTTCCAGCACGCTACGCTCCCCTTTTTTTCAGGTAACAAGCATTTATTTACCCAAAAATATGTCTCTCTTTTCATATTCCCATTCACATCCACATCCACCTTCACCCTATTCCTAACAACTTTTGCAACACTTCCTAGCTTTTTTCCCAACATACATATATATTTATTTCATCCCATAAAAAACAAAAGGATTAGAGGATTATTTACCCGACTTGAGTGTGTCAGTGGCATTGCCTGAAGGCGTGGAAATGAGATCAAACTGGGACATTTTCATATCCGCCGCAATATCCACAGGCTTTGTGGCGTCGCTTTTCCAACGATACAAAACGTCTCTTGTTGTGTAACCAACTGAACAACATAAAAAATACCAGAGAGTTTTTCATTAATTTACGAACTTTTTTTTTAAAAAGTGCGTAAGTATTTTTAGTTTTTTGTTGTTAGTGGTTTGGTTTAATTTGTTCTCACAGCTTCCCAGTTTTAATGGACATCGTTGCGTGTCCATAGGAAAATCCTCTAAATGCATGGGGCAACTGGCCTTCACCGTCAGTCTACTCGAGTAAAGGACTCTCCCATCTTGATACAACCTCACAAACTTGTTGGGCGTCGTGATGGTGTGAAGGTAACTCTGTTTCCCATTGTAAAAGTAGGTATCCGGCTTCCAAATCCGTTCCAACATTGAAATACTTAGAGCTAATGTTGCCTTGTTCCAAACCACACTGTAAGCTAGCCGCTTGTCTATCCAAGATTGGCGAAAGTACATGTCCATCGAGTACGTCTGGAAGATGATGATGGGAAAAGATTAGTAAATAAATAAATTTAAAAAATTTATCATCTAACATAAAAATGGGATGAAATATATTATTCATCATCACTCGTTAATTAATTGAAGGTCGCGATGACGAGCCGAGATGCAGCAGGAGTGAGTTTCCTCCAAATCAATAATATTTGGAATGGATTGGAGCACCACCCACCTTTTATTGTTTAATTCAATAGGAGAATAAAAAGTTTATCTTGAAATCGTGAGTAAATCAACATCAACCCATCCTCTCCAGTAGAGAAAAAAACTTGCACGCAACACATGCATTTAGTTTAGGTTGCGGCAGTTTTTACTGCCCATTTTTATGTCCTTTATGCACAAAAGGGAAAAACGGAGAGAGAGGTGGAAAAAAATAAGACATTTTTTGGCCTAGCCTTTGGAACAAAAAAATAAGCTAACTGCGGGTGGAGATGAAATGGTAATAAAAAAAGTGAGAGGCTTAGGAGAAACCCTTAAAATGAGTTGACTTTGAGTTGGCTCTTTCCACCCGTTAACAACGTTGTAAAGGCACTTTTATGAGGGATTGAAAGGTTGTTAATGTTATCCAAAAAAAGTAAGTTGGGAAAATTTTGAACGCAAAGGCAAGATTGGATTTGGCGTATGATCACCATCATCATCGTAATCTTCCCAATATTCATATTTTTGCTTACCATATCAACCTCGGAAATTGGACCCATGCTCCGCACCATTATGTTTATCTCCACTATTGTAGGTGCACCTGGAAAGCCCCAACCAAAAAAGAGTGATTTGGTTTGGTTTAGTACTTTTACTTACTTATTGAGCTGAGCGTGGACAAAGATTAAGAAAGTTGGGAGAAAAAGCAACTTGTTTCCCTAAGACAAAAAAATGGGGAGTTGAAGTGATTCATATAATTGATCTTTGGAACGTCTGTCCTGTCCACCAACAATAATATAATATGGTTCTGCTATGCTGCTGCTCATGACATTTGAGAAGCCATGCATAAAAAAAACCTTTGATTTGGATCGTTATCACTAAGTAAGTATGTCGTGGGAAAACTAAGGAAGAAGAAGGAGAAAAAAATTGTTCCAAGAAACTACTTTTCACATACCCCTTTTCTTGTAAAAGGGAAGGGAAAAAGTTGAGTTTTCTTGGGAAAAAGTGTGTAGCTCGCTCTGCTAGCTTACTATATTGAAGCCTTTTGTTGCAGTTCTCATCATCATCTACATTTTCTCCCTTTTATAGAAACAAATCCACATTTAGTCAACGCTCAACTTTTTTTAATACAAAACTAACGTGAAAAGAAAAAAAGAAATGAGAGACGAAGAAAGGAGAGGCGAGACTTTCTTTTCTTTATTAGGGAGATCCGATCTCAATCAAGATCTCAATGAATAGGATACGTTTTTGATGGGGCAACCTGACATGATATAATACTACTTTCTCAAATGAAATATATTTAATGGACTCAACTAATTTGACTTTACGGCTTACCTCCAAAGTCAGGTCGAATACTGTTGTCATATCCCCTCAAAAGATTGTCCAGAAGCTCACTGACGTTCCGATGACTGTCCTTGCTTCGCAAGCTCTCCACCCTTTTCAAAATTAGCAGAAATTTATTTTGTAAAGATATTTTGTAAACTTTTTTTTTTGTCTGAAAAAAAAAAGTCTAACCTGGTCGTAAGAAGAATGAGCGTGGTAGAGAAAATTGGAAAGAGGGACAGTGAAATAAAATTGGGAAAAGTAACAGAGCCTCGCATTGGAATCATTTTCCACTCCACAAAACCAGACTCGTTATTTCCCTCACTAGTAGCACCAGCACACTGTCTAATTGACACCGTGTGGTGAGGCTTTCCCTTTAGGTTGCTGCTGTTGCTTCGCGGTTTCGGTTCATTGGCTTTGGATTATTGGTGCTGAAAGATAAATGAGAGATGATAGTGATAATAGGAAATAATATTAGAGGGCTGCTGGAGCTATATAATTTGGATTCCATTTCATTCCACTGTGAAATAAAGCTACAACATCTTAATCATTTATTTATGATTGGCCCCCTATCAATAATATCCATTTGGTAGTCAATTACGAAACCTATCTATCATCGTAATTTTCTCTGCTGCGTTCATGTTTAGTAGCACAGCTTATATTTACATAATGAAATGGGTTCATACTTCATCGTAGCAATTGGAACTCAAAACAAAAAGTTTAGCGTCCAAAAGAAAATGAAATACACGCACAATTCCCCGATTTTCCCTTCCACTTTTACCAGCATTATCAATTGATGATGATGATGATGATGATGGTGAAAACAAAATTCATTTTCCAAACCCGTAATAAATGCATAACACGCCTGTCCATCCGTCTGTCAACCAAAAATGTAGCTTGTGCGTTGAGGTTTCACATTTACTTCACCTCACCACAAATTTCACGATGAGATTTGCATCTTTTCACTTTTTCCTCTTGAGCAACCAAAAACTACAAAGTTGGCAAAGCTCAAGTGTTCTCTATTGATTTCTTTGGAAAGCTAACGCAATATGACCCTAAACCATACCAAAAACCAAACCACACCATTCTTCCTATCACGTTCTCCCCATTTGAGTTGGACTTGACAGACAGTGTGCGAGCGAGAGAGAGAGAGAGATTTGTTCCATTCAAACAGAAAGAAACGTTTATTTTATGAACGTTTTTGAATTTTCATTATGACTATAAAACAGGCTTCTGGGCCTCAATAATCTTAATCTAAATCCGTTTTTTATCCCTCCCCCGAAGGCTAATTTTACTATGGCAGCCCACGAAAATAATTATTTTGTGAGAGTTTTTCCTTTTACAAAACTTCATCTTTTTCATGCTTGTTTTCATGCAGATGTAGACAAACAGGATGTTAGTTGTTGGTTTTTGATAAAGAAAAAAAAGCAATATAAAAATTTATTGTCACACAAAATTACTTTTTTTCTGCTTGAAAAGAGTTGTGTAAATAAATATATTTTAAAGATAAAAAAACCGAATCCTGTTCTCCTCGACGACGACGACGACGACGACGACGACTAGTTTTATTTTACATGCATAAGTATATATAATGGGCGTGAAGAAAACGACCATGTAAAGAAGTTTTGCTTTGGAAAAGACAAGGGAAATGGATGGGACAAGAGAGAAAGGAAGAGAAAGGGAGACGGTCTAAATGAAGATGGAGAGCATTTCTCTTTATTGAGATGTAATGATCATCATGATCATGAAATAAAATCCCAAAGTGCTATTCACATCTTCTTTCAAGATTTCTATTCCCATGAAATTCCCGTCGATTCCTTCCACGCAATAAATGAAATGGTAGGGCACCGTATATGGAGGCACGTAATCTTTTTTTGCAAAAAAAAAATGCAAAATTTTTTTTTACCTGCAGCGCTTTTTTCCAAAGGGATTTGCAGTGGCAACCGAACTCCAATTAAATATTGTCACGACAGTAATAAAAATTAATATTATAATTCCGTATACGGTTACAACAAGTCGTCTTGTAAATGTTTCAGATAATAAAATGAAGTCAAATCAACACGACACGACACAATACTACTTTACTCCATTAGATTTGGAATGAATGAATGAATGAATGACAGGATTAAGTTCCAGAAATAGTCTGCAACACGTTAGAATCCGAACTTACAAGTAATTAATGAAGTTGCTTCTTGTTTCTTTCTGGAAAAACAATCCAAACGATTTCGTTCTGGATTTGGCGTCTAAATGGATGAGCGAGATAAGACAACGTTGAGGCTATTACCTGTCGTGTTCAGTTACAAAAAACAAGAGAGAGAGAAATTCATGCACTTCAGTCACTCACTCACAACCAGAACCAGCTGCTGCTGCTTTCACTGAAGATGATGGAAGGAAAAGAAAAGTGTCTTGGTTTTCAGATAGCCCCATCCTTTTCCTTTTACTTAAGTGGAATGGAATGGAATTGTAAGAGTAACTGCTGCTGGTGGAAGAGCCAAGAGCACTCTCCTCTCACCTCCTTCACCTTCCAAAACGGAGTGAGTTGGTGGGGCGATGTGAAAGCCTATTTTCTTGCTAGTTTCCCACCTCGACATGTCCTTTTCTCTTGTAAACTCTTGTGCTCTTACTTCCACTTCATCTGGTGGATAACTTGAGTGAGTCAGAGAGAGAGAGAGAGAGCTAGGACACAGCTCTTGCTTCCTAAACAGGGAAAGGGAGCAGAAGAAAATGAACGGGAGGGAATGGAATGACGATTTTAACCTAGCCAAAGCCAACCTCCTTTACTTTCTCTCGGGATGGGTGAGACATGAGTTATTTCCCTCTTATAAATATTCAAATTGTGTAAAATTGTATGGACATGCGGAAGAACAATGGCTAACTGATAATATCACCGTGTTAACATTACATGACTGGGCAGCCCACTTGTTCGTAATTTGCACATCATGTATGCATAACAAAGAAAATGACATAAATTGTACAAAATCAAGTAAGTCGATTGAATCATTAGCGGAAGAGGAATCCCAATCTTTTTCCCTATTTTTTGTTCTCCTCTACGGTAGACACGATTTCTCTTCCTGCAGTCAAGTCTACCACAAGGATCGTAAGTAAGACTCCAACGCTCACAAAAATTATTAAATCAGAAAATGTTTTTCTAAATTTATTCATAAAATTTTTCTTATGTCTCAATCGTTTGGGTATTTGGGATAAGTGGTCGCCATCCAACTGACCACGTGACCTCCGTCACCCTCGCAAAACTGATAAGCACCGGCTGCTCGAGTTTGCTAGCTCAAGCAGTAAATTTTTCGCAAGAAGAGCGAACGGTGAAGCTACACCGGAGGACTTGGAGGACTATTAACAAATAAGCCACGATAATGGAGAAAGTGTGCAATTCCGTCAACTAACTAATAAAAACACCAATAAGAAAGGGATTCCAAAGAGAATATCGTCACTGCATTCCCCTGTCCGCGTTATAAATGAGCGTTTGCTGATAACCACGACTCCGATGATCGTCAACAGAATAGTTATGATGGAAACGTAGCCTCCGGAACATAAACCCTGTTAGATAAGACAGCTCAAGATATCCAAGCCGACAGGCGATCATGAAGTGGTCAAAATATCTCAATGTCATTTTTGGTTACTTTGTTGAAAGTTGGTAAAAATACTTTAGACAAAAAGTTTGCAGTTTTATAGCTAATTTATTTATGACTTATGCATTTAAACGCAAAGAACCTACTTTTAATCACCAGCAATCAAGACGTTATCCAAGTATAATATCAATGAATATAACGTAGTATACTATAAGTATATAGCAACTCACGTATAAAATATTTAAGAAATTTCTACACCATCTCCAAGTTTTTGCAGGAGAGTTTACAGTTTGTTTCTTGAGTGCATTTCCTCTTTGAAAATTTAAAATATTCATTGAAATTCCTTTTGCTGTTGATGATGAGGATGATGACCATCATATTTCATCTGCGGTTCAACACCCTGATAAATGCTTCCTCTGGAATTTGGATCTGTTGATGGAATCCAATCCAGGAAATGAACCGGAACTTGAAAGTGGAGCGTAGAAATGGGATAATCAAGTGGAAGCGAGTGTAGCACTCAACAAGTGTGAAAAGAGTTGCCATTTTTGGTTCTCTCAACCAAAACCCAAACTAAATCCAACCAAACCAAACCAAACCACACATTCCATTCCATTCCACTCCTTCCCATTCATTTCAGTTGGAAAATAAAATTATCCAAACCAAAACATGATCAACCGGCTTAAATTCAATTTGCAATTCAATTAGGAGCCAAACCACCGACCAAAGTGATGGAGGGAGCAAGCTCATTTGTATTCTGCATTATTATGATATCATCAAACCCTTGCCAAAAAATATATACTGAGAATAGTTCTCTCTTTCTGAGTGGGAGCAAGTCAAGTCAACAAAAGAAGTAAATCTTTAGCCTTTGATGATAATAATATTTTATATTATTATGTGATGACTCAGCTGGCTCATCCCCACTCAACTTCTTCTTCTCCTCCTCCTTCTTCTATTCAACCAGAAGGAGAAGAAGGCAGAAGGTCAAAAAATGCTTTGGATTTTTTGGGTTCCCAATCCCAGCGGCATTTCCAATCTCGTTTGATCATCAAACTATTTCTTGCAGCTAGGAATCGATACAATTTATTTGCATTTTGTTCTCCTTCTTCTCGTCCCTCCAGCTCTGTTGACAATGAGGAATGATACATATAATGCAAAAAAAGAAGCTGGTTTGCTTGCTTATGCTCAGCATCTTTAGTTTCCTTCGGATCAAAACCAAACGAAACCAACCACACACACACACATTTTTATTTATTGCCAGCCTCTGGGGAATGGAAGAGAATGTGTGCTTAAAGTAAATACAGCGATGATCATGATGATGATCAGGATCAGGATGAGAATAAAAAGGGGAGGGCAACCTGAGATAAATAATAGGAAAAATAACGCCTTAAAAATAGCTTAAAGCTCAAGGTAGGAAAAAAGGGTTTAAATGATGACACTTTTTAAACATAGCTTATTATATTAACCTTGCGTTTTTTTGTTATTACAAATCAAAAGGGGCTAGTTATTGTGAAGGAAGGTGGAGAAAAGTGACGTGATCCGATCAAATTGATAATAATGCCAACGGACAAAAGAAAGTGGAGGATTGGCTTGGGTTGGATTTGATATGCATTAGGAAAGACAGTGATCAACAACTCAACTCCTATTTCTTACTTGTTCTTTCAGAGGACTACTACTGGAACAAAAAGCCCTTCTTTTCCAATCCAATTCAATCCCAGCCCAACACCAATTTAATTAACTTGTCTTGTCTTAATTCCTTTTCGTTAGGAGGAAAAACTTATGTTTTCGTCATCCTCATTATCTTTTCTTGTGTCTGGAACTGAAATGACAATTAACAACATCAGGAGGATGAAAAGGGGGGGGGAGCGAAGGATTTTTTAGTAGAAAAATTCATCGATTTGTCGATTCTTCCTCCTAAAAACAAACAAGCTTCTAAGATGGATTCAGTTTAGTGCACGTAATATTTTTGGAAGCACATGTTCCCCATTCCCATTCTTTTCTTGAAGATTAGGATCTTGTTAGAAGATTCATATTCCTTCATCCCAATAAATGCCAAACATGATGTTCCTTTCTTGGAATAAAATAATACTTTTTCTTTTGATCCCACCAAAGAAAAAAATTTCGACAATTCTTGAATCACAATGAATGTTTTGGAATAGGCCAATAATAATGATAATCCTTCTCAATAAAAGTTGAGGGATTGACTTTAGTCACGCAAGTGGTATGGTGTATTTTGCAGTGGAAACCCATTCCATTATGCAGCTGATGACCATACAACACAACACCCCCCAGTTTGCAATTGAATGGCTGAAATAAAAAAAACTGGCAAAAATATGGTGGTTTGGTTTTTAGCCCAAAATCATTCATGAGTGAAATAGGATTGTTTAAATCAAGTGGGAAATGTTGTTTGTTGGTTGGCATCATCGGTAATGCTTTGGTTTTGGTATTTGTTGCACCTGGATTCCCTCCCAAAAACTCTCAGCTTAAAATTTATATAAAGTTGAAACCCCAAAACAAAAATGCTGTATTTTTTGAAGAGGAAAATAAACCTGATTAAAATGTTGGTCAAAAGTGAACTAATGAACAGCTCGGAAGAGCTAAAAATCAATGCGGACTAATGAGCTGGATTAGATGAAAGTCATAATTTCTTGGAAATAATTACAAGGAAAACGTGACTCCATAAACAAAGCCAAACCAACTTTTAGTTTTGTTGCGTGCCGCTAATTATTTGCATGTCTCCCAATTTCCGACCTGGTGACTGGTATTTTATGATACGCACGATTATTAAATTGCATCTATCAAAATTCCACATCAAATGATGCACACATACATATTATTATCTCCGTGAAACTGACACCATTAAGTATTTTTAGTAGTGGAAAAAGTGATGCAATGCTTTTCCCCTTTTCTTTCTTTTTTATTTTTCTTTCTCATGGGAAGGAGTCCAGATGACCTCAACTTCAACTTGATGATGATGATGATGATGTGCTAGCTGGATGAGAAGACACAAAAGGAAATATTTTCAGACAATTCTTTCCACTTTCCTGACACACTTCTTTTTTTTGCCAGAATAGCCAACCCAAGCCACAAAACAATGAGGTTAAATGAGGGAGAACCAGCTTCAGCTCTTAACTTCCATCTCCACACTCCAGATTTATGCCCTTCACCTCCTTTTTTTCTTTTGGAAAAAAATTCCAGATGAGAACAAGAAGTTGAATTGTTTTTATATTGCCAAAGTTTCACACAAGAATGTAAAAACAATATTGAAGGGTATAATTAAGAGCAAGATAATCCAGTCCAGTCCAGGAAAAATGAGTGGGTAGCCAAGCCATGCCAGGTGCTAACTGAAAAAAAGTTGGAGCCAAAAAGTCCTACAAAAATATTTGGTGCAGGCGACAAGGAAAGATAAGTGTTTTAATTGTTTTTTATGATGGCCATTAGCCCATTTTTTATTGCGGCTCGTCATCATCATCTTCTTCACTTCAAAATGCACGTCTGTTTCTCAGCTGGAAAGAAAATTGAAGGTGGGTGGAGGGGGCAAATTGAGAATAAAAATATTCTGTTCGCAATAAAAAGTAACGGGGAGTATTCACGTGTGTATTTCTTTCATCGATTTTCCCTCAAAAACTTGGGTTCAACGTTGTCATCGTCCCCATTTAATACTTCAGCTGCTGAAGGAGATCCTTGATTTTATGCAAATGTGCAAAGGTCGGAAAAAAGGGGAAGCTCATTCCATCTGTAAAACCTTCCGGTATCTTGTCTTGTCTTCAACCGTTCAACCTTGCTCCCTCTTTAACGATGAAATGGAGAGTCAAAACGATTGATTCTCTGCTCTTCATTTTTTCAAGATAAAAGCCGACTTTAAAAAAATAAGGAGAAAGAAGAAGGACACCAACAACTTGTACTCCTCAATGAAATGCAGCCAGTCATTCAATTCAGGAGTAGCATACTTTTGAGCAAGCAAGAAGGTTGTTGGATTGAATACAGTTGATAATTTGCTTTCGTTGAATGGGTTCATCAGGGCGAGAATTATGCGTAAATAGCACGTCTCTCATTGTCATGTAAAATGGATGGATCCGAACCGTTGTGTTCTTGTTCTGTTCCCTCTCCTTTAAGTCTCCAAGCTAATTTGCTCAAGTGTAACTACCACTGTTGATAGTATAGAATATAGATGGTAGCTACTTTCCAAGTAAAATCTCTCAATTGACAATGAGTTCAAAAAGTTTCCTGTTTTCAATGGCTACAGAACAAGAGTAGGAGGCTGGCTGCTGTTCCCAGAGAAAATATAAAATGTAAAGAATGCAATAAACAGTTCTCTTGTCCGCATTTCAATTCATTCATTCATCCATCCATCCAGTCTTCAAACGGAATTAGGTTCTGGTTCTGTTCTCCTAAGCAACTACTTACTTGCACATATTTTATTGGGATCAGACTCTCCAGCTTCTTCTTTCCTTCGAGAGATAATCCTCTTGACAACCTTCAACGTTCTTCTTACTATTTACACAACTCTCATCTCAGCTCATCATCCCAAAATTTAGAGTCAAGGCTGCATCTCGTTCGAGTTTTTCTAAATTGCAGTTGGATCCCACCCGAATCTGCATTATATTATAAAGAAGAGTCACGTGCCCTTAAAAAATATTTTGTTGCGAAATATTAATCATCAGCAGTTGCAGGAGAAGTAGCAGTTCTCTGTGGAAAATGTCGCCTGTCACTCACCGAAACAAAGGCGTCTCACGATCAGCAATTTCAAAAAGAATAATTGTTTGCAAGTGAAGGAGAGATTTAATGATGGTGTTATGTTTTGTTGTGTGTTGACTCGGTGGGATACCGCAGTAGCAGCTTCACACACACACACACATGATGACCAAGACCCAAAAGGAAGCTCGTTTTCCACGCGTAATTTAGCCACTAAACCCAAACCACATCAATACAACGGGAGTCTAATTGCGATGCGATGGGATGGGATGGGATGAAATGCAACGCAACCTTCCAGCTTTTGGCTATGGCTATTGTTTCGGGTAGGCAAATATGTGGAATTATTATTAGAGCAGGAGCTAGCTTAATATACGTCCTGGTTTGGTTAGGTCTGGAGCTCTTGCTCTCCTCTCGAGTAAACTGAATGGAAACAAAGCAGAATTAAAACACGAGTGGAAGCTAGCCAACCAAACAACTGTTGTAAAAGGTGGGGATTACAGTCGACTGGAACCTATTTACTGGCTCGAGTTAAAACTGGAAGGATGAGATGAGATAAAGTATCACTTTCTCTAACCATCTTTTAAACCTCGTTTCAAGTTACCCCAGAATTTTTTTTTTGATACGCGTATCAAAATGATGATGAAGATTATGTTTGGATTTGGAATTGAAACAGAAAACTAACACTAACAAGTACTTTTCGTAAATTCCTCCCGTGTTTCCACTTGAAAACAATGACCAATGCAATGCAACCTCTTATTCTTTTGAAAGCGGAAGCTCATTCTTCCAAGCGAATGGTCAGTAACCAAACCAGTCGGTGATATGATATGATGTGATGTGATGAGCTCATCTCAGTCAACTCATTTTTTCATTACAAACCTTATCTCCAATACTTCATCTTAAGAAGGAGGTGTAAAGGTTAATGATGTGATTTGGGATGAGTATTTTCCTTTCCTTTCTTCCTGTTATTTTCACGGTCTCACGCCTCCACCCACCTTTGCCCAACATTTTTTTTGTAAGATGAATGAATGAATGCAATTTATATGTCAACTACTTGCTGATTTTTTAAAAGATTTAAAGGTTTGAAGTGGATCCAGCTGGATCTGGATCTGGATGAATAGTAAAACTCAACTGAATTTTTAGCAACCCAACGGCATCATCCGTCCTGCTAATAACAAATTTAAAAGGATATTATCATTGCCTTGATCCTCAATTTTCATTTATTCTAACGATCCTCCATATTCTTCTTGAATACTTTGATGACTGCCGGTTTGTTTCGGTTATTACCTTTTTATTGCTTTTTATACAACTCTCCCAAAAGCCACAGCACATTTCTATGAATTTTCAATGAGAACAAGAACAAGCTCAGT
The DNA here is from genome assembly GCA_964034955.1 of Orchesella flavescens. NCBI lineage: Eukaryota > Metazoa > Arthropoda > Collembola > Entomobryomorpha > Orchesellidae > Orchesella > Orchesella flavescens. Next base: position 6,930,349 of record OZ035953.1, read on the forward strand.
AGTTTCGGAGTTGAAAGAGCGGACGTTGTAAAAAATTGGTTGAATAGGCATTTTATTCATCTAAACTGAGAGTAGAACATACCAGGAAAAAATATGAAATTCTTTTATGCAGCTAGGCCAAACCAGTCAGTCTGTCCACTTGCCAAAAAAATGCTTTTGTTTTTTAGTAAACCTTTTTCGTTAGTACAAAACAAAAGTTGACTAATAAAAAAATGTTGGGGAAAGAAAGTAGAGTGGAGAAAAGAAATAAAATAATATTTGTTTTGGTTTGGTTTGGGTCGGAAGTAGGAATGCACTTTGGCTCTTTGACATCAATTTATAATATTCTTATCATTTTTTCGTTAAAGATTAGCATGATTGATGAAATGACCTCTCATCACATTCTTGAGGACGTGGAGGGGATGTACGATGCAGGAAAAAAAGTTTTGAAGGGATCGATAACTTTTGTACGATCGATACAAATACATAATCCATTTGTGATGATGATCATGATCACAAGTTATTTGACCTACTTACATTAGGGGCCAACTCGACATGGGCAAAAGTCAAAGCCAAACTGGAGCACGAGGCAAAAATGAAAAAAAATATTAGGTTGCATTTTCCGGGTAATGAGATGATGATGTCTTTCAATTAAACAAAAGCCATTATTTTTACGGAATCCAACTTTATCTATTTATTTCAATTCTATGGAAAAGTTCATATTTTTCTATGAGAAATACGAACTCCATATGAAAGACGCAAAAAAACGCTTTAGATCTGGATTAGGATTGGATTCATTCGACCTTGAAAATAATAAAAAGAGGGAAACTAACTGGTGGTGGTGGTGAGGATTGTTGAGTGGAATTGAATTGTATCATTTTGGTTGTGGGAATGACAAGTTGTATTCAGGAAAGTAGGGGAAAGGTAGAATAGAAGGATGATATGATGATGCTTACTTGTCTCCAGCTTTTCCGCCCATTCCCCTTGCAAAAGTTTACTCTGATTTCACAACGTGAACCAACTCTTTTGTCGTCATCGTTTTTTTGCAGATGGAGTGAATTTATGATGAAGCAAATGTCACATATGTAGTGAAGCTCAATTTGTGATTAGATTTGAGCTGGAGAGAGCTGCAGCAGCAGCAGCAGTTTCCTCATGCTCAACTGGATGACACACTTGTGCCATGTCAGTATCAGATCCGAAAAAGCGTATCTAAATAAAATGACATGTGGATAAACAACTCTGACAACATTGATGATGATCATGATGAAGACAGGTAAAATTAACTAGAATGCGGAAAAGTATGACAATGAAATATGAAAATGAATGAATAGGAATAGCTGCTAATGTCATTGTCATCTAAAAACGGGATAATTCTAGTGTCTCATTTCATCTTGCTCACTAATTTCCTCTGGAATAGGTTGACAATGACAAGTGAACTTGAGATTTTTAAAATAAAAATGCTTTGTAAAATAATAGGATGGAATCATGTCTAAAACAAAGGGGATTCTAGGGATTTTCAGATGGTCTGTTTCCTATTTTTTTTAGAAAAAGAACGAGGGGTTTAGAGAGCTGCATTCGTTTCCATTATTATGCTTCTCACTAAAACTTCACATTAAATCTTGCTAGTAGTAAAGCACCATACTATACCGCTACCCAAGGTATTTTGAATTTGCATTAAGAATGGAATTGCATACTTTATTTTATTTTATGGTTGCAAGGTTGGTCGTGATAAATTTTCTTACCAAAAAAAGAAGATGAATTTCATGTAAATCTCAAGTAAAATAGAAAATTAAATTGGATTGGATTTTTTGAGCGATTTTTAAGATTTCATACTTCTTCAAGGTAACACAACACCATTTGCAAAATAACTGCACACACTTGAAGTTGCGTGGCTGTTAAATAAAAATAAATGAATGGATCTCCATCCATCTTTTTGGACAAGGTCATTCAATAAAAATGATAGGAGTAGATCATCACGTGTACTTTTGTAGGATAAATTGCACATCAAAGGGAATCTGGGGCAGATTACTAGCTCAGATTATCACACCTAAACACCCAATTCTCTAAGCTCTGGTTTCAAAGCTCTTGTTTTTCAAAGGGATTCCCAAAATTTTTGGGGAGAAAGGCCGTGAAAGATTGTGACGTGACACAAAGCAAACACTTTCCTTTTGTAACTTTATTCCAGTCATCCTTCCTTCCATCCGTCCATCGTGTTTGTGAATTTGTTTGCTGTCATGTCAACTTGTTTATTTTTCTACAACTAACAACTAATTTCCTCCTTGTTTCTTTACTCCTCACCAAAAAATCAAAATCTGCATGAACATTCTTTGCTAATAATGGTGGTGGAATGCTAGGAATAGGGGGAAAATACAGATTTAAAACGAAAATTAAAAGCAACATTTGAAACCCGTGTTTTATTTTATTGTAATTTCCCTTTCCTCTAAATTGTCGTGTGCTTGAGTCGTGGCGTTGCTTGGCTTGAAAGAAACAAGAATCATTACGAAAGAAGTAAGAAAATACACAGGGATATTTGGGCAAGACAAAGCTGAGGCAGTTGCTCATCTTGTCAGAAACTTTGTACAGCCCATTTAACCCCAGGCTTTTGTTCCTTAAAATGTCAAGTGAGAACAAAAAAGAAGGGAAGGGAAACAACATGCTACATAAATTCATCTGCCAAAGCAATTCCCTCTTAATTATTCGGCTAATTTGGTAGAGGCTGTGGGGGCATTAGCAAAATGTCACCCAGATTTATTTTTTCCCTTGATGACGACAACAAAGTTGTAATGTTTCTTTTGCTAATGAGCATCATCATCATCATCATGAACAACATCATCATCCTATCTTTACCCAGCACACGATTGAAAATTGTCATGTTTCCCCCGTGGAAAAAAAATTAATCTGTGAAATGGAAATGTTTTCTCAAGATAACTGCTCTATTTGCATATTTGTTAGATGAGATTGAATAGGAAGATGATGGTTGGGTGAGCACAGCTCAAAATTCCATTTTCTTTTCGGCTCCTCCAAAAGCAAAGCCAATATTTGCATTTTCTCACAGTTTCCAAAGTGGATGAAAGGTGTGAAGAAATGGTCTTTGGGTGGAATGGAATGAAATGGAAAGATGAAAAGGAAGAAGAGGAGAGGAGAGGATGGCTCTATTAATGAGTGGGTTCTTGAGAGAGAGAGAGAGAGAGGGCGAGAGCCTTTCACAAAAAGCTTTTTGGATTGGAAACTCAATTGGAATTTGAAGGTTGTGGATTGGAATGGAATGGAATGGAAAAGGACATGATTCCATTCCACTTAAAATCTGTGCTTATCAAATGATCATGTAAATGCTTTGGGGGAAATTATTTTTGGAAGGTGTTCTTCTGGTTCTACTTTATCATCAAAATATCATCATCATCATCATCATGTTTGTTTTAAGAAAGAAGCTCTTATGCTGTGGATCTTTCTCTTGGTTTGGATTCGGATTCCACTTGAGATGAAACCTAAGGAAATGAAAATAGAAGCTAAATTTTTGAATTTTAAATGTTTGCATGTAAATTTTAAAGCTTCATGGATTTTCGCATGTCGTAACCACTATATTTTGGTCTCTAAAACTGGACGTAGCTACTTTCTCTAATATTTTAGTATTTATATAAAGGGGGCGTTTTCTCCGTCAATAAAACCAAGAAACAACATAATTATCACTTTCGTCATTAATTAATTCTCTCATTTCTTTTTCACAAGAAATTCAGCTTAAAAATGTGAAGTCTCATCATATTTCCCATCTTCCATTTGGCATTGAAAAAAATCATTTATTTATTCATTTGATTATTGACAGCAAGCGGAAAAGAATCTTGAAGACGGCTCCTATTACTCACGATCTCATGAAAAACGTCTTTCTGAAAAAAATGTAACAATAAAAAAAAATTAATTCCTAGAAAAAATATTGAAGGTGGGGCGGGAAAGCGCAAAGCCTGCAAAAAAGTTCAGTTTAAAGATACATCCTCATCCCATCCCATCCCATCATATCATATCACGTTGCTCGTTTTCATTACTTAATTTTTCTCAAAAGTCATTTGCATTCTGCTCCATCTCCACTCAAATGGAAAAGTTGGGGTTAATTAATGATTCAGGTTGGAAAAGAATTTGTGCTGATGTTGATGACGACGAGGATGAACTTAGCACAAAAAGAAGGTTCTTTTTGCATTTTATTTCCTCCGCTTTTCGTGCAAAAATGTCACGTTGTTCCTCATCTCATTTCATTTCAGGTGGAGGAAAAGTGGAGGTGTCACCTTCCCAAATGGGTTTTGTGTCTAATAAATACGTGGGCTATAATTAGCGCTCTCCTCTTTCCAATTACTGGCCTACAATTGCAGTTGGGAAAGACAAAGGGCAACCAACTAATTCTCACACGATTTGTTTTACAAATAAATGGGAACAACTCAGAGAAAACGCAAGGAGTGGCAAAAACCCCGTCATTTTCATTATATTTATTGCACTGCATTAAAAATAGGTCGGATTCGGAGTGCAGTAGTTGTTCTCTTCTCCGTTTGAGATTTGCTAAATAGATATTTGTTGTGACAAGAAGAGGACATGCTCCCATAATATATTGCTGGAGTGAGTTGTGAGAGATGCAAACTGAGGTGGTGCTTGGTTTGGTTTTGGTTTGGGTTTCCCGTGTTTAGTTTATGCCTTCCCCGTTTCTTTCTTTTCTTCTTATTCTTCACAATAAAGTCCGCCGGACTGTTTTCCCATTTTGAGGTTTGCTCTCAGTTTGGCTTTCAAACAGAGGAAAAAGCACAATTTTCTCTAGCACGCTTCCCAGTTCAACGTCGACCACACACTCGCACGCACAGCGTCTAACAAGACAAGAAGAACCAAACCATCCATATCAAAAGCTAACCAAATCACATCAACATTATCAAATCAAGTTGGGCATCTTCCTCGTTTTCTCCCTGTCCCTGTTGGCTGATTTTGAAACCAAGATTTTTTTTTCTGGAATGAAATTTTTGTGTTGAAAAAGATTGCTTCACCTGTTCAATTTTATTTTTTGAAAAATACAAGAAAAATCTTCTTCTTCAGATTCGGAATAATGTGATTCAATTTGATTTGATGCAGGTGTGTTCACGGCCAAATGAATAGGATGATTGAAACAAGGGTTTAGGTTCAATCAACTTGTTAATAGAGCTGTCTCTCTGGACCTACGGATCAATTTTGACTCTCGAAAGATTACGCATTATCCTCTCGTTTTTTAAACCCCAGCCATTTATTCCGGAGCTGGATTATTGGATCAGTTTTACATTGCCCCACGTCATCATTACATCGGATAAAATGGTGATGTTGATGATGAGGATGATGATGAAATGAGGAGCTCAACTGGAGCGAAAGGGATTAAGCTAGAACAAAAAAAGTTCTCGTTATTATTCTCCATCACCAACCACTTGTGCTTGGGAAAGTAGTGGAGATTTTTAGTGTAGGCGGATGAGACAAAGGGAGTTGGTTTGGTAGCAGCATTGTGATGAGTTTCAATAAGTTTTGGATGAAAGCAAGCTCCCCAAAAATTATTGTTTCAAAAGGAAGCCTGAAATGGAATTGTGAAAATGGAAAATAATGACAATAGTGGGTGCCAACGGCGGCGGTTTCTTTTTTAGTGAAGTTTTTTTCCCCGTGAAAAATAAAAATTGAGGAGAGAGGGAAGTAGGAAACAAAGAAGTATGAAGGGAGGATATTTTGGGGAGAGTCACGTGGCCGCCTCCACCTTCATGCTGATCTCTTCCCTCAGCTTCTTGAGTGGGGCGGACAGGGTGCATCGAAACGTGAGCGAGCTTCTCGACAATCTCCTTCGTGGCTATGATAACTCCATCCGACCTGATTTTGGGGGGAGTCCAACCGTCGTGGAAATTGACATAATGGTGCGGAGCATGGGACCTATTTCGGAAGTTGATATGGTACAAAAATAAAAAATATTAAATTTTTACACATTTTTTTCTTGGTTCTTTGAAATTTTGTAATAAATTTGAATTCTCCCAGACATATTCAATGGACATGTACTTTCGTCAAACTTGGATTGACACGCGCCTAGCATACAGCGCCTACACGAAAGGAACCCTAGCCCTAAGCATTTCTATGTTGGAGCGGATTTGGAAGCCGGACACATATTTTTACAACGGGAAACAAAGCTACCTGCACACAATCACCACGCCGAACAAGTTTGTGAGGCTGTATCAAGACGGGCGGGTATTGTACTCTTCAAGACTGACGGTCAAGGCCAGCTGTCCTATGAATCTCGAGGACTTTCCTATGGATACGCAGAGGTGTCCCCTTAAATTGGGAAGTTGTAAGTTGGGAGAGCAGCTGGGAATGTTCCCATATAAATAAACGAGACCAACACCATTGCATTGCATTGATGAATGGGCTAGCCGGGTTGGGAAGAGGATTTTGTGTTGAGATATTTATTTCCTGTGCTGTGCTCTTGTTATATTTTGTTTATGTAATGTTCCAGTTGGGTATACAACTCGGGACGTGCTTTATCACTGGAAGAGTAATGCCTCTAAACCCGTGGATATTGCGGCGGATATGAAAATGTCACAGTTCGATCTCATCTCAACACCAAATGGAAATGCTACTGACTCACTCAAATCCGGTGAGAACTCTTAGAAATTCGTAAACCGGAGGAAAAAGAAAATGAACATGTTTATTTGGTGGTTCAGGTCAATATTCATGTCTTCTGGTTGACTTCCACCTTCAGCGGCATATGGGTAACTTCCTCATCCAAGTTTATGGGCCATGTACCCTCCTCGTTGTTCTCTCCTGGGTCTCCTTTTGGCTCAACCGGGAGGCAACAGCTGATCGAGTTTCACTTGGTAATAATAACCAAATAAATGTGACGAGCTTTCTTTCTGCACTTTCCCCCAATTTTATCCTCATTCATCCTTTTCTTGGTTTCTTTTAAATGTTCACAGGAGTTACAACTGTGCTAACAATGACGTTTTTGGGGCTGGAGGCACGCACCGACCTGCCAAAAGTACCTTATCCCACTGCCCTAGACTTTTTCGTGTTTCTCTCCTTCGCTTTCATTTTCGCGACAATCATCCAGTTTGCGGTGGTTCACTACTTTACCAAAAATGGGTCTGGGGAGCTCTACTTTAATGATACGAGCTCTTCCTCCTCCTCCTCTTCGGAAGATGAGGGGGATGGGACGAGTGACAATGAGGGAAGGAACAGGACAGCAAACAGGGTTCAAATTCAACCCTCATCATCATCCACAAGTCGACTCGCAGCATCTTCAAACGTCATTATTGAGGAGGAAGGGGGAGACGGGCGGGGGGAGCGGATTTCCAACCAAATGTCCGTGATTGAGATACTTCCTCCTCCAATTCCAAAATTGAATAATGGGGGAATGGGCTCGGGAGCCGGCGGAGGACCCAGGTCCCCTCCACCACCACCTCCCCTTTCATCTGGTTCTGGGGGAGAAGACTCTCCCTCAGTTATTCCTGGATGTCCCCAACAACACGCACAACCTCGCTACCCCCCTCCACCCCCACTACCCCAGAGGTATCATCACCACCTTTCTGAATTTAACCATCCCCACCACCGGCGCACTTCTTCGTGGAAACTTTGTGCGAGGGCACAACGCCTCCGTCGCAAACTCAGTGCGAAACAGAGGATTGATCTGGAAAATGTAAATTCTGTCTCAAAAGTGGATAAGTTTGCAAGAATCTTTTTCCCACTTAGCTTCCTCTGCATCAACGTGTTCTACTGGTATTCTTACCTATATAAAAGCAGTACGATACCATAATATTTTTTAGCAAAAAAAACACAGCGAGTGCTGAAGAAATGCCAGCTCTCAGCTTTCCCCAGCCAGCCAACCAAACCATACCAACTACCAACCTGGAACAATAAAAAAAAGTCAAACTCAGCAGGAAAAAAATCAATCATTTTAACTTCCTCGCTGAAGAGGAGAGAGAGTGGAACAAAGGAAGGAATTACACAAAAGCCATGCAAATCCAATCCCAAACCAAACCAAACCGAAAGCTATAAAAATACTCTTCCACGTGCAGCTTTTTTTTGCTTCTGGTGGAGTAGGAAAAAAAAGTGTTGTTTTGTGAGAAAAATGAGAAGCATTTAATGTAAGTCGAGGAAGTGGAGAACCAGAAAATAAATTGTGATTTCACTTCCTTTCATCACATAACATCACATCACAATCATCATGATCATCAACTTGGTGATGAGGAGAGCCACAAAAAAAATAACTTGGAATGAGAATGGGAAATGTTATATGTTGTGTTGCGGGTTTCCTTCCACGTGCACAATCTTTACATCATCAGCAGCCATAGAGATAAGCAAGGTCTTGTTTGGGAAATGAAGTCGAGTCGTGTTCTATAACTTATGTAACTCTATTATTTATGTAAGGGATCAAAAATCTATAAAATAATTATTAGGTCAAAAAATCAAGTCAGCCAAGTTTTGCCAGCCAAAGAAAAACTGCATAAAAATAAATGATGGAGAAGAAAAATATGGCAATAAAAAATAACTTTTTTTTGCTCCCTAAAACTAAAACACAGAACAGAACAACACACGGTCAAATCACGTGCTTTTTGTTATTTTATTTTACTCCATAATTTTCTCTTCCTTCATAATATTATTTTTCTTACAACATACTGCTCACTCACTTCATATTTCATTTACTAGTTAAACGTATGAGAAGGGGAAATGAGAGAGAGTTGCAAGCTGGAGTCAATGAAAAGGGGAAAATCAATAGGCTTTCTAGGTTTTTTTAGAAAATAAATGAAACTTACAATTTACGCCATTCTCCATCATCTCCTCCATCCTATTTTGTTGTCGGGAAATAAACACATTGGCGACATTGAAACTGAAAGGATTCGTTTCCTACTTTACATCAAATAGAGTTTTGTGGAGGTTATGCAAACAAAGTAAATTAAAAGGAGAAAGGGGTAGAGAGTGGCAATGCTTTATTTTATTTAGCTTTAGTATCTGACGATGAAAAAGGAGAAGAAAAGTGGTGTTTTGCTCCTCTCCTTTTCTTCCTTTTGTACTGATAGCAATTAGCCATCCATTCTTATTCCGCTGGTGATTTCCTCAAGGAGAAAATATGGTAGAGAAAATGAAGAAATTAGACAGTCAACAAATTTGTTGGGATTTCCCTTTCATTTCCCAACCTTATTACTTTATGCAAAAAATATTGCAAATTATGGGTTCAAATTTTTGTCCTACTTTTGACTAACATTTATTTGCACAATAAAATTTCGTTGAAATAATGAAGGGCAACATGTAAATAAAATGGAAGTGCATTTCCTAAGCCCAACAATTTATTCTGAATTCATCAATGGCGTCTGTCTTGTCTGCTGGAGAGATATATTAAGCTGTAAATTCATTGCTCCAGTTTCTTTCCCTAATCCTCTATTTCTCCTGTTCTGAGACAAGAAAATAAAAACAAAACAACATGTTCCTAATCCCAAAAACAAATCTCTTGACAACCCACCAAATCTCCTGATGAAGATGAGCTTGAAATACACAACTCCACACAACAAAACTTTTCCCGTCGTTTCCCTTTCCCAAAATAAATATGGAGATGAAGATTGATGATGATATGATGAACAGATGAGCATGTTCTCAAATAAACAAGAGGAAAAATCAATACCCCTTTTGGAATTGGCTTGGACTCTGGGCACTTGTTGGACAGCAATGATTAATGTTGTCGAAATTTTTTCACAGCAGAGAGCTTTCAATTAAAACAATTGTTCCTTCCATTTATCAAAATGGGATGGAAAATTTAAGGAGGAGAAATACTAAAACCCCATAAATTATTCAAGCTAGTAGCAAATTTCTTGCGAAACCAACCTCAGCTCCATTTCAATTTGCATACATTTCCCATTCAATCCTTCCCATTTATTTCCATAATGGCTCCTCAATTCTAATTCTATTTCAGATTCCAATTCCATTTTTTTCCCCAAAAAATATTCATAATATGTATCATTTCCCAGCATCTTCTTATCTCAACCTAGTCCCAGTTTACAATCAGATTTAGAGGCAGAGCCAGGTAAAGAAGTTTAAAGGGGAAGTGCACATATGTTCCATTCTAAAATTTTGTTGGAAAAGTCTGTAGTTGTTAAGAAGCGTGAGAAAGCCTTCAGCAACTTTCTCTCCTTGTGAACAAGAACAAAAAGGGAGGAACAAGGCTGGGAGACAGATCTGGATGGGAAAAAAGAAAGCGGCTTTTGTGGTGTGGTCCTGATGTGAGCTCCTCTGGTCTGGTTTGGTTTGGTTTTGGTTGCGTTGCATTGCAGCTATCTACTTAACCATAACCAAACCAGACTACTGCTCCTTCTACCACTACTACTCTTGTATCCATATCTCATTTCCCATTTAATCGTCTTACCTTTAATACTTATTCTTGGTTTGGTCTTTTTTGTTTCTCCCCAAAATATGTTGGATAAGAATATTATGGAGAAGGGAAATATGGAGAGGGGTAAGAGTAGCAGTAGCAGCAGTAGCATTAGCATAGAATCTATGCATGGCTCACTTCCCTTCCCAAAATGGGATTATGCAGTGGATTGAATTGGATTTTGAAGCACGACACAACAGCATTATGCTATGTTATGTTGCGTTGGCGTGAGAACAAGAAATAGTTTATAAAAAATAGTACACAACTTCACGTCATCACGTCACCCACCCGTCTTCTCCATCCCTAAATAAGCTGGATGACAATGACATGTAAACGCTATTTATTCATATTTTTCACCAACCATATTTTTTCTCAGTTTCAACTCCTCCATCCAGTTGAGCATTATGATGATGATGATGATGATTGTA